>JASANG010002449.1:0-367616 GCA_030248215.1 Enoplolaimus lenunculus | reverse complement strand
CCTTAATAAAGATAATCGCAAGCGTAGGCCTAAACATAAGCCAAATGCAAGGCCTACACGTCTAAGCGTAAGCCTAATGTGAAAATCATGTCAGTCTCAAAGTATTCCAGTTTGCCAGTCTCCCGATGAGCATGAATTTCGTTTCCGTGTCACCTTTTTCCTTTGTCGCCAAATTTTTAGAAAAGACCCACAACCTGGCTCATATATAACGCAGGTATTGCTAAATATCGCATGAACCTACGGGGTATTTATACAAACTTTCGGTAAGGTTCTTAAAATAGTCACACTCGCATTTTATTCACCGGTGTATTTTGCCGAACCTAACCATTTCAGTCAGATATAGAAGTGTTTTTTGTACGCCTACAGTATTCCTAACCCGATTCGTTGACAGATAAAACTAGAACCAGCCAATCATTGAACGATTTCATAAGTTTGCCTAAAATTCGCTTTTTAAGGTCACTTTACCATATATTTTGGTGCGGTTTCTGGGTTTGGAAATGGCTAATAAAATAGCTGTGATTTCTTCGCTTCAATTACCCGCTTGACAATGATTGTGTTTGTTCATCTGAACAAAATAACAAGAAGATTTGTATTGCATACTATTATAGATGTTCTATTTTAAATTTTTAACTCCAACTCTTGTAGAAATGATACAATAAAAGGCGTATTTTAATAGCCATCTAGTAATGAATGCAAATTAAACAGAAGGCATCTTCTTTACCCGTCTCGTCTCGATGAGCCCCTGAGTGAAACAACGTAAAAATATCCAAACATAAGCAATACGTTTTGAATTTAAAATTTTTGACTCCAACACTGTCTACCTGTCAGCATAGTAATTTCATTGCTCATCAAACGTGGGCCAATTTTTTCATGACAAAGAAAATCTTTTCAATTTTTGAAATATATACATTGATTCAAACTCACAAACCGTCATTTGCGTGAAATTATGCGTAAGATGATGGGGGAAAACGTTTGTGCTCTTAATATATTTCTATACATACGTATATATAACCATATACATACATATATACAAATATATATATATAAATTTATATATATTATAAATATATATTATATATATAACGGTTTCGAATTGTAGGGAAATACTAGACTTTACACAGAAACCTCGTACTTTATTGGAAACAATTTCATGCGACTTCAACGATAACTGTTTTCTTATAGTGGGAAAATACTCAAAATTTTCGACTTTTTTAATGTTGCGCGCGATACAAAAATAGATGCAACATTGGTATATTTTATATTTTATAATGTTAAAACTCGTGAAACTGTTCAATGGATTATCCAAAAAATCGCTGAGAACAAGAACTTGCAATACGTAGTAAAACAAAGTTTGTAATCGATGCGAGTGAGATAAGCCAAAATACAAGTGGCTCGATAGCATAAATTATTAACACAGGAACCTTATATATACCCCTATATACATATATATATATATATATATATATATATATATATATATATATATATATATATATATATATATATATATATATATATATATCGTTATTGCTGTAAAGAAAATTTTCTGATTGACTCCATCGCCTTGTCGCATCCCTGAAACTGTTTTAAGAATAATTGTCGCTGAACGAAATATTTAAATCTGAATACACATGAAACCAAATTTTGTGATCGTTAAATTGACAAATTTCCAATTTTTTGCCGACAGGTTACAATTCTGCATCGTTGCTTAACCCTTTATCACATAAATATTTTCAATTTCAAATGAGCCGTAAATTCAAGGTAAGATTCGAACCCCAGTCTCACGTGTGGGAGGCGTTTACGATGACCACTGAGCTATAGGAGCTTGGCGCTCGAGCCCGAGGGTGCTGTCACGTCCTGTGGAGATTTTGCGCTACGCATATATGTTAGAATTGTTAAACACTGCTCACAGTGTCTGTATTGCTCGTATATTATTGTATTTAGTTGCTCATAAGTATACTCTATGAGTGAGAGGGTTAAAGTTATGTCCTCTCAGTCAAAAAGTTTACAGCTCAAAATGCTATGATTTGGTTATTTTGCAACAAAATAAAAACTCTACTTAAACTTAAATTTTAATCGTTTGTTTTAGAATCAAATACCGAGCTGTCAGACCTATCGGCGGCACAGAAATAATTCCATCTGGTGATAAAGTTGCTATATCCATTAGAGAATATGGCACCAAAGACCGCATTCAAACCGCAATTCATTTCTTAAAAATATAGTTACTGCTACGGCCCTCAACTATATGTCGGGCCGTGACTTTATACGTTCCCAATAGGGTACTACTGCCATTATGGTAACCATTTCACCAAAGCTAATATTTGTTTAGTATCCTCCTGTAGCTGGCGTACCTGTGCCAACGTTCCTTTGTTGTGCATTTTAATTCCGTTTTGTGATAATAATAAATACGAAACTGCTTAGCAATGGGTGCTGCGGCAGAGCGAACACTAGAAGTCAACATACTACAACCATCATTGGAACAGCGTATTAAATGAATAATAATAATAATAATACGCATAGTTTCAGGTTGTAGTTGTTGGCTTGTAGTCGAATGCTGAGCTGATTCTATTTTATATTCAACATAAACGAAATTTTATAGGTGTTTTATATTTAGGATTTGGCCACAAGGGCTTCATATAATTTGAGTTTGGGGTAGCTTGAATTTCACAACAGTGAATATTGCTAAATATAGTTTAGAAAGAATGTATTAGTTTTATTGGTACGCGTTAATGTTCTTGCCATCCGAGCCAAAGACTTTCACACTATAGGCCAAGGGCGTAGCCGTACTAACCAGGAAGGTTTAAAGATGATCCGCTTTTAAAAATATCTGTTCACGGGCTTTGGATGTCTTGGTAACCCCAGAAATTCCTTCCATCAAAATTTTGGTACTTTGGCTGAAAGTTTGATAGAACGTATCATCCATCTTTCTATAATTCTGGCAACGCCTCTGTTTTAGGAGGCTTGTTTAGTTGTCATGCTTACATAGAAAATTGTGGTTTTGATTTTCTTATTAAAACAATTGCTTGGTTTTCAAAACCCTATTTAAGTACGACTTTGTACTTAAGAACGTGCCAATTAATTACTTAACCATTTTGTCGTTTTTAAAAGCTTACTTAAATTAATTATAACACTTAAGTCGCTGGCTAAATTTGATGTGTTACAGATTAACAGCTCAGGCATACTAACATTGGTCAACTGAAATTATAGAGTCATGGTGCCTCCTTAATATAAACCAGAACTATTGTTTTTTTGTTACGACAGTGGCTTACATTTCGCGTTTATCTGTTTTTCTTCGAAAAGTTAAGTATTTACTTAAGTCGGCGACTTAAGTATATAATTACTTAAGTATAGCTTATGTAAATACGTAAGTAAGATTTCAGAAACCCAGCCATTGTTGTTTATTTATTTTGATAATTTATGTTTTGTTCTATTAGACAAATACTTTTTGGCGTATTCACAAGATTTTGTATATTGTCTTTTGCTCTACTCAAGTTACCAAGTGCATTTTCCCTACAGATGCGAATCCTGGGTTCAATCTTTCCTTTGACAGGAATGCATGCTGTATCGAGGCAAGTACCTCGTACATTCCTGATGGGAGCCAAGTAACCCGTACATCCCTGATGGGATGTCTCGCGTCCTTTAGGTGGCCTTACTTCGAGTGACTCAGTAAATGCATGGGTCAGGTTCGCAGAAAAATAGTCTAACTTTTGACCATTTCAAATCCTTTAGACGCGCTAAGCCATAATCTGAAGAAATGAGCAAAATATGAGAATAATTGGAAAATTTTAACGGGACCTTTTCAAACGCCACGGAGGCGTCGGTGAACAACAAGAGAACCGGTAGATCGCATGGCGCCCTTATAAATTGCAACTTCAAAATATGTTTTGAGACCTGCTAGCAAGCACGTCGGTTACGACTCTCGCAGAGATGTAAGTGGACTGTCTGCGGCCGTTTCCACCTACAAAGCACTGGCAAGGATTATTTCTAGCGGCCCTGGTCTCACGGCGTCCCCACAAAAATTGTAGATAAAATTAAAATTAAAATTTCAGAGACTTTTACGTTCGTCCACATTTTTAACTAGGATCTGTTTTTGATGCAAGTGTACGGATAACTAGTCTCTATTGTATTTGTCGATCTGTGTGCGCTGGAGTAGAAATTAACGATAAAATAGGGACAAATAAGATGCCAAAATGTGTTTTGCCTGAAAAGTGAAGTAATAATGTCCAGTACCTTTTAGATTGACGACTACAGCTGAACATGATTCATAAAGGAAAATTTTCTCAAATTTAAGATATTTTAATAAAAACGAAAATAATAAATTTTCTCAATTTCGGCGATATTCAGCACAACTCATTTTAATCGGTTAACGACGGCTGCCCCCTGTCGTTTTGCGTTTCTGAGACAGGAAACTGTTTCCTTAGAGGGGTGGTATAATGATTGAAATGTGCTGTTGACTACCTCTAGGGGATCGTTCAATTGCGCAAATCATTATTCTGTATGTGAGGCTTTATGGGTCGCTTTTGATTTTATTGCTGTAAGAGCTAAAGTCTATGATGTTTTCGAGCAATAGCATGGTGTGCTGATCGGGTTATATATCATTCTTCGAAGGGTGCGTTGAGTTCAGTGACTGCATTATGATTTTACATCAACGTTTAACGAATACAACCAAACAAAGGTGTCAAATCTATATTATTAAAGCTGGAAAGCCTCACATACGTTTTGGGACAGCGTTTCAGCGCATTCACATATTTACGTAAAGTACTCAAATTAAATAGAAAATTACGTAGATAAATTTTGTTGTTTTGATTTTTTAAGAACACTGTTGTTTAGATGTCTCATATTTTGTTCTATTAGTCAAATGCGGTTTAGCGTATTCATAAGATACTTGCATGTTGTCTTTAGCTATGCTCAAGACGCGAAATGTATTTTCCACTGCAGAGTGGAATTTCGTCGTCAATCTCTTCTTGCCATGAATGCGTTCAGTACCTGAGCAAGGACGCCCTAGATGCCGTTGGATCACATGGGACCATATTCAAAAACTGTACATACCTTTTTGCAAAACCCTAGTTGGAAAACGGACGCAAGACTTTATTGGAAATTTTATGTAGAAAGCAAGCAATCCACCCCGACTTCCAAAGTCTTACCTATGACCCTGAAGAATTGTTTTGTCGACCATTTGGAGACATACAAAATGTGTATTGAAAATAAAATTTCGCAGTTAATTCAAGATTGTCTAAAGCGAATTATTGCTCACGGAAGTCTGTATACAGACTGTATAAATCTGGTCTTTGGACGACAAAAATATGTAAACTTGTGTTTTCGTTTAAAAGCAAAAGAACAACTTTAAACTTCAAACAATTTTAAAAATTCGTCAAAACCCAAAATGTTAATGCATTTGCTCTTCGATAGTAACTATAGCAACAAATTTGCATACCAGCCAGTTGGACCCTATTTACGACAGCTTTTACTGGTTCCTTTATTCTGTCTATCGGTAGGCAAACAATAGAAGTCCAACCTATAACTTTAGGGCAAAATATCGCATAAAAGAGTTGAGCAATTAGCATAATAAGCAGTTTATTTCTATATGCGTATGTATCTCATCAGGCCACCGCATGAAGTACTTAAGCTATATATGAGGGGAAAAGATTCTTTTGGTTTCAGGAGCTTAAGGGTCACAACAAAACCAACAGCATGGCTTAGGTATTAAAATATTATGAATTGCGTAAAAACATAAAGAAACATTAATTATATATCCACATACTTTGGCCATTTCATGTCGCTAAATATATATATTTTATAAATTGAACGAATTTTTGCACTGGTATAAAATTTTGACTCATTATTCGACTAAAAATTGACATAATATCAAACTGTTCTTAGTAAAAATATGTTAACGACAAATTGAGAAAAAACCTGATGCAAAGGTTTAGTCTGTATATCAGGGTGTAAACGGATATCAGTTTCCGTTTCCGTTTCCGTTAAAAACTGACATCCGTTTCTGTTTCTGTTATAGAAATACCGAAAATTTCTGCTATTTGTATGCTCAAAAATTAGTTTCAAATCACGTATATATCTCGCAGTTTTTCGTTATAGCTATGCTTCAATTGCTTATATGCTGCAATTGCTTAATGAAATAAAAATTGCGAAATTTGTACAAAATCTTAAAATTTTCAGTGTATCCGCTATTGTTTCTTTAAAATTTTAGAAAGCTCGGTGAATATTTGCATACCTCATTTGGATTGGTTGAAAAATGAAACATCTTATAGAAGCTTTTATCCGTTTTTCATTTCCGTTGCCGTTATTTCGACAATCCGTTTAAACCCTGATATATATACATATATATATATATATATATATATATATATATATATATATATATATATATATATAATATATATATAACATTAGGTGAACCAAGAATAAATACATTCCTAGGCTCCAGTACCATACTTGTTTTCTTCATCGCATGGCTATCAAACTGACACATCCTTCAACAGACTAAAATTCAGCGTTCTGCTCAGAGCTACATAGTTTTTGCTCATATCATAAAGATAATTAGCGTTTCTCGCTTGCAGGCCTAAACTAAAACCCCACACCTGCAAGAAATCTACATATATTCATCGTAGTGTACATACCTACACGCAATTTTCTGCATACTTTCCGGCAAAATTAAGATTGATCAGGTATTCGTGTAGCAAGGTAAACAAACACAGTAATAAAAGTCAAAAATTGTGAGTTCTGTTTAGCAGGCTATTTGCAAGTCTAAATAATACACATTTACAGTGCGTTTGGTTCATTTCATAATATCAAGAGTGCTTGATACAAGTGTGCAACTCATAGGGCTCCGCATGGTACAAAATGTACCTCCGGGTGTTGCGTTTTTGGAAGACCCCTTGCTTAGAGGGGGGTCGCTATCATGTGAATACCCCTAAATTGTACTATAACGGGACCATGTTTGACGGCGCATACATAAAGTGCCATGGTTCGCACCGGCGGTACCCCCCTCTAAACAAAAGGGGGTAAGGCAAAAACGCAACGCGTGCCGGGTACATTCTTTTCAACACAGAATGTGCCCAGTTGCATACTCTTGTTAAATAACGACTATCCACACTTGATAATATGGATTTCAAATCAACGCACATTTGGTTACAGATACTCGGCGCCGGTAAATAATTTCGCAATAGATTAGACTTCAGACTGATGTTTGATTTGTGGTATTCCATATTATCGTATGGTTTTCGAAGCCTACCGCAATCGTTTATGCAAAAAGCTAACATCACCTGGGGGATTAGAATTGCTCGTGTACCCAGTATAAATTGACTCATAATGTTCGTGTAAGGTTTTGGCAAGTTAAATTTCAATTGGTCGCGGATAAAAACACTTGAGTCTGTATACAACAATTCTAAATCTTGGTAATCAGGTTGATTTGACCTCTGAGCAAACGTCAACACAGTATTGAAATGCACAATTTACATTGTATAGTTTTCATTTGGATCCTTTGCGTGGCTTATCTAAATATCAGGGGTGGAACGTTTTTCTGTGAACAGGAACGGAGTAAGCTTAACCTTTAGACTAGGGATGTGCCGATCAATCTGTATCGGCATCGGCATCAGTAATAATTGGCGCTTTTTGTCAATATCGGCATCGGCAGTGCGAAAAAATTGCTGATTCTTTGCCGATACTTTTTGCACATAACAGTCAGTTGGAATGCTATCAATTTCATTTCAGGGCGCATATCAGTGTGTCTGTTCTGGGAAACTGTTATCTCTCTTGCGTTTGTGTTTCAAAAAATAATTGAAATAAATCGTTCTTATCAAATTCTAATCGTTTATAATGGTTAGGATTTAAGTCTTTATATAATGATGTAATGTAGTTTCTTATCTCTTTATTAAGCGTTGTGCGCTAAAGTTGGAATCTGCATTGGCATCGGCATCGGCAAAAATTTTGGTATCGGCACATTCCCACTTTAGACTAACTTTTTTGCTATGCTACTGTTCCTATCCTGTTCTTTACATTGGCTCATTGGGTTAACATAATTTTGATCTAGCGTCCTTTGAATTCGATTTTAATAGATATCTTTAAACGGCTGTCTGAACTCGTGTAAAGTCTATTAGGTTCGGATAAACTCTGCAAAATTTTGATTCTACTAGTAAACTTTTCATTTTTGTCTATTTTGTTATTAATATTGTGAGTATCGCAAACACGGCATGCATTCGCGTTGCGAATTGTCAACAACCAATCCGAGTGCACATTTTTCAACTCAGAATAGCAATGAAATAAATTAAACTTTTTTCAACGTTACGTTAGAACTTCAATTGGAATTCCTGGAATTTGCTACAAAATTAATGCGTTTACTTAACTGTCGTAACTTCATAACTCACAACACCGTGTTTTGGTGTATGCAGCGCGTTATTCGTATTAAGGCAAAACTGAAGTTCAACTGATGTTCGAATTGAATATAATTCCGCTTGCAGTCAAACGGAGTTTAATTGTTGGTACTGGAGCATGCATAGACTCTTTCCGAAACTTTGATTAAGAACTCACAAAATTTCAGATACACCAAAAATGACCAATATAACGTATATACACGTGTGCTGCATGCGGCACTCAAGCTTTGCTTTATTTTTTGATGCATATTTAGTTTTCAAACTATTCGTAAGAAAACTGTAACTTGATTGCTCGAAAAACTTTAAATATCAGACCAATCTAGCAACGAAACCTACTGAGGCGAGCAGTAAACGTAATTTCTTTCTTATAAAGTCGAAATTGAAACAAAAATGTGCTATTTTTATTGAAAAATTGCATTTGATATAAAACTATATTTAAATCTCGCGTATCCTGTACATCATACAATTAATATGTCGCTGATTTACAGTTCAATTTTAAACTTCGTATTTCAATATAAGCCCTTTTTCTACATTTTAGTCACAGCTAAACAACACGTTTCCGGTCGCGTAACCCAATAGGATATTAGCACCCATAAGCAAATCGCAATAATTTGTTACAGGTTTTTGTGATTCAGCGTTTTGTTGTTGGTTTATTAAAACAAAACTGTTATCTGTGCACAACAGAAATGTTGCTGCAATTTAAATCGCACACATCTTATTGTTGTACAAGCGTGGCGATTGGAGACAACACAGGTTTGTAGCCCGCATAAAATGGTCTTAGTTTTAAATACTAGCGGATCCAAGGCGAGGCACTTAAGCCTAAGCATGAAAATGGCATTTGGTTTTTCGCTCGCTTTGTTCGTGAAGCTTTTCCGCTACTATATCTCGTTCACTGTTTTTAGCAATTTATGGATACGCCATTAGTCTACAATCCTCCAGAGAATGGCTAATGATAACAATTATTATCTAAATTCGCTACGTCCAGCTATCGGCATCATCAAGTTTTCACTTGACAAACGAATTTCGCAAATTTTTACCAAAGGCAAAGCATAATTTCAGATCATAATAGGAAACTTTTAATTCTTAATTAATTTTTAATAATAGCAAATTTAACAATTAAAACCTATTTTATCTGTTTATGTAATTCCGCATGCATTCGCTGTTGACCTGCGACCGATATATACTGTTCTTCCATTTTTGTACCAAATCGAATGTGTTCAAACATCCGAGCGTGTGTATCCAATATTTTCCCACAAGTCGCTGAATTGTCAAATTGTTGTCAAGATAATCAATACCGACAGACTACCAATCAATTAGGTAAGCGTTAAATCAGGCGTCGATATCGCAATACTATTGTGAACAAATACTCTGGGATCAGCTAAAGGGTTTTAAGCTTGGTTTTAGGCAGAAGGAAGCAGGGAATCCAAGGCACGAACCTGAATGCGGCTCGTTCCATTGTAAAATTATCGGTATTCTACTATAATAAACGAATTATTTTCAACCTCTGCTCGAAAAGAATGACATTCATGAGGATAGTAAATGGTTACATTACACACGGAGTACAAAGAGGAGTTATCATTGCAGCAGTCGTTATTGATTTTGCTTAATAAACGCTGGTTTGATACCATTTACAAGTTAACCTTTTAATATTTGGATGTGTGAATTTTCCATACTTAAAACTTTTGCGGTTTACATTTTTCAATATATACACATATATACAAATATATACCTCTGGTGACAACACATGCCGCAAAAATATTGCTTTGTTCAAATTTGTGAGCAACCACCTGTTTTTATTTTGTCACAGTTTGTTCTTATTACAAGAGTGACGCCCCTCAAATTATACGTTTTCGTAATCGTTTTATTGCAGGCAGTCCATTTTACCAGTGTTATAATTTTTGTCGATCAAAAAAGTAGGTTTGCTTGCACCACCACTAGCGGATCCAGAAGCGGTGCAAAGCGAGGCGTACTCCACCCATCAGAAAAAATTTTTTGTGGTAAAATAGTAAGGTCCCTGATTTACAATTTTTTCCGTCATAAAATTGACACATAGCATACAGTAAAAATTGCGTTTCATAACTTTTCGCCAGCCCACTTCCTGTCAGAAATTTATGGATCCGCCGCTGGCTTGCACACTGTATGTAGAAAGTGCAGTATGCTTGCCTGAGTTAACTCACCTTTTAATTGCAGAATTTTAATATTATAATTTGTCAGTTTATACAGTTTCAAAATTATTGAAAAAGGTATATTTACAGAGCGACTTTTAGGATAACTTAGGAGTAAAAAATATGGTCGCAATTTATACATCAGATCGATTCAGTTGTTGGTTCAAATTGTACCAAAGGACAGCACAGGATTGCAGCTGCGTTTTTCCAGTTCTGAAAAACTTTCTCAACTGCATTAAGAAAATTCTGTTAGGAAAGTTTTCCTAGCCCGTGTGGAAATATTGCTCCTCAGCTAGAAATTCCTGTTCGCGGAGATGGATCCGAAAATTTAACTATGTTTCAAACTGGGCCGAGGCTGGGCCTCGAAAGGACCTTTCCTGTGTTGGCTTCCGAGGCCCAGTTATTATCCACGGATGCCTTCGTGAGAGTCATCCAGTTCTTAAGTTGGTTAGAAAGGCCTCTGGTAAATCAGAAGTATACCTCTTCTTGCTTGAAGTACAGGTCCCTGTTGAACTATTTTTCGCTGGACTATAACAGAGTAAAAAAGGTTTACGCTAACATATAGAGTTATACATACAATGAAGCTTGGGCTTAGGCTTAGGCCTAGGTTTCGTGTAGTATGTTTATACTACAGTTACATCCCTCAAACTAACATTGGCCACAGTACCTCGCACGCGCCACAGTCTCTGTCTGCAGCCTTTGAAAAAAAAGTTGCAACGAAAACTTTTGTATTACATTGTCTCCGGATTAAAAATCATTGCACAAAAGTTTATACATCCTTCAACTTAAAGTTAAGTGCAGTTTACTGCAATTTGTGCAACGACAAACATCAACTCCTTTGCTGACTACCGAGGTGTGAATAAACACGTAAGAATACAGAAAGTTTCGGAGGCATTCAAGGGCGTCGGCAGGACTTTAGAAACGAGGGGCTAAGTTATATAAAAATTTCAACGAAAACTGTGCTGCCAACACAAGACACCGTTTCTAAACTCTTCTGGTAAAATACCTTGCAGGCAATTTCATCGCTAGGTCCGATTGGCTATGTCCAATAGATTTGGCTCCTTAGAAAATAAATAGACAAGGCAGAGGAAGTTTTGAGAATTTAATTTAAATTTCGACACAAAATTTAATAGTTTACAACGGTTTAAGACTGTGTTGAAGTCAGTTTTGCACAATTGCGCGTGAGTTTAAACTTCGCTCTCGGTATAGCAGGATTGCTGTATCGTTTGGTGTTTGCTTACGGTATGTGAAAATTGAAATAAAATATTTTTTATACTGTCTTTATAGTTTGACGTAGATGTGAAACTTTGAAACTTGTGATGTTTGTCTATAATTTGCATTAATAATTTCAAATATGAAATGAGCAAGCCATATGGACGATCCCAGGATTGTTGAAAGGATTACCTTCATCTTAGCAAAATATTTCGTTAAAAGTCGTTGAATCTCGTACATTTTGCCTCGGACTTATACCGGCTTCAGTTTAGGCTTAGTGTTATGGTTTTGATTAGGTCGTTTTGTCGGTTTCGGTTGTTGCGTACTTCGATCCACACTTAAGACGGTAAAGTCTCTATACGTTAGGCTAAGGCTTTTGGTTTTATAAGAGGTCGCCTAAGCCTAACCTAGTAGCCGAAATCGACTAAACGACATAACTATGAAGTATACAAGTACAACTTAAAACCATGGTTTTAGGCCTCTGCCTATAAGCACGCTCATACCATCCATGAAATACTTTAGAACCCAAATCTAAGCTTAGATACAAGCGCTGGATCTGCAAAATTATATATGGCTTTTCGCACGTTTCGCTATCGAGTTATCTTTCTGCATAATTGAAAAAAGGTACTTGTCCAAATTTCACAACATTGTTGAATCCTAGAGTTCTAAAATTTTTTCGCTTTCTAACCATTCCCGTGAATGAGGAGTTCACGTTATAGCTGGTACAGGCAGGAACACGTTTCGTCTATGTTGATTCAACGTTAACACAAAATGTAATCTTGCGGGTATGACGACAGAACGTGAATGTAACACGGAAATTGTTTTACTGAACACTGATCTCAAGTGGTCATACTATACAGTGCCGGTATTTTACTTGAAACCACTGGACATTTATGTGAATATCATATATATGGTAAATACGGTATTCCAAATTTCTACTCAAATATCACATGATATTGTGCCGATCCATGTAATTTGTGCGCTTAGAAATCTAAATAATTAGACAATATAGCAGTAAATGATTTCAAATGCTGAAGTGGCATTTGCATTTTCGTTTCCCACAGAAATTTTCCGAAAAGAAATTAATTCGTACAAGCAGTTTAACGTTTGAATTTTTGATATCATGTGACATTCCACAGGGTGTTTAAGCTAGTTTGCCACAACTTTGCAGACATTTACAAACATGCAATATGATACTGACAGACAGTGTTTGGAATATTTTTATACTGCAGCATAGATAGTGAATATCACATTAGGATTCATAATAGTGAACAAGTCATAGTTTGGATTTGATAGCGGAATAACGTGCAGACGAAACGTCACCCGATATTGTATTAATAAAGACAAAATGTGTTCCAGGTTGCATCAGTTTTAACGTGAAACCCCAAAACACATAAAAAATATCCCCAATCCAAAAACGAATCCTGGCTACGCCAACAGTGGATGATGTCCAGCTTGCAGAAGAGTGTGCAACTGCTTGGGCTGTGCATGGTATTAAATGTACCTGCACTCGTTGCATTTTTGTTCGCCCCCCTCTAGCAGGGGGGTTTAAGCAAGAGATTAACAATAAAGTATGCTTCAGTACACCTACCCCTCTCATTTAAGGGGGGTCAATTATGTTGTTTAATCACACTAAAGATGTTTGTATGTGCATACAGACCCCCTAAACAAGGAGGGTAGGCCAAAAATGCAACGCGTGCCTGGTACGTTCTTTAATACACAGAATATACCCAGTTGCACACTCTTGTTATAAAGAGTGATCATCCACCCTTGGTAACACTAAAAACAAAACATCAATAAATGTTTTGCATTTTATTCATTCATATAGCAAAATCTTACGCCCGTTTCACACTTTCGGTCAAAACGTTCGCCTTTCCCGCTGACATTGTCATTTTCAAATTATTGCCGTCCGGGGGTTGTGTTTGGTCAACCTTCCTTCTGAGAAATTTACATCCGCCGCTTGCCAAAACTTTAGTACGTTTTGCGTTTCGTAAAAAATTGTCTAGCCTTTTGAGATCAACTAAAATAGCGGCATCAGTGTTGTGTGCCTTGCTGCCGAGAAAATACACTTTCAAGAATGCCTCCAGGTTCAGCTCTGGTTAAATCTTTATCGAAGTTTCAGCAATTTCGGTAGTAAAATATTTCTTTTTTACTGGGTCGCTCACTGACATAGTTTGTATTACTTTAGGACAATTTCTAAAGCTTTAATTGTGAAACGTTTCTCAAAAAGTGTCAACAGTTATTTCTTTACAATATGTTATAGGTTAACGTAAACATTAGCGAATTCAACACAATTTTAACTGTTTAATAAGAAATCAAAATAATATCTTTGGTTATAAATAAAAGTTTTTTCACCAAAAATTATTCAACTGACTTCTTGACGAGATGTTAGACAGTGTTAATATTCCGAGTCTTTCTAGCTGGTTTAGACCAAGCGGACTGTTTTGTAGCGGCGGTCCGGGTCGATCAGGTAAAATTTTTTTAAATACTAAAACGCACCAATGCACTAAAATTGCACTTGAATTATCGACTAAAATATCAGTTTTAACCAATTTTTAACCTTTGCCCGTATTATCAAATGTGTGTAGCACCTATCAGTAGTTGGTGATAGGTCTTGTTACTTTTGATCCAGCGAATGCTGACGCTTAAAGTTTGGCACGCTTTTCGCATATGATTTGCTCTACTTCTGTACCAATTTGAGATCAACAACAGCAGTAGTTAGTGACTTTGAAAACCTGTCAACACTGATGATAGTTGCTGTACACATTTGAAAATATGGACCCTAGTAACAGTTTTAGTTTGCATTCATTTATTTTTGTTTTCATGCTCAACAAATCAATTTGGTTCTTCGACATTTGCCGCACATTTAACGTTAACGCACGTTTGGCAAATGCTAAGAGATAAAAGGCTTTAGCAAGGATTTAGGTAAACTTTTGCCTAAGCCTAAATATAAGCCAGAGCATGAGAGTCTAAGCATCCTGCGGATAATACTATCAATGAGCCATCAATTTTTACTCCTAAAGCATCTGTTTTTACCAATTTACCTATTCGTCTTAGGGTGGCGCTATGCTTGTCGTGCGGTGCCGTCGGGCGCCGGACCGTAACACGTCACCCAATTTTTGTTTACAAATTGATATGCTGGACCATGTTGCAATACGCATGCGTTCTGGTCCTGTACCGTCCATCACCGTCCGCCGCCTTCCGTCGCCATCGGTCGCCGTGCGGTATCGTATGCGAATTGCTTACGTACAGTTTTGTATGGTGACGGATGGTAACGTACAGCACCGGATGGTAACGGACGGCGCTGGACGGTTGACGAACCGCGCCGCAATGTGACGGACGCGCGTAGTATGGGGGACGGCAGTGGACGGTGCCGGACGATGACGGACGGCGCCGTACAAGTATAGCGCTATCCTAAGTCTTCCTCATGTAGGCGCGGGAATGGGTACGGGACTGGCCACTGCCTGTAAATTGATGCGTCATTTTTAGGCACTTGTTTTCTTTCTCCCACAAAAGTTCGCCCTGAACATAATAAGACCAGAATAATAAAATTTATCCTGGCATGAGCCTAGACTCAGGTCAATGGCGGATCCATGGGGGGCCAACCGGCCGTGGCCCCCCAACAGCATCTCGACAAAAATTATATAGGGTGTCAATGCTGTTCTACGCTGTTTATTTCTCTGTTTTATATATAATAGTATAAGCAGAAGCTGCCCTGTTCAAATCCGAACTTATGTTACCACTCAGTTGTTTAGATTTTAGTTGCGTTGATGCGTTAGTTTTATTTGTGATTCATGTCAATTGAACGAACGTAAAGAAGTCAATTTTGTAGCAATAGTTCGTGATTTGTGTGTTGGTCAATAGTAAGTTTATTACCTGTAAAATTTTGGCCCCCATTTTGAGATCCTGGATCCACCACTGGCTTAGGTTCAGAGTCAGTAGCCTGCGGCGTTGACTTAAGGTTAGCCTTAGACTTTGCAAAATCATTGAGATTGCATATGGCAGTTTTGGTTTAAGCGATTTTTTAAATGTTCAGCGCTTTAAAGATAGTATCATAGTTAAGTATATAATTTTGGGTTGATTTTTTTTCTCACTGCAGTGAAACTTGATACTCTCAAGTCTCAACCAATAATTTTGGCGTTATAAAACTTGCGTCAAAGTTTTTTATTTTACAAATTTATCCTTGGCCGCCATATCGTTTACCATCTGCTTTCTGTCTGTCAGTCCGCTTTTACATTTCTCTCTGTCGTTCACGACGTAGTTTAATATGACTTTTTGAGAAATTTATCTTTAATTTTGATCAATTTTTACTCAGAAAACTAAAAAATATTCTTTTACATGTACTGTAGTGATCCGAATAAGAGGGAGTAATAAGAGGGTGTTCCCATATTTGAGTCCCAATCAATACTAGAAGTCTGTGTCCCTAATAAGAGTCCGTAAGCCGATAAAGTCCCTAATCCCTAATTAGAGTCCATAAAGGTCAATTATCCTAAATTGTAGTGCATAAATGACTCCAGAACCAAATAAAGTTGAGTTCGAAACTTTAAAGCATGTATATAGTTAAGTGTTGAAAGTACATTTCTAAAGGATAACCTTGCGTTATCGCACAAGGTGTTGATACAAGACAAATAAACGTATAATTCAACGGATAGTTGCAACACAGACATAATCAGAAACGAATCGTGGGATAAAAATAAATTACAGTCCGTAACAAAATAACAGGGGGATACCCTCTAGAGAGGCTAAATAAATATCAGTCCCCCCTCTTATTCGGGTCACTACAGTATTAGATAGCAGGCCCGTATTTAGCTCACTTTGGTAGGGGGGGCTAAAAAATTTTCAAGAGGAACATCCAAGAGAATTCAATGATTTACCAGCAAGGTTGACAGTTTTGGCCAATGTAAAGAATAGGGGCGGAACCGATTACAAGCATATTCCGAAGCCTTAGCCTAAGCCTAAGCGTAACAATGAACATATTCCGAAGTCTAAGCCTAAGCTTAAGCCTAAGCCAAGCAAAAAATTAGTCTAAAGCTTAAGCTTACTTTTATCTAGTACCACAGAAAACCGTTCCCCCCCTGGCCTTTACATGGGGCAAAGCTTTCTAGGGGGGTGACCTTAAAAACAGCCACAAAACTTAAAGCTTGAATATTAAGTGTTATGATTTTTGACTTTAACTGCTGCAAAACTCAAATTCACGGTTTCAGTAAAAATCGATAGCTTGCTGAAGCTCCCTTCAGAAATGTACGAAACGTAGACTTTTAAATAAAACTTCATGAGCAAAACGAACAAGAAACGAAACTTATATAATTTCAGTGTAAAATTAGTTTGCAACACTGACCATTTTTGAATCATTTGTTTAGTTCACACGGTCAATTGCAATCAGTGTCGGAACCAGAAATTTCTAAAACGGTGTGCCGCTCGAGATAATAGCGGCGGAATGATTCGAATAATTCCCACGAGCGAAGTAAACTGAGTGAGAGATGCCGAACGCCATTTTAGTGTTGAAACTTTTGTACAAAATATTGGTTTTGATTGCTGTTGGTGGGCCTTAGCCTGGGGTGTCTCACCATTGCATCAGCAGCCAGTAACAAAATATGCTAAATAGGCTTGTTAAGGATGTGCAGACGTTCACGTGGATACTATACAACGCTTGTCAATTGATGGACTTTATTGCAATTATCCATGCAATGCAAACATTAACGCCGCTGGCGGCATTTTGGGAAGTTTTCCAGCGCTGACCACTAGAGATTTTAATAAGTTGGTATGAATCACGCTAGTTTGAAAATTTGTATACCTTGAACTTTACCATTTTGAGCTAAATATATTCTAATTTGTGGATTATCGCGAAGTCCGCCTCATGGTTGCATCCCTTGTACAAATGTGCCTGCCTGAGCATTGGCATAGGTACTGTTTGTATTCCTAGGCTTGCATTGTGTAATTAAACCATAGATGTTAGCGTTTATCTTATGTATAATATGTATCTGTGTAACATAATCTTATGAAGGCACCGAATGGCTTACATGATAACTTTATTACTTATTTATGCAAATTGTTGCTTCGTCATTTTAATGATTTTGTTCATCAACTCTGTTTATTACGATATTGTACAAATAGTCAGTTAGATGAGGCTTTGCAATTTTGCAATGAACTCCTGATAATTTGGCTAAATTTTACTTTTTGCTCGAGAAATTTAAAAACGCATTTTCTCAAATAATTTTTACTTCATGTTTCTTCATAGCCCAAACCTTTTTTGGCTGATTTGTACGTATACAGTTTCGTGTCTTGTACAATATCTCCCAGATTTTGAAATTTTGATATTTTCGCCATAACTTTTGGGCTTGCGATATGACTTTTGGTTTTGACTTTGGCTCCAGGCTTAAGCTTAAGCTTAACCTTGTGTGTATGGGTAAAAGTGCACAGCTGCCATAGTTTCTCAAATTTTGTTCTAAAACACGTTTAGATCTCTTAGTGTTTATATAAAATTGTTTGTAATATTCATTTTAAACGAGTCTGAGAAGAAAAACGCAGCTTTGTAACTTCTCGCTGACATGAAAACGGCTTTGGATTGCAAACCTGGCCCGTAGTTTCAAACGTGTAGCATCCGTGTAGTTTTTAGAGCCAGCGGCACATGTAACGATCAGGAGCGGAACGTTTTTCTGTGGGACTGCAATAGAATAAGCTTAAGCTTTAGACTAATTTTTTGCTTGGCTTAGGCTTAGGCTTAGGCTTAGGCTTCGCAATATGCTTATAATACTGTTCTGCCCCTCTTCTTTACGTTGACCAAGCCAGCGAATGGCAAGTTTCGAAACTAAGCACATTTTCGAATAGGATTTGTTCCATTTATTCTGTGCCAATCTTGAGTAATCGCAATTGCAGGAGTAAAGTCAGTTTGAACCGCTTTCGCTTAATGGTAATGGATCCCATAGTGCCATATGCATATGGGAATATGAGCCCTATTGTAATTAATACACGAATAACGGGAGGGGGCTGACTGATTGAATTTCGCCTAGCCAGAGGTTACCCACCTTTGGTTTTCGGTTCCGGACTAAAATATATTTTTCAAACCGGCTCCAATTATATGGACAACATTGTATGTCTGTCATTTGCTGTGTTTTAAGTTCATTACTTTGTGAATATACATTTATAAGACTTGTTGAGTTTTGCTATGTATTTATAGGTGACTTTTGATATTCATATTTTGCATTTATTGCACTTAATTTGGTCCAGAAAGCATTTACGCAATCTACTTAATTGGATATGGTCGTTTATGGACAATTTCGTTATTTTAAACTTTATCCGGTTACAGACTGTAATTAGGGAAATAGTCTTGTATTGATTCAGACTCTAAATAGAAACACCGGACTCTTATTACTTCTCTAATCCGGTTTGTCGAATCACTACCGCTGTTGTTTTCAGATTGTGAATGATTTACATTTTCCGATATTCCCGGAAACAAAAGCTTTCATCTTTAAAGGATTTATTACACCTTCCGTATAGTTTCCAAGTTCGACGCGTGTATTTATAGAACGAATGCAAGTATTTAAAGATTTCAACCATAAAAATCATAAAAACTGTACTTAAATACACTACAATACTCGATTAACAAATGATGACAACACTGCAGTCGTGGAACCCTTTTGGCTCAGGCGCTGCCGTTGTTCATGAAGATGTAACAAACGGAGGCAAAATTGTTAATGGATGTAAGGAAATTTAAAATTAAAATTGCTTAAATCTTATTACTTAATTAGGAAAAGCATATGAATTAGCCATCAATTTGCTAAATAAGCTAATTTGCTCTACGAAAAGTTTAAAACTTTGCAGTAAATTCGGCCTCAAGCGCAACGATTCTATAGTCAAGCGTAAGGCTATTGTACACTTCTCTCGTAGGCTAAGGCGTAGGGCTAAGAAAACGCCTAAAAAGCGTTAGGTTTAGGCTTATGTAAGCCTTTTCTAGAACCTAAGCTTAGGCGTAGTGGAAACTTTTTTAAATTCGAGATATAGTTATTCAAAAACCTGAACCAATATTAGCCGACCGCATTGGGATTAAGAGCTCAAGATATTTTGAGAATTCTGTAACCTTTAACCTCGGCAACAATGTACTCTGAAACAGACGGTCTCGAGGGTGTCTTAAATTGAAATATGTTAACAATCACCAAAATTCAACATTTACGGAACACTTGCAACAAACCGTTGGAAGCTTAGTTTGCATGCGAATCCCGTATTCGTCGGTGCAAAAAAGCACTGTTGATAGGCTTTTTTACCATAACAGTTTTGTTCCCCTGGCTATGCCTTTGCTTGTATGCCATCCCATGACTACGTTACTTATCAAACGCTGTGTTTTGTGGCTGTTTTTTTGTTTCATTTTTTATCTGAAGTGTAATATCTTAGCGATATCATATCGAAATGAGCCCTACGCAAAGATCAGCATTTTTAAGGTCAATTTTTTAGTAGACACACTATAGTATTTTTTGCTTAGGTTTAGGCTTTAGTATTTACTCATTCTTACGCTTTAGGCTTAAGCTTAGATATACCTACGTACACTACTGTTACGGCCTGTTTTTTACATTTGCCCAGCGTTGTGTAAATTTTACAATTTCTTTTTGCAGTCAGTTTCCATGTGTGGGTTTCGCAGAGTCAGGATTGTGATCGATGCATGTGAATTAATCAGAAACTGCTAACTTTTTAACGCTGATATTTCAAATATAGATTTTCTAATATATACTGGCTGTTCGTTAAATCTATAACCTAGTACCTCAGCTACCACTCTGTACGGTCCATTGGGGAAGTAGCAAAATTGATCCACTATGCGTGTTTCATAAAACTGCACATAGAAAAAGTTTGAAGTTTTTTCCACTTTTTATTAGGATTGTGAAATTATGTTAACGTACATTACAAAAAGGGTCTCGTATATCGAGGGAAGGACTTGAATACCCTACCCACAGCATTTTAGTAAATCAACAGCAATTTTTTCTGTGATTTGATTAGTTGCAATACCCAAGTAGCTCATAGCTTATTAACTTTCTTTACAACCCATCGTAATTATAGAGACGCCCAATGAGAGACAGGTGGACTTGCGGGACTTTGAGTCATGGGGTGTAGGCTTAGGCAAAATTTAGAAGTTTAAAAACGTTTAGGCTTAGATTTAAATTTCGGTTTAGGCAAAGGGTTTAGCTTAGGTAAAGTAAACAGGCCCCTATAGTTTAATAATTTGATGCCGGTAATCAGATATAACGAAATTGTGTTCTCAATTAAAGTGGCATTTTGTTGCGTTTCAGATCGCCCGGATCGTCCGACCGCAGGCGCTGGTATGGCAACTACCGGCATCGCCGGGTCAGGCTCAAAATCTCCAGCCGCCCATCATCCGGAAGACACTCACATTCTCGACATCGAAGAAATCGTTCGAAAATGGGCGTGGAACGGCTTCGAAATGACAAAAACCAAAGACCAATCGCGAATACCGAAAGAATTCATCGCGCTCGCGATCAACTGGAACTACGTCAAATTTCACTACGAACCACCCGACTACAACATCGCTCCGTTCGCGTCGGCGACCCGTTCTCCGTCGAAAAATGTTCAACCCCAAACGCTATTCAAAACAGTATTTCAAAATCATACCTCTGCCCCACAAGAATATTCGTTCAAAACTGAACGCACAACTCGATCCGAGGCGACGATTTGTCTCGAGCGAGGATTTACAACTGGTTGTGATTTTTCGCTAGGACTTAAAACCCCGTGTGAAATTCTGGAAGCCAACGCTGGGTTTAGTCGGGAACTGCACGTTTCAAACGTTGAAGAAGACACGATTGAACAAGAATTAAGCTGGGGTGTCGATTCTCAGGTGCGTGTGCCGGCCGGAACTGAAACCACAGCAGAGCTGGTCGTCAGCGAAGCCCAAACGTCAGGCGTTTTCACGCTGAAAGCACGATTTCATGGCCGAGTAATAGTATCGTTTACAAATATGCGCGATAATAATTCGCTAATAACCGTTATCGAAGGTCATATGTCTGAAATTATCCTTCGTGAAATTGAACGTGGCTTAAAAGGATATCGCGTTGAAAAAAATCGAATTGTAGTCGCTGAATTGCGTGGCCGGTGTCAGTTTAAATTTGGCGTTGAACAAAAAATTAAAATCACCGAAGTGCCGTTGAGACACTGTGAGCGTTGAAGTTTGCACGTATCTGAAGACGGTAATTGGGCAAATCAGCGCCAATGTTCTGAAATGTGTGTAGCACCTGTCACAAGTTAAAAATATTAATCTTCAAACAAACGAAATGCGACGGCTACAAATGTGACGTTCTGTATTTTAGTAGGATGCGTCAAAGGCAAACACTATGCTTGCGAATCTCACTAATCAACAGTTCAATAGTTATTAAAGTTTTGCCAACTGGTGGTGATAGGTGCTATACCCATTTGAGAATGCGCTTGGTAGTGGATTGTGATCGTTAGGGACAGTACCCGCGTACAGAGAAGAGAACCAGAGACTCTGTAGTGCCTTTCAATTGAACTTATGTTCTGTTAGGTATGTACGCAGCAACAACCACCCGTTGACAAATTGCCAACTTTTTATTGCCACAATACTTATATTTGAGTCATTGTTTTCGGTTTTGGCACCATTCCAATTCAAATTTCTCGGTACGCCACTGGAGCGAAAGGACTGAAGCAACTTATGTTAAAATAATTATTGTAACTTTGGGGCGACAATACAATTCGAGTTGACACGAGCTTACACAAAGGAGTAACAGTTAGAGAAGGCGTAATTACGTTGACTAGATTCGTTGTTTATCAATGCTTATGTGCGTTATAAATATATATATTCCAACTATATGTAAAGGTGTACTTACGGTCAATTGCTCGTAATACCTTTGGCAATTTGTCGCCCGACTTGCCGACCGGCAACATGTTTTCGAAATCTCGTCGACTCAAAAAATTTATTGCCCTTGATGATGCCTCGGTTTCGGCTTAAGCTTAAGCGTTGGATAATACTTATTATTATGATTAGATTTTGGTTCAGGACACTGTCGGGCGACAAGTTGTCGGGCTCCGAATTGACGTAGGATCTGAGGAAATATATCGCAGAGTAATTCCAGAAATTGTTCTCAGTATAAATTTCAAGTCTACGCAACACCGGAGCAGCCACACCCGTACCCCCCATTTGAGGGGGGTCCAACCCCTAATAGGTCCCTCACTCCTAAAGGGACCTTCACCCTAACCGGTTGAAACAAAGTGAGCGTCCTGTCCTGTCTGCTCCGGCAAAAAGTATAGGCATATGTTTGCGGGGTTAAGTTTGAACTTAAATTGTGAACCTAAAAACTGTTTTACGACAAAACACATAAAGAAAAATATTGCCAATCTGCTGGACATAACTCAAAGTATGTTTGACGATAAACTTGTTGTATTGGAATTGAACCGATAGTGTATATTTGATACAATTAAAAAACATAACAGTTTGTTTACACTCTGACTGATTATCAGTTAAACGACAGCAAATCGGGGAATAGGTACGAAAATAGACAAAGGAAAAATTTCGTTGCTTGAATTCGGCACTTGGGCCCATGAAACTATTAGGGACGGATATTTGTCTGCGAGTTTGCAATAGAGTAAGCTTAAGTTTTAGTCTAATTTTTTTACTTAGAGTTAGGTTTAGGCTTAGGTTTTCGAATATTCTTATACTACTATGAGGGGCCTGTTCTATACCTTGGATGGTTCTTGAAAAGTTCTCCACGCCAACATAGGCCTAAGATTCAGCCATTAGCAATCGAGTAAGTGTAATTTTAAGCCTAATGTATGTTAAAATCTAAACAATTGTGGAAACTGTGTGGAGAAGTGTGCAAGACCCCTAGAACGCTATGAGATGTCGTTTATATAAATAATAGACGGCAGACACTTTTAACTTTTGTCAGTAGGCCGATCAATTTTGAACTCACTCCAAAACAGAAATTTATTTTAATAGTTATAAAACTACAACAATATTTAGTAATGTTGGCACATGTAAAAAAATCAGGGGTGTAACGTTTTTCTGTGGGACTAGAAAAGACTAAGCTTAAGCTTTAGACTAATTTGCTTGCTTGGCTCAGGCTTAGGCATAGGGTTGGGAATATGCTCGTTCTTACGCTTAGGCTTAGGCTTAGAGTTTGGCTTAGGAATATTCTTATACTCTTCCACCCCAGTTCTTTACATTGGCGGTAAAGTTGTTGGTTCTTGCACACTTCCTCCACATTTAAACTTTGAAGTTTCCTACGGTAAAACGTAAAGGTGTCGGCATTTATAAGCTTTTCCAAAACTTGGTGTCGGCATTTATAAGCTTTTCCAAAACTTAAACCTAATCCTTAGGTTTTGATGTAAGATAAGGTAAAGGCTTTAGACAAAGGCAGACTTTTTAGCCTGTGATCAAAGTGTACAAGAGACAATGTCGGAAATGTTACCTGACATACGGAGCAAAGTATAAAAACACATGAGTTTTCATATTCCTTCACGATATTAATTTTAGAGCTAAAAATTTTTCAAATCGCAAAAAATTGAATTTACAATATCAACAATTTGTATAATTAGTCTTATGCTGGTGAAAGTAAAAAAGTATTTCTAAACTAATTCAGAAAACAACTGTTAACGAGAAAACAGAAAAGTTTTCCTCTAATTTAAAACAATTTTTGTTAAAAAAGCTGGAAAATATTTATTTACTTCTTTAATGCAATAATTTTCAGAATGTTTCAAAACTTTTTCAAAAAAATTTTCTGTTATAAATTAATGCTTTTCCAGTGCACCGTGCTAATCATATTTCTTAAATGTAAGAAATTGTTTCTAAATATCAGAAATGTTATTTTACTTGCGTGTTATATGTCTGAAAGTAAGTTGACTATTGCAGTTGCCACAGAAATATAAATCATACCGCTGTCATTACTTTCAACGCATCAATCTTGTATAAAGTTAACCGCGGAACTCGTAACTGAGGTATACCAAATTGGTATAGCGACGCCATGGTTGAAGTGTTTGCAGGGTTAAAATGTTTCCCTTCAGCGCTAAACTTTCATTTCAATTCGCCGAAGCACAAAATCGACAGCACCTCGCATTAGGGTATTTGCAATATGAAGCAAAGTGACCAAACTGCACCCGAGCCATAAACCCCAGCAACCACCAATTAAGCTCACATAATCAAACCAGTACAACAAAGGGGTTTCAGTATACACTGGATACGAACGGGTCAAAAATTTAAACTCAACTTTGGCTTCGTTTGAATATCGGTTTCGATTTTCAGGGGTAATTTGAGTCAGGGTTGGAGGATAAAATGTATATTCCAACGAATGACATTGACTGTAACATTGAATGGCATCTTTGTAAGTTTCGGCGTTGTATGGAACTCGGCCCATAATCCCTGCGTAGCGATATTCGTTCAAATATGTACAGATGTTACGTGTTCGAGTTGAATTGAACCTAAGTTGAAATGCGTCGAATAAGCGAGTAGTGCAATTTTCTAACTTTTCAAACTTTAACTGTCTTCGAATGAATTCGCATTGCGATACGGAATATTCTAAGATTGGAAAGTTGAGTTGAACTATCGCTGCGTTCGTTAGACAGGGGTTGGGTGGAGTCGAAACTCTGCGAAGCTGGACCGCGCTAAGATGAAAAGAATATTGATGTCCAGGAGTCAGTTTAAATTCCACGTCATCTAAAGATGAAATTTGGGGCCGGCCTTGTATTAGAAGCACATTTTCAAGTTTCCAATGGTTTGTAGTAGTCTCAGGATCACTGCTGAGTTTCAAAGATACTGATAAGTAATTACCACTTTTAGTATTCTGAAAAATCTCTGTCCTATTTGATGCGTAAGAGCCCTTATCATAAGTAGTATGTACGTGCTGAAATGTTGGGTCCAGTCCGAAACATAATCCATACTTTTGAACTATAACTGGTTTGAAACGTTCACAGGCGTTATATATTGCTCCATTTTGACCAATATTAGCTATAACTTCTGAACAGCCTAGGGTGAGGTCAGTTAAAACGGCTTGAAATAACTTCAATACATTTTTCCCACGGTTCGTAGCCAATAATTGCGTGGCGTATTCGTAGAGTTGCAGTTGCGTCGGCTTACGTCCAAGCAGTGGAGCGACAATCTGTAAGATTCGAGGACCAACTTGAAATTTCATTAAGCTGAATAATCCTATTAATTCTTGTATTGTTAGCAGTTCGAAGCTGATGTTTTCAGGTTTAGCATGTGGTGGAGTCAATAACAAAGGTGGTGTGCCAGTTTTGCGTGAAACTATGTTCAGAATTTTACTACTACTGGAGTTAGATGTTAGATTTTGATGTTTGCTGCGTATCGTTTGGTTAAGCAGTGCTTCGAGATGAATAAAACTTTTCAACGGATCGCATATCATAAAACTTGGAAACGGAACGGCGCGAGTTGATGCGTAAACGACTGATACGGAAGCTGGTGATTTTAGAGCGTTTTGTATTGTCACAGTTCTGAAAAAAAACAGATACTGCTACCAAATGTTGAATTTGTGTAAATTTGATTTTTTTATGTTTTTCATTTTTGCCAACCAACATACGAGAAACATACCTCGCAGTTACAGTTTTTAAATTCAAAATTTTGCTCAGTCATTCGCTGAAATATTTCGTTTAACAAATGCGAAAAATTTCAGAAAATGAACTACTGTCTTGTTCACAATGAGTCATCCTTGCTGGCGTAAGCAGACGTGAGAAATACCTGATCCGTATATGGAGGTCAACAAAACCAGTTGGAGTCGAAGCCGAAAATGAACCAGGAGGTGAGGCAAAATTAGGTAAGTAACTAAAACGATGGATATTTTACTAATTTTAGCAACAATCTATAAGGTGTTAAATGTTTTGGTTTTACGTTAATTTTTTTTACAAAATCTCGACGAATTTTTGTCTAAAAATTGTGGAAAGAATTAAAACGAAACGCACCAAAGTAATAAATTCTGTAAAAACTATGCAAAATTTCATTACCAAAATTGTCGGAACCTCCGGCGCAAATTGTATCGGAAACAAAATCAGAGCCGGCAGCAGACCTACGGCTGCACCTGAATATATATAAAGCGTTTGAAATAGCATTTAAATTTTAATAAAGGGAATTAATAATTTTTGTTTCAAAAGTTTATAGCACCGCTAAAACTACGTTGAAATTGCAGACAAGTTCCGCCCAAAATTCCCTTTTCGTTGAAAAACGAAATTCAGTTATACAAACTATACATACGTGTGAATTGCGGCAAAACTAAAAAATAGTGTCACAAGTGCCAGCCATAACGCCTTAGAATGTTTGTTTCGAGCTTCGCTTATTTCGATGACTCCATGCGCTCCGCTTCGACATAATTCTTCGCACCAATTCAGCGACGATTTCGTCTCATGTTTAGGATCTGAAATAATTATTTAATTAATGGAAAAATTTTCAATTGCTGTCTATAAAGATAGTTGCTTTAAATTTGTAAAAAAATGATTAAAACTGCTCTGTAATTCGAAACAATTGTTTTGAAATCCCATGTACTGTAGTGACCCGAATAAGAGTGGGACTGATATTTATTTAGCCTCTCTAGAGGATAACCCCCACATATAACCGGTATTGCAACTATCCATTGAATTAAACGTATATTTGTCTATTGTAAATAGCTTGAGCGACAATGCAAGGTTATACTTAGGAATGTACTTTCAAAACTTAAGTACGCTTTAAGGTTTCGAACTCAAATTATTTGGTCCTGGAGCCATTTATGCTCTACGATTAGGGATAATTTACATTTAGGAACTCTAATTAGGGTTTAGGGACTCTGTCGCTTACGAACTCTTATTAGGGGTACGGACTCCTATTGATTGGGACTCAAAATGGTGACCCTCTTCTGTTATTACCCCCCTTTTATTCGAATCACTGCAGTAATTTAAAATATTCTTTAAAATCTAAAACACTATTTATTTAATATGGAATAATTTTCTTGTAAGGAACAAGTGCTATAGCAATTGCTATAATCCTACTCACAGTGAATGCCCCAAAGGCCAAAGACCGAGAGACTTTACGTATGTGATTGTTTTCAAGCTCAGTAAATCGACCTCAGAAGCATTTTTAGGTGTCACTGTTGCATCCCCTATATCAAAATGCGTCTACTTCAGATCAGTAGCTAAATCTAGAATATTCTGCCGTAGTATAGCGCATTTTCCATTTTGAAATTTTACAGTTTAATTTTTTTTTTTTTTTTTTTTTATTTTTTTTTTTTTTTTTTTTTTTTATTTGTTTTTTTTTTTTTTTTTTTTTTTTTTTTTTTTTGTTTTTTGGCTTGGTTTTTTTTTTTTTTGTTTTTTTTTGGTGGTTTGTGTGGTGTTTGGGTTTTTTCTTGTTTTGTGGTGGTTTCTTTTTTTCCTCCGGGGGGGGGGGGCCGTGTGTTGTCTTTGTGTTGGCTGTGTGAATTGCGCTTGGTTAGCGCGCTCTCAGTGTTCTTGGTTATTTTAAAATTTTATTAAATTCGTGGCTTGCTGTATTTACTTACGTCATATTTGACAGTTATTCAGTTTGAGAATCAAACCAAAATAACTAACCGAACACTACGCTGAGCCAGTTACTTAAATCTGAACTTAAGTAACAAACAGTACCTAAGATTAAAACATCTTTTTATGTTACTGATACTCACCGTTTTCAACGTGACAGCTAGCATCTGAATAAATATCAACTGACGAATTGTGCGGATACGCGTCACCGCGAGGTGTATACGGTTCCGGCAAACGTTCCGTTATAAATTTTGACCGCAATTGCGTCGTGAGCCATTCGAAGATCAAAAGCATGTCACCTTTTTAGCGAACTTGACCAATTATATAATAAACCGCAATTTGGCTATATAATTTGATACAATTTTAGATTTTGCAAAAAAACTACTAACAAACCATAATTACTCGGCTAAATTGTGAGTTCCAAAAATTACTACAACAATTGTCAAACCAGCAAAAACAGTTTCTGCGAGAAAACTCATCAGGTACTTTTCTTTAGAACGCAATTTCTAATATTTTCTCTTTTTTGTATTAAATGAAAGAAGTATTAATTACAAGTAAATGTTTCTATTTTTTTCATAAAGTTTTGTGGTATATAATAGCTTCTTTAAAAGCGAATAAATAATTTTCTCGAACAATAGAAACAAAATTTAAGTTTGGATCAGTAAAACTTAATATCTGTTTTATGGCGTTATATCAAGTTGTTCCGCATGGGTAAAGGTATTATACTCTAATTAGTGTTAACCTAAAGCCTTGACCAAAATCTGAAAATTTCGAAAAGTAGGAGAAAGTGAACAAGGGCCATCTGCTTGTTGGCCTATGCATAGAACAGGGCCGAAACAGTAGTATTAGCATATTCCTAAGCCTAAGCCTAAGCGTATGGATGAGCCTATTCGTAAGCCTAAGCCAGAGCCTAAGCCTAAGCTTAAGCAAAAAATTAGTCTAATGCTTAAACTGACTCTATTATAGCCCCTCTGGAAAACAATCCGGCACTGTTCTATACATGGGTCTGCTTGTTTATATTTTTGGAATATATTCGGCTACGGAGTGTTATTTGTTTTCAACTGGCGCCTGTACTCATACCCTCATTGTTTATTTATACCATTTTCTAAGCCTTAAAACAAGTTATTAAGGAGTATATCTTCAAAACATTACGCTAATTGATCAACTATTACCTGTAATTAGGACTTCCACACTTTCACGGATACCCACTCTTAATGATTCCGATTGCAAATAGGTAGCAGTGTTTTTACTACGCTGTCCCACTCTTATTCTGATCTTTGTATTTTTGTTAAAAGCATTATGATGCTTTAGGCTTCAGTCTCACTTAAAGAACTAAATACTGCTAAACGTTAAATTCGGTATTATTATTTGAATGTAACACTGGAGAAACGTTTTATTTATGATTAAATTCAAACGGAATATTTAGAATTATTTCGCCCCATCTGGCTTGTTAAAAGTCATAAAATTACCTTTTTTTTAATATAAAATTACCATTTGTTGGTTTACAAGTCAGGGTCAATGCAAAGATTTGATGGTGTGTACTTATCCTCATTCAACTGTGTACAGCAGCGCAGACGTCATGCGGGAGAAATAGACTGTCAAAAGAGCAGCTTGTGGACAGTGTCCACATTGAAATTTGCTCAAAATTCAGATTTGAAAAAATTTTGCTAATTTTCAATTCACCATTTACTACCTTCACCATAGTTTACAAGGCATTTACCTTCAGCTGGTAATAGGTGCTACATGAAAATATGACACAACTTCTGCATGAATTATGTGAATTCCTTTTATTAAAGATAACAACGTAAAATGTAGATCATATATCATATATTTCATATGAACGCAACACATATCAGCATTGAAAACGATCAGTCATGGACAAAATTCAATCGAATTTGACCAATTTTTCATTTTGACCCAACTGGCTCATCTGGAGTCATAACGCTGCTCTTGATATCGTTGCCAGACTCGAGTTGCGCTTGGCTCAAATCGTACGGAACTTTGAGTTTCTGAGCTCCGCTACCAATGATTTCAATTCGACGCTTGGGTCGACTCGCTTCGTCAACTTCAAGCTCTCCGACCTGTCGAATCACTTCCTAAAACAAATTTGTTTCGTAAAATTTAAGACAATTTGAACACAGTTTCATAAACAACTCTAACAAGTTTCTTCCAATCAAGAACAGGACCGTAACCGTAGTATGAGCATATTCCTAAACCTAAGCCTTCGCCTAAGCCTAAGTGTAAAAATGAGCTTATACCTTTTAAGCCTAAAGCCTAAACCTAAGCCTAAGCAAAAAATAGTCTAAAATTTGAGCTTACTTTATTGCAGTCACTTACAAATCATTCCGCCCCTGACCTTTATTTGTGCCCAAGCTTGTGAGATGTGTATGCCTGTATACTGTGATAATGCAAATGCACTGTTTGCTATAAAAATAGTAAGCCGTCCGCATTAAACGGTTCAGCCATAACGCAAATGTACGTATGGTGCAACTCTGATTAATTCAGCTACAAAAATCTTCTTAAACCAGGCAGACTATGACTTAATATTCTTCATACTTCAAGAGAGTTCAACAAAAATTGGATTAATTATCGATCCAGCAGTTGTTTTCTCACATCCAATCATGTTACGTACCATTCCTTTGACAATTTTCCCAATAATCACATGCCGTCCATCCATCCATCGCGCTTTTGCCAACGTGACATAAAACTGAGAATCGTTCATATCGACTCCGCTGCTCACCATTCCAACGTACCCGGGTGCTCGATGAGACTGAATGAACGCTTCGTCAATGAAATATCGCGAATAGATTGACCGGCCTTAAAACAATTTAGTGCAAATGACAGCTTTGCTTTGACGGTCTGAGACCGCTGGTGTGCTTAACACCGTTGAAGGATTACTGACGTTTCCGAAGACTGATCTTAAGCATATAAACACTTAATGTAATGATAAGTCTAAAACTAAGCGTAAGCCTAAGACTAAGCAAAAATTTAGTCTAAACCCTAAATCCTGTTTTATTGATCTGCATGGGAATTCGCTTCAAAATGTTTAGTTTGGGGCGGGTGGATTGGAGTCTGCGACATGACGTTTTGGATTATTTTTTCCAAATAAAACCCTGGACACTTATCTTGCGACAACTTACCGCTAGCGGATCCAGGGAGGGTGTACGCTTTGCGTGAGAAAATTTTTGTGATAAAACGGTAAGGTCTCTCGTACCTTACAATTTTTTCCCGTCAAAAATTGATGCATATATAGCATACAGTAAAAATTGCGTTTCATAACTTTTGCAAGTCCGTTTCCGTACGTCATAAGCTTCTGGATGCGCCGCTGGAATTTACATGTTGTTGATTAGCTCACCTCCGCGACCATCCCGGTATAACACGTCACCGGTTTGAATCAAGTGATCCGGAATAACAAGGTGGACCAGATTATTTTTGTAATGCCATTTTTCCTGAAATTGTGTATTTAAACCTATGCTAATATTTTAAGTAAATAAAAGCTTTTTCAACACGTATTCAACCCGTTTTAACTAATATTTTTTATGCATGTGAAAGATGTAGAAAAAAGCAACAAATATTTTCAGGCTGCCATCGAAAAACACCTCCAATGAAAACAGAATGATCCGTGATTCAATAAGCGAATGAGACGCAGATATTTCGTTAATATATTTCCACCAGTGTAAGGATTGCGCTATACTTTTTTGACATGCGGCGCCGTCCGTCACCGTGCGGCGCCGTCCGTCACCGTGCGGCGCCGTCCGTCACCGTGTGGCGCCGTCCGTCACCGTGCGGCGCCGTCAACAAGCGTGCGGTATTGTACGCAACTCACGTACGATGACGTATGCTGATGGGCGGTGGCAGAGTGCGCCGCACGGCTGTCGGACGGTGTCGGACGGCGCCGTACGGCGACGCACGGTGACAGACGCCGCCGGACGTCAAGTATAGCTCAAACCTAAAATGTGCAACAAATTTTTTGGTCAAAATGTTGAAATAAAACTTACAAAGTTATTCAAAAAATTTTACCGTAACATTGTCGACTCGCTATTCAGTCAAGAAAAGTATGCGATGCATCGTCCATAATAAAAACTGTAATATGATGGAAAATTTTAGTTTCAATTCCATATCTAAATTTCATGTATTAGTTCAGTTTCAAAAGTCTAACTTTAGTGGCCGCTTACTTTGCAGTTTGAAGGTAGTTTACGCCAAAAATATATAAAAGAAAACATGGTTTGTCGGACAATTTTTTGATAAACATTAATATTTCTAATCAAAAATTTTCACTGGGGTTACGTCAACAAACGTGTACGATCGTTGTAAACAGCTACTTTGCAGCAGGGTCTTACATCACGATGCTTGTAGCCGTTTGCGAGCGATATGAAATTCATTGCGCTGATTGGCAGAGCTTCGCCAAATACTCCAACCACAAAGCGACCGGTCCAATCAGAAAGCGTCAATTTAATTGATTTGTTTTTCGGTTCGTCTTCAGTTGAATGAACCTGATTTTTAAATATTAAAATTTAAATCGCTACGTATGCGGCCCATGTATAGAACAGGGCAGGACGGTTTTAAAGCGGGAATGTAACACAGCCAGCTTTGGCCTAAGCCTAAACATAAGCAAAAAATTATTCTAAAGCTTAGGCTAGGAATAGGCTCATGTTTACGCTTATGTTTAGGATTAAGCTTAGGTTTAGGCTTAGGAATATGCTTATACTACTGTTCTGACCCTGTTTTATACATCGGACTTGAAAAGTATAGCTCGTTTTTTAATTTGGCGGGTAATACCAAAATTTACAATTGATAAGTATTAAAGAACACATAACGACCAAGGCAAAGAAAGCATTGCTTGCATTATTCATTAAACGTTGTTAAAATATTTCGTGGTTTTTGTGTTCACGAACACTTCCGCTAAGAAAGAGTGCTAGAAAACTGGCAATGGATATCATATACACCATTTGACTAGAAGAATGAATTAGCTTTTCATGATTTATATCAGTAGCCGATCCAGAAATTTCTAAAAATGGGCCGATCAAGCGATAATACTTAAAAAGGTTCGCGAACGAACCGATTAAAAAGCCTGATGAAATTTTAGTGCTGGCTGAAACTTCGTACCAAATGTTTATTTTGGATCCCTGTGGGCAAGGGAGGCAGGGGTCGTTTCTTGGATCAGCCTGTGCTTTATATCAAGAGTGCATGATGCAAGAGTATGGAACTCTTGGGGTTCCGCATGGTACGAAATGTACCACCGGGCGGTGTGTTTTTGGCCGACCACCTTGTTTAGAGATGGTCACTGTCGCGTACAATTCCCCGTATTAAACTATAAGCGGTGCATTTTTGATGCCGGAGTGCCACGGTTTGCACAGGTTATGCCGCTAAATAAAAGGGGCGGTCGAACACTCAACGCGTGCCGAGTACACTTTGCACCATGCGGAAAATCAAGAGTTGCATACTCTTGCATCATGCACTCTTGTTTATATTAACCGTTTACGTTTACATATCCGTCCAAAGCGTAACGTACATTTTTATTACTCTCTAAAAATTAAAGTATAACTTAACTAAACTCGAATATTAGTTTTAGTTTACTTAAATTGCTGGACGGACTAACTAATGTAGAATTGTAAGTTTTACTTAAACTAACATGTTTTTAAGTTAAACGAGTTTAAGGAAACTTATTTTTAATTTAAGTTACATGTGCAGCCCAGAAATGACGCGTATCTAACAGTTCGTTAAGTTTAGCTTAAACTGAAAACATGTAAGATTTTAAATAAGTCTAAGCGTATACCTACCTGTTGGTACTCTAGAAAGTAAGTTTAATACTGCTGGATTACCTTAAGCTTAAATCAAGATAGTTTAAGCGTGTAGAGAGTATTTTGACCGTATGACGTGTAGGAAGTTTCATTTTTGCTTTGTCCTAAGAGATGTACGGTTCGATAACCGTATCCCTCATTTTTATTGTCTGTCATTCTCAAAATATAATCGCAATAATTGGCAAATTAGCACAAAAATTATTTCAAAAAACATTTCTGTAAACTATTTCAATAAATAAATACGTGGCCGGTTTCGTTGTCACACTGGTGTACCTTAATATCAAAGTAAACTTCATCGGTAACAGTATTGTTGCCTGCAGACGCTATGTCTACCGTTGCAACAGCGAATACAACTGCGATTAGTATGTTTGCAACGAACATTTTGAGTTAAAATTTTGTTAAACGCCAATAAAGTTTCCCTGAAATGTATCTGTAACATACAAACCCGATCCATTATAACGCCATAAAGGTAGGTATCAGATATTATTCTTCAGCGAACGTTTTAGATGTGTTCGTAGTACCTAATAAAATAAACATTCTAATTATTAAGCTTACACAGCTGCTGAGCGAGCTAATTAAAAGATTTAAAGTTTAACTTTTGTATTTTAAAATTTTGCTTAGTTTATTTTAATGTTTGAAACTTTGTGAAGAGGCCAAATTTAGTGTAAGAGAGTACCTGTAGTGGGGGAAACAATTTTGTGCTGGTATACCCGCGGGTATGAAAACAAAATTTCCGCAGGTAAAGCGCAGCACGAGTGAAAATCTTTCCCCACTACACCTCTGAACCAGACATAGTCAACAAATTTGTACTGTAGTGACCTAAGAGGGGTTCCCATTTTGAGTCCCAATCAATCGGAGCCCGCATCCCTAATAAGAGTCCGTAAGCGGATAGAGTCCATAAACACTAATTAGAGTCCATAAATGTCAATTTATCCCTGATTGTAGGGTATAAACGGCTCCAGCATCAAATACAGTTCAGTTTGAAACTTTAAAGCATACTTAAGTTTTGAAAATGCATTCCTAAGTATAACCTTGCATTATCGCTCTAGCTTTTGATGCAAGGCCGAAAACGTTTAATTCAACGGACAGTTGCAAGACCAGATACATATCAGTAACGAAGGGTGGCGGAGAGAGGGTTGAAAATAAATAACATTCCGTAACCGAATAACAGGGGGTTCTTTCTGGAAAGGCCAAATAAATATCAGCCCCCCTATTATTTCGGTCACTACAGTATTCCCCAAGATCGACGTCTAGAAAACCTATTTCAGTTAGCAAAATGTCCATTGTCAAAAACTAAAAGTGGGATAGCGACCAGCAAAAATGACGGAATTCTGTTGCAGACACGTTTCCTACGTGGCGTACGTGTTCATGCTGCAATATCACACGCGTTCGCTCTCTGAAACAGATGTCACCATCATTTAGAAATTTAAATACGAACTCTGTTGAATATTGGAACAATTTTAGAATACCAATAAAAATTTAGCAATTTAGTCAAATTGGAAAGCTAAAATATTAAAATCAAAATGTAAACTAAATATGCAGTAGCTGATTGAAGTGAATTAAATACAGATCATTTGTGACGAATATGATTTGCATCGCAGTATGTTCATCAATGAATAACGTTCGATCTTTTGAAGGTTAATTCAAAGTTTATAGAAGATTACTATGACGTACGTATGCTGTTTTGAGAAAGAAATCCTGGAAATTTTATGGGTCTGCTATCACTACCGTGGTAGTGCTTGCGAAAATTTTAAGCCTCGATAATTAGCTGTACGCATTTGCAACATTCGTCATGCGATGTGTTTGTCATATGTTCAATGTTTCTAATAAAGCAAGACTAAACGTGTAGAACCAACGCAGACAATTTTACAAGAAGACCGAAGGTATTTTGCATATTAGACACTGTTGACGTTCGCGGCACCTTAATGTTTTCCGCCTGTATACGTTTAGAATTGCGTTAATATATGTCTACTCGAATGTTCTATGCTGGAACGGTGTCCAAAATGCGTATGTGGGCCGTTCCACAAGTAATAAGATTGGACAAGTGTATTATTGTGATGCAGCACAATTTTAGGCATTGTCAAATCTGTTCCGTGGAATATTTAGACGTATTCTATTGATGTGGCTTCTTTTATTTTAATAAAGTCGACCAGAGTTCAATCTTTCCGGCATTATATATATACACAGCAAAAAATAGTGAGTCAAATTGACTCTCTCCGAAATAGGCTCTACGGGACTACACAAATTGAGTCAAAATTCGACTCCGGCAGAGTCAAATTCGATTCACTGAGTCGCATGTTTGACTCTGGTGGAGTCGAATTTGACTCAGTTTGTGTAGCCCCGTAGAGCCTATTTCGGAGAGAGTCAATTTGACTCACCATTTTTTGCAGTGTATTTATATACAATATATATAAATATATTATATATATAATGTATATTATATATAAGATATTTATAATATATTTAATATATTATATATTATATATACGCGCGGCGAAAATGGTTTATACACATTACGTACACATGTGGCGCATGCACTGATAAACGTTCTGCATCTACATAAACTGGCATATATATTATGTTTTTCGGATGTCACGTATTTTCATGTGAAACTGGCGTTCGAATCATAGCTTGAACTTGAATGTGAGTTGAAATTTATAATATTCATGTGAAAACAGGTCAAGTCTTAGCCCCAGCCCACAGTAATGGGTTTGTGTATGAGTAAAAGTTAAAGTTGTGTATGTTTATCTCTGTGGACTTTGTTCTTTGTAAAACCAATCAAATTGGTCTATGGCAAGCGGCCGCAATTTTTGTTGACTTAGGTTTTATTTTAAAGTATTTTCTATAAAAACTGTCGCTGCTATCTGTCAGTCGTATTTTTAGTAGCGCTATCACACGATAAACTTGCCAAAAAACGTTACTAAGGCATATTTACACTCTGTAAAATGTTAGCTTTTTACTTCAGCCGACAACATACTTAAGTTGTTCGTTCATTAACAGCACGCCTTAAACTTCCTGGTTAAACAGATGCATTGCACAATAAAATCGATAGAAAATGTTGCTGTTTACGTTACTACATTATTTTTTCCGTCCATACTTGAATAAAAGGTTTATTCCGGTTTCTAATTAAAACTTTTCGCACCGTTTTTAAATTTGGTATCCGGGTTAACACCGCTCCAGGTTTAAAACTAACTACTTATGCAGTTGCTAATTACTGTTCAGTCTACTAAAAGGCTTTTGCTCGGATCATTTGTTTATTGCTTCACTGCATGCAAACCCTTTCTCGCATGAAGTATCTATGAGCAATTAATTGTAAACGGTTTACGTGCAATTATTAAGAGTTCCTCTGTGCTGGAACGGGTAGGTCGTACAGAATGAGTGATGATGGTTTAACGTCATCCAACCGCAAAACCTGGTGGTTCGAATCCTTGCTTGAGGTTAGATTTGAAATATTAAAATTTTTCGTTCGGACAAAGTTTAATTGAAAATTTGCAGTACTGCCTGTAATACACAAAAACGCTTCTGCATATTTAAAATAACTTGTATATTTGTTGCAGTCCGTCTTGTCACCGTTGTCATTAATTTTACCGAAATATCAAAACAGTACGTGAGAAGAAAATGTTCGCAAAAATAAAGTTTGTTGTGTTTAAAATATATTTGAATTTTTCTACTCTACGATATTATTGTTGCAAGAAATTGCTGCAATGAACGTTTATTATGCAGCTTGCAGTTGGTGATTATGCTATTTGTTTACTTTATACTGTAGTGACCCGAAGAAGAGGGGGTCCAATTTGGGTCCAAAATTAGAGTCCATAAATGTCAATTATCTCTAATTGTAGTGCATAATTGACTCCAGGACCAAATCAATTTGAGTTCGAAACTTTAAAGCATACTTAAGATTTAAAAGTACATTCCTAAGTGTAAATTTGAGTTAACAATGCTTTAAAGCATACTTAAGGTTTAATAAGTAGGTGGGGGGGGGGGGGGAAATGGTGCTTAGAGGGAAAAATTTGTCTCCCTCTCTTATTCGGGTCACTACAGTAGGCAAGTTCAATGTTTATTATACGGTAGATTTGCTTAAAATAATTAATTTTAATATTTGTACTGATTTTGTTACAGTAAAATTTTCAATTTTAAAAGGTTATGTGTTTAGCTAAAAAATCTGAGACAATAAAACAATTCAACACAAGAGTATACAGCTTACCTTGTTTTACGGGATTCAAAATGCACCACTTTGCGTGGTATAAACGCTAGACTGTGTTTGATTTTTGCCGAAAGCCGGGCCACATTTTAGAGTAGATGGTGGACGTCAAATGGAATATACCATAAAAATATGAAAATCCAATTTTTTGAGACAGCTTAAAGGCCGTCTCTTTTAAAATGAGATATTCTGGGTACAGATTTTGCAATGGTTTTTCCCTGAATATTTTCTTTTGTTGCACATTGTTAGGTTTTTAGTTTAGCTATCATAAATGTACATTTGTTGCAGAATCCTCATGAAAACAATTGCAAGTTAAATAGATTTCAGTTTCAGAAGAAAAGACACCCAGCATGTTGGTTTACAAATAGGACCATTGTTGGCTTGAGCTGTGTTTTACGTGTTCGATTCCAGATGGGGGCTTTGGTATTTGAAATGGTGTCACAGTACCAGGTCCATACTTAAAATGCAAGGACAATTTTGCACTGTAAAAAATGGGGAGTCAAATTGACTCTCTCGGAAACAGGCTTTTCCTGACTACACCAACTGAGTCAAATTTGACTCCGCCACAGTAATTCGATTCAGTGCTGACTCTGGCGGAGTCAAATTTGACTCAGTTTGCGTAGTCAGGAAAAGACTGGTTTCGAGAGAGTCAATTTGACTCCCCATTTTTTACAGTGTGAAAGTGATAAATTTTTACAAAGTTCATATGAAAAACGAAACGGGTTACGCATTTTAACGGTGTACGCAAAACGTCGGATTGAATGGTTTGCAATGTTAAAAGCAAGCAAGACACGCTATATTTGAAGAATGGTGGCAATTTGCACACTTTTATTACCTATTGGTCCATCAATTGAAGGCCTACGTCAGCCCTGTACCCTTGCACAAAATTGGCCTCCAGCTCCGAAACAATTTATGTCATAGGTTCCGTCATTTTAATAATGAAATTTTTCATAGTTTTACAAAACTTTTGCCTTTCGGCGCATTTGTCTGTAATTGTTGGTACAATTTTTTGATACAAATAGACAACACAATTTGTTAAAAAATTAACCTAACATCAAAATTTTTGACAACTCTTGGCAGATATGTGGTAAAATTCGAAAATTAGACATTATTTTTACTACACTGCAAAAAATGTTAAGTCAACTTGACTCTCTCAGAAATAGGCTCTACGGGACTAAACAAACTGAGTCAAATTCGCCTCCGCCAGAGTCAAATTTGACTCACTGAACGACTCGGGTGAGTCGAATTTGACTCTGGCGGAGTTGAATTTGACTCAGTTTGTGTAGTCCGGAAAAGCCTATTTCGGAGACAGTCAATTTGACTCACCATTTTTTGCAGTGTACCTAGTTTTGTTTCACGCAGATTCATTTACGGCTCCAAAATTTCCTGGGGTTCCAGCAACATTTCTCTCTACCTCCAGCTCCGGAATTTTTCACCTCCGGTTGCATCCTGCTTCACAAGTCGTTTTTAGGGTTGCGCAATCGAATAAAAAAATTACCGTACGCATCCTTTAATGATCCATGCAGGGCTTTTAAAATATTACGGAATAACAAAATCACAAAACATTAGTACAACTATGCATACCATGCTGTATAATATTGGGTTTTTAGAATTGTTTATACAGGACATGAGTGTCTCGTCTCCCTGACCCTTTCAGGAGCTGCTTCTTAATGATATAAAGAGCGCACTTGTCACCACTGTAGAGGAACATGTAGATTGTACGTTTGAGGTAATTTCAGCCAATGTAAAAGATCAGGATCGGAATCATTTTCTACCGGCCTGCAATTGATTAAGCTTAAGGTTTAGAGTAATTTTTTGGCTTTGGTTTAAGCTCAGGAATATGCTTACACAACTGTAATGGTCGTGTTCTATGCATTGGCCGTAATTTCGAATATCGCCTTTATATTTGGGGTAGGGTAAAAAGGAAAACGCAACGCTAGCTAAGTAATATTTTATACACAGATGTTTGAAGTTGCATATACTTTGGTTGACGCATTATAAAAGTTGATATTTCCACAGCAGCAACATTTCGCACTCTGAAACATTTGATTGAAACTGACATCTGCCACACAATGGACAATATTTAATTTTTCAAATTTTACAACTGTTGCGTTTCATCTCTTTTCGGTCATAAAGTGATGGTCTTACGCGCCTGTGTCATTTAACCATACTTTAAGCACTCATTATGGCTTTACTAGTCACTGTTTGGTTTTAAATCGTAACAAATATTAAGCTGTTAATATAACAAATATGCTCAAGTATTTAGCTAATGACTGTAATTAATGGCTGTTGCCAGTTTTCAACGGATAATTATTCAAGCCTATACCTAAGCTTAAGCCTAAGAAAAAAAACTAGACGAGATCTTAAGCTTACTCCATGACGTAAAACCGGTCTGCCTCGTTCTATACATGGGCCGTAGATTGTTAAATGTTTAAAAAGTATACTTGAATTTAATGTGTGTCAAGTACGACTTATATGTGATATTCGCTCTCAAGGACACAAATTTGTAAAGTAGCACTAACTGCCAAATCATATAGCTAAGTAATAATCTTATTTGTTCAATGCTGGAGCAATCCTAAAATACGCATGCTGGGCGTTCCAGGTTTAGTAATGTAAATATAGAGACCCGTCGAGGCTATATTTTATCCAAAATATTAGGGTCCATGCTTTTCAAGGGCCGTGTTACTTTTAGGGCCGTCCCGATTTCTGGCGTGTCTGTAAAAGATTAGGCTTACATTCTATAAGACTACAATTTTTTCCTTAGGTTTAGGGTTAGGCTTAGGTTTAGGAATACGCTTAATCTACTGTGACCGCCCTAAAAGTAACATTGGTCACTTTCAATATAGCAACGACTAGTAGTTCTGGTAAGCTATTTGATCGCAACAAACTATAGTTGATACATAGAACGTTCATAGAAAGTTTAAATAAATTGAAATTTTAACTACAATGTTGAGTTCTGAGGAAGCAATATACGATTTGTTAACTGCAAAAGCAAAATCGTTGAACTGTGCAATCACTGATTTACAACTAGCAAAACAACTCGATAAAGAAGACAAACTGTCGCATATAAGAGACCAATTTGCGATTCCTAAAGTGAACACTCTTCCTGTTGGTAAGCGATATAGATTACCGTATGCATATGTGAGGTACGTAAAATGGAATTAAACATCACATTTTATCTTCAGAGAGGTAATATTTTTAGAGGATTCTTTTGGGCGTTTTCCCCGCTAGTTTAGCCCCAACTTCTGAGTTGGATGTACCTTTGAAAATTTTTAGCTCACGGTCGATCCGTTTGACAAAATTTGTGTGGAAACCATGTCCAGGTAACCGACAGTCCACACTCCTCACCGGTTATGCCTGTGGGGTCCGCGTTCTCTACGCTCTCGCGAAGCTGGTGCCCTCGTTATTGGTACCGCTGCTGCGCCAATGACCTTAACTGCGTCGTATTTAGCCCTATAATGGTTCATTATAAAATCTGCATTATGGGACCGTTTGCCAAATAGCTATATATTTTAACATATTGCTTATACATTAACAATAATTATTCATTTATTTTCAGTTGACAGGACGTTGGTAAATCCTGACGACGATTGTGTATATTTTTGTGGTCACTCATTGGGATTAATGCCAAAAGCAGCTAAATGGCACGTCGACCGACATATGAAAGCGTGGCAAGAAATGTAAACATCAAAATTACAGCTTCTTATGCAGCGTTTTTAGCGAAAGTTTCGGAGTGAATATTCCTAACGCAAGCTTTTCCGATATTTACAATTATATATAGATATGTATATATACTTTTGTCACAATTTTCAGGATAGCATTTCCGAAATTTCGCGCAAAATTAGCTGAAAACCAAACAACTTAACAACATAGTGAAATTTTAGCTAAAATTAACTAATTAACCATCATTTTTACTACCTTATTTTGCCTCACCTACGGCTCCGGCTCCGGAAAGTTTTGTTGACCACCAGTTCCGGCTCCGGTACTTTTCGCCTCCGATTGCATCCTAATATATATGTATGTATGTATATATGTATGAGTTGTTACTTCGCATATAATATATGCTACTTTATTTCATTTCCTTAAATACACTTATTTTTTCTGTGCATTTAGGGGTATTCTATGCCAACATTATGGAGATCTGCGTGGCGATAAGTGTGAACTGTTTGTCATTCCGTATTTAGCACGGCTGCTAGGTAAAAACTTTAAGCTAAAAGTTTTGTTCTCAGAATTTAAAAAATCTGTTTGAAAAAACTCTTTTTAACTGTGCTTTCATATTTTATTCTCGTGGTGATGGTCACTTGTTTTCTCATGATAGCTCAACTTTGTGTGATAGGGCTAAACTTCAATACCCAGTTAAGAATATTTTATGAGAACGCGTTTAGGGTGGCACTATGATTGTATGGCGCCGTCCGTCACCGTACGATATCGTACACTGGCAATTGACGTGTCGATACCGCCCGTGACAGATAACAAACGACATTACAGCTTTTATACTCTCACTGAAATATGCTCAAAATCAAATAAAACTTTTGCCGAATTAAGCGCCGGTTTTACTGGCTATGGTGCTTGGCAAAGTTTTACTTAATTTTAAGCAAACACAAAATTTTTAGCTTTACATTTACTTAAATAATCAGAAAATGACAGCAGTAGTTTTACTTATTTACATTACTTAAGCAAAGATTTGCTCAGTGTTTAGTACACTTATACTTAAAATTTAGTAAAATATAACTATAGTATTTTAAGTAGAGTGTTTTTACATAGTGTATAGCACCACCCTATTAAGCTGGAAAGAGCTAAATTCACAATGTTCAGTGAATGATACAGGCTCGTAGCCAGCTCACCTTGGTAGGAGAGCTAAAAGTTTTTCAGAAGGGACATTCAATAGTTTTTAATGACTTGCAAACAAAGTTGAAAATTTTCTAGGGGGGCTCGAAATTTTTCCAGTGGACTGAGCCCCCCCTGAAACGTCCCCCTTGGCTACAGGCTCGGAATGATAACTTTGTTCTAGTCTTCTTCAGTACGCTAGTGTTCAAATTGTATAAAATATACTTTATGGTTTTGGGTGGTATACTTTCCAGTTTGAAAAAGAGCATTCTCATCAATATATTTTTTGCCACTTTTTGTTCATACTGTTTAGATTTGCCCAAAAATTGATCTATCCAAAGGGTCGAATAAAGTTCAGCGCTTTAGCTCAAACAGTTGATAAGCTGTCATGTGAATCATCAAAAATAGGTGAAGGTGCAAAATGCGCTGAACTGTTTGAAAAAAGGTCCATTTCTATTCTCTGTTTCAGGAGCAAATGACATTGAAGTTTCGATAATGAATGGTTTGTCTGTATCCATACATTTTCTTATGGTGTGTTTTCATTTGGTCTAAAAATTAATAAGACCAATTTGTGTTATATTTTAGAAATATTTGACTTATATTTCAGAAATATTTGTCTTAATCGTTCATGAAACAAAGTTTTAAATTTCAGACTTTAAGCTCAGTACAATTTCAGAGCCATATTTGTGAAAATTTAGGAAATAAAAGTCAGGAATTAAAGTCATTCATGTCTGCAGTCTGTATTAAGAAATAATTGTCTCAAATTTCAGAGAATATTTCTCGAAGATAAGACAATTTATTTTATGTGTAGTTAGTGAATGTTAGAGCCCGTAAGCGGTTGATGCTCGACCCCTTAACGAGGCGATATTTAACTGAATTTGGGAGCAGCAAGAACGCAGGCCGAAAACAATTTTAAAAAAAGGCAACGTGTATTTGAAAAAGTTCTATTTTACCATACTGTGTGTGATTTTTAGATTTCATTCTATCGACCGACATCTAAAAAGCACAAAATATTGATGGAACACAAAGCGTTTCCTTCAGATCATGTAAGTTTATTTAAAATATATACATTGTTGCAATTAAAACGAGCATATATGTGATTTTTTTCATCCATTCAAATTTAGCCAAACGTCGTGGTGTTGTCGGTTTGGTTTCATTTAAATTAATTGTCTTTACTCAAATTATTAAGCTGTAAAAAATTAAAACTGCTAAATTGGTAGTGAAGGATTAAATACTGAAATTACGAATCAAAAGTATAGAAATAGCTTTACCTATGGCCATTCATATTAAAGCTTTAATTTAGGTGGTAACCATACGCGACGGTATACTCAAACCAATAAACTTCTAAATTCAATTCTCGTTTACTAGCGCACAACCTGATAACTTCCTGCTTCTGCGGCCGAATATGTACCCCTACTTCTGGCTTTGGCGCCGGTAAAATTTTTGATACAGATTCCGGCGATTTTGGTAGTGAAATTTTTCAACATCATTTTGGTTACTTGTATTAAATTTTGGTGTACTTCAACGTGCTTGGAAAGTTAAAAATGTATAAAACACAACACTCTGTATTAGTGTATAGTTGGTGATAGCAAAGGTGTTTTTAAATCTCCCTCCGGTCATACAATTGCATCCTCGGCCGTCACGTGCCCAGTAATATTGAGCACACGTTGCAGATGTTACTGCAGACATGCTGTGGATGCAACTATAGGACCGGTGTGTGATTTATAAATACTATCGCTACAACCGAATCTGCGCAATACAGATTGTTTATAAATCACTCACTAGTCTTTAAGTTCTATCCACGGCATATCTGCGGTCATATCAAGCACCCTTTGCAGATATGAGTATCTGCTTTATTTAGATGCGCTGTAAATGGTCAGCGGGTTTTTTGTTCTAAATTTCACAATGTTTTTAAATTGAGTCGTTTATTATGGTTTCAGTACGTTGCGGTGTCGCAAATCAAATTACACGGATATAATCCTGATGAAAGCCTAGTTTATATGGAACCTCGTTCGGTATATATATACCTGTTTGTAAATATTTGCTAAAGATTGAGCATAAAGTTGTACTGGAATGCTTTTGGATATTTCAAATTATTGTTGTCTGATACAAAGTTGAAGGGATTCTAGCAAGTTGAAGTGAAACGTAAAGCCCTATTCACACGTGCCAGTTGTTGCTACGAGAACTTGCAACTGCAAATTGTACGCAGAACTTGCAATTTTTCTTCAGGCATTCAGAACGCGGCTGCAATAAATTCCGCGAACTTGCATGGTTATTCACTCATGTGAACTAATTTCCTAGCTATGATTTGTAATGAATTATTTGCAGCTGCAAGTTTTTCGAACGGGATTTAGGACAAAACATACAATTTCAAGTTCTGGCAGCAAAAACTTGCACGTGTAAATAGGGCTTAACGTTTTAACGATTTACTAGTGTGTTTTTAATACGGGTTTGTTTCATATCGATATTAGATCATACAATTTTGCAGATAGGACTTTATGCTAAATTTTGTTTTTTTCAAAAACCACAGTTCTTACTGAAGCTAAACGCCTTTGTAAGTAGCAGGAATGCAATGAATAAAAATTTAAAATCTTTTAAGCATAATTTTACATTACCAAAATTAGCCGTATTTGATGTAAGGGTTACAAAAATAGACACTTTTAAAAGTTTTTCAATTAATTTACTTCCTCTTATTGACTGCCTGGCAAGATAAATATCATCATTTCTCACTCACACAGTTTTTCGTCGAAATATAGCATCCTAATGAAATCGTGGCTATGCCCATGTTCCAATATCAATTATGAACATCTCACTAAGTGTACGGTATTAAAGAGCAGATGCTAAACGTGAACTTAAGGGTGAACAATGCATTCGACATGAAGATATAATCGCCAAAATTCAAGAAGATGGAGATTCTATTGCATTGATATGGTTGGGCGGTGTTCAATATTACACAGGACAGCTATTTGATATGCAATCTATTACCGAAGAAGGTCATAAAAAGGTAACAAAATGCGCTATTAATTTTTTAACAATTTAGCCGAAAACCCCAAGATTCAAGATGTTTATTAAATTAAGATATAGAATTTTTGGACGTTTTTCACCTGCGGTTGGTTTTCACGTTCGAAAGCCTCCACATTGAACATTATTGTTAAATTGACTTGAAGTGGAAGATTTGGATGTTTGTCACCTGCGTTTGAGTTTCGCGTGTCTCATAAGAGCCAAAATTTATCGTAACAATACGTTCTCTGATTATTCAAGCAGAACGTAAAAGCAAATCTTGTTGCTTACAAAACGTTTCGTAGTAAATTTACTAGGCGGCCAATGTAATAGAACAAGGCCGTAACAGCAGTATAAGCATATTCCTATTAAGCCCTAGCTGACTAGGTATTTGCTTACACAATCACAAAACGGATAAGCGTTGATTTGGATAATTAAAACATCTACCGAACCACAGAGGGTAATTATGATCATTTCAAAATTGCAGACTTGAATGGTTTATATCTTGCTCAGAAATTATATCATGCATTGCTTGTTGGTACTACATGAGTGTGTAAAATATTAATGATAATAAAAATAGTAATAATCATAATAAGAGTAATAATAGTAATAGTAATAATAATAATAATAGTAATAATATTAGTAATAATAATAATAAAATAATATTATTGTTACTATTAATAATAGTAAAATGTGATTTCAGGGCTGCATTGTTGGATTTGATCTAGCACACGCCGCCGGAAACGTGCCATTACAACTTCATGACTGGGATGTTGATTTTGCAGCACTTTGCTCATATAAAGTAAACAGTATGGATCGGTTATTTTGCTTATTAATTAAAACGACGTTAGGTATTTGGAACTAGAAATTTTAAATTTTAGTCTGTTAAAACTTGTAGCACTTAAATTTATGCTGGCACAGGTAAAATACTTATACCAATAGCGTTCATTTATACGGGCTGTGTTAAGTTTATAAAAGTTGTTTCCAATGTCTAGAACAAGGCCGTAATAGTAGTATAAAAATATTCAAAATTCTAATCCTATAAGCCTAACCGTAAGAATGAGCTTATACATTATTCTAAGCGCAAGCCTAAGCAAAAATAAGTCTAAAGTTTAAGCTTACACTGTTGCAGTTCCGCAGAAAAATGTTCCGCCCCTGACCTTTACATTCGCCAAACGTGGGCCCTAGTAATTTTCTGCTCTATATTTCACTTTTTACATTGTACTTGGATGCATTTTTAGTACTTAAACTGTGGCGGCGGAACAACTGGAGCAATATTTGTTCACGAAAAGCATGCATATAGCGATCGTCCAAAACTAGAAGGATGGTGGGGACACCAGTTTGATACTAGATTTCAAATGAATAATGGTAAATGTTATTAACCCTTTAACTCATACAGTATACTATATGAGCAACTAAATACAAGTAACATCCGAGTAACTCAGACACTGTGAGATGTGTTTAACAATTCTAACATATATACGCAGTACAAATCCTTTACAAGACATGAGAGCCCCCTCGAGCTCGAGCGTCAAGCTCCTATAGCTGAGTGGACATCGTTAATGCCTACCACCCGACAGACTGGGAATTGAATCAAACCTTGAAATTACATCTCATATGAAATTGAACATATTCGTCTTCAGAACTTTTTAGTTGTTCTAATATAAGCAACATACGTCACATATTCTTGTCCAGTTTTACAATGCAACGAATATTTTATACTTTGTTTCATACTGAATGATTAAAATTGTGCTGACGCTCGTATATTCGTTAAACCAAGAGTGGATGGTCACAGACAAGAGTATGCAACTGTCAGATTTCGCTTGGCACAAAATGTACCACCGGGCGTTGCGTTTTTGCTGCACATGCCCATTATATTTAGAAGGGTCAAATTTCCCTTGATATAATATACCTGGAATTTTGAAACGATAAACGAAACACTTTTTGACCAATGGCATATTATCTATTTCTTTCGTTCTGTGCATATTTCAACCCCCTCTAAATAAGGGGGGATCCGGACGCTGGATTTATTCTTTTGTACGCAGAATGTATCCAGTTGCACATTCTTGTTATATTATATATCGTCCACTCATAGACAAACCAAAGTCCATGCTTTCAACAGTAGCGTTAGCTTAACCGACCCATGTAAAATAAAGAGCGGAACGTTATTCAGTGGGACTGGAATAGAATAAAGTTTAAACTTTACACCAATTTTTTTCTTAGACTTACGTTTACGCTCAGGTATAAGTTCATTCTTATTCTTAGGTTAATGATTAGGCTTAGGAATATGCTTATACCGCTGTTCCGCTCCCAGTGTTAAGCACTGGCCGCTGAACCTAAGCAAAAAACTAAGTAGGCGATTTTCGTGCCTCCGGAGTTTGGGCCAATGTTTACACTTATTGAAGTAATTGTAGATTAAACTTATTCCCTAAACCTAACCCCAAAACTTGTCATAAAGTGTAAAAAAATATAATCTAAAATGTAAGCCTGGTTACTTACAGTCCAACCAGAAAACGGGGCGGCCTAAAAAGCAACAAAGATTGGAGCTTGTATAAACTTTTTCAGTTGTTACCACAATATTTCCTTTCTAAATACGGAACGTAACTCGTTTTAAACAATCAACTCATGTAACGTAGACGCTGTTAAAGTAACTTTTCTAGAATAACTGCCAAAGAAAATGTTAAACTAACATATTAGTACTCGGTACGAAAATTTGGCCCCTGTCTTAAAAGTAACAGGCAAACTTAATACAAATAACTGAAGTTAGAAGTTAATATAGTCAGATTGAATTTCAGAGCACAACTTGGTTCCTGGCGCTTGTGGGTTTGCCTGTAGCAACACCAGCGTTCTTCACACTGAGTTATGGCTTGCAAGCATGAAGGTCAGTCCACAATTTTGGCCCATGTAAAGATCGGGAGCGGAACGTTTTTGTGCGGCGCTGCAACAAGGCAAGCTTAAGCTTTAGATCGTTTTTTGCTTAGGCTTAGGTTTTGGTATGAACTCATTCTTACGCTTAGGCTTATGCTTAGGCTTGTGAAAATACGTTATACTACTGGTACAGCCCTGTTCTATACATTGGTCACAATTTCTAACAGCATCAAATGCTGTTTATCACTACTTTAGGCGAAACACTGTGCAAAGCGCCTATTTTAGCGCTATTTTTCTTACATACCATAGAGTGAAAATTTTTTTAAAATCTATGCATGACAAGCGCTGTTTAAATGTAGAACATTAATGGCCATTAGTGAAGAAGAACAAAGGGCATCGTTTTCTAGATAATTTGCTTCCTACTTGTCAAGTATGTTATATCTCAGCATGTCCTCCGTGAAGATTTAGCCGGACAACCTCTAAAACAAGTTGGTATCGCTACGATCGCATTATAGACTGCCTGTCTAAGTATATAATTCGAAAATTCGTTTTAGGTCTTTGACTCGATAGATTTCGCTGAATTACGCGCCAAATCGATTCAACTTACCGGCTACTTAGCTACACTTATTCGCCATTATTTTACTCAAGATTTATCATCTCCAGAGCGTATATACTGCGATATAGTAACGCCGCTAGATCCAGCACAACGCGGTGCAATGCTAAGCCTTGAGTTTTCAATCGATGTCAATCAAATGTTTTCGGAGCTGGAAAAACGCGGAATTATCGTATGTTTTAGCTTTAAAATTAGCTCATTCTCACATGGATATGTTCTATTTCACCTGATCTGAGGTCCAATCTTCAACTAAAAATCCAACCCTTTATAACGCTGAAGCAGAAGGAGAATAATAATACCATAGAGTTGCAACAAATAAAAAAGAAATACCGAAACAAGGAACAGGAATTCCTAAAGAGAAACCTCAGACCCGGATCAAACCCGGAATTTTTTTATACCGTAAACCTGATCTTGGTCCTAAACTTTGTGAAATAAAACATGTAAATGTTTTAGAACAAACCGATAATTGCGATCTCTAGATAGTCGTAGGGCAATGGGCGTAACAAAAGGCTTAAATGTGAGGGTCTCAGGGCGTGAGTAAAAATGAATGCTGAGTCTGTGTTCACAAATGACGAATCCATATATTTCTGACGAGGGATACGTTATAAATACACATGGAAGTGCAGCACCGAAAGTACTTCCCACTTGCATCGAGTTAGCTTCGAAGCCGCTCTCCATGGGCTTCCCTACGAAGGGGGCATTGAAGGGCCGTGCCCCTTACTTTGGCTGGTACCTCACTCAATAGACTCGGTCTAAAAGTAAACAATATAATGAATTACGACCCCTTAAAATTATTTGGTGCCACCCGAAATATAATCTTCTGCGGACGACCCTGCTGTTCTCTCTACTTTTTATGGACGCTGTGTCTACCTTTGTCTGACCGTGCCAAGAATAAATTTATACATAAACATACGCGTACACCCAAACAGTGCGGTCAATGTAGTTGGTAGATTCTCCCTGCCCTAAATGGGGTTAGACACCCCAAATCTCCCGCCACGGTGGTTACGCCTATGCTGTGGAGACGAGTGACGGGTCTAGGTTTTCTTGATGTTGGGATCCGAGGTTAACTGAGCACCCTCCTCCCAGACGTCATACACCCGAAAATGGCAGTTTCAGTTGGAATGGCGAAAACTCGGCCGTTTCAGGAGGGTGTACTTTCACAGAGGGTGTAACGTCAGGCAAAGGCGTTTGAGAGCGACCAAGCGTAGTGAGCGAGAAAAAGTTCTGACATATAAATATGTACCCTCGAGTTATTCAAAACTTCTTCAAATCTCTCAGAGAATAAGAAAGAAAAGATAACTCGCGAGCAAGAAGCCAGACGCAATTTTGGCATATTCATAACGCAAATGTTTTGATTTTTTGTAACCTGGGTGAGTGAGAGTTGACTCATCTAGAGATGAGATCAAAACATTATACAGGTCCATTTTCTACCTTTGGGCACCCGAGACGGCCTTTTGTGTGCAAGGAGCATTACTGGCAAACCTAATTTACATATATGTTTGTACAAAAATATTGAAACATGTATATAAAAAATATAAGTAAATGTCGATATATTTGAACCTTTCGCCGCGTCACAGCACTGGCTGAAAGGTGCCTCTCATCCAAATCGAACGACAATCAACACAATTGTATTTTTAATTTCATCAACTCTCGGCATATAGGAGCTTGACACTTTAAGCCCAAGCGCTTTCTAGCATCGTATGGAGATTTTGTACTGCGCATAAACGTAGGAGTTGTTAAAAAACTGCGCACTGCGGGCAAATACGATTCGATAACATCTGAATATCGCGGCCGCCATCAGTTTTGTCCTTGACTTCTAGAACGTATTGTATTTGTACCCAAAAGTGTAGAAAATGAACCTATTTTATACTGAAATTATTAATTTTGAGACGTCTGAAAAAATAGCTCGAAAGAATAACCTTATAGTTAATCTTGAAACAAGGACTTGGCCAAGCTAAGATGCCCCACAGAGCAATCACAAATCCGCGACTGATACCGAAACATGACACTGGCTTTCAAATTTTATTTAGATTTCAGTGTGACAAACGACAGCCATCAGTGATTCGGGTCTGCCCTGCACCGTTATACTGCACATACTCGGACGTTTTCAAGTTTATTGAAACTCTCAAATTGGCAATTGCGTCATGTGAACATGTTGAAACGTCATAAAGCGAACATCTTGAAACGTCATAAAGCGAACATCTTGAAACGTCATAAAGCGAACATCTTGTCACGTCATAATGCGAGCATCTTGAAACGTCATAAAGCGAACATCTTGAAACGTCATAAAGCGAACACCTGGAAACGTCATAAAGCGAACACCTGGAAACGTCATGAAGCGAATATTTTTCAAAAACTGAGTTCAGTGGCGGATCAAGAAGTTTCTGACGTTGGTGCACTAGTCTAAGACTACTTAGCTGCTGTTGTATTTGAGTCGAAGTTTGACTATACCACAATGTGTCACTGTTGAACTTGTAAAAGTGTTTGTGTCTATTTGTCAGCGTACAAACGGAGGTCTGCTGCCGGCTCCGGCAGAAAATTGACCTACGGCGCTGCAAGAATTCTTGCTGGATGTTTCGACAATTTCGGTAGCTAAATTTTGTGTTTTACAAAAGTTTTATCGTTCGGCGTGTTTGGTTTTAACTATTGCTACAATTTTTAGGAAAAGAATTCTCAGTTTCACCGCCGGCTTCACTTCCAGCTTCGGCAAATTTTGTCGACCTAAGTCTCCACTATTTGTCACCTTCAGTTGCATCCTGCAGGTTTTAAGATGTGTTGAGACTTTCATTGAATCTCAGCAGCCTACAGTCCAAAAATTTTAGGATTGCAAAAAAATCTTAGCCTCTAAATTGTTTCAACGTTCATGCCTCAAAGAACGGATCGCAAATACAAATGGGCACCGGATTTTCGAATGTTAAATGCAGCCGGATATGCGTCCGAAACGAAATATATATCAAGATATCCGACGGATAATCGAAATGCAGCTGTTTAGCAAAGTTTTTTAAAAAAATTTGCAATTTTACAGCATTAACGCCCCTATACCGGTGGGTGAAACTTTTTAAAAAAATCCTGAAACGAGCCCTTAAACTGTTCTGAAAATATTTTTTATATCTAATCTAAATTCAAAATCTATTGCTTTGACGGCCCATGTTAATACTTTAAGGTGCGTCCAGGTTTCTGGTGGGTTTATAAAAGAGTAGGTTTAGATTCCAGACTAAATGTTTTGCTTAGCCTTAGGCTTAGTATTGCACTTAAGCTTAGGCTTAGGAACATATTTTTGAAACGCTTAGGCTTCGGCTTAGGAATACGCTTAATCTACTGTTACGCCTCTTAAAGTAACATTGGCCGATTTGACAATTTCGTTCCTCATATTCGTATTTTTGAAATGTCTATTTCTAGTTCGGTTTGCACGGTTTTCCTTTAGCTTTAAAAAAGTTTGCAAAAGTCTAGAATATTAGGCATAACTGTGTACAGTATAGAAGTTCACTGATGACGTTAAGTTTGCTTAAATCCGGCAGCTTTCTCGAGTTTATGATATATAAAAACTGTTCCATCCACCCTTCCAAGTTTGTCTTAAGAATTAATGTCTTAGTGTAAAAGTAAAACTTTCAACAATTGTGCGTTACGCTGTCAACCGAATGCAATGGCTTCAAATTTATTAAGTCTTAGGTGCCGTTTTAGACAAGTTTCACGGAGAAGCAGTGCGGAATATGAGTTGTAAAACTATATGCATTTGCGCAAACCTCGCATGTAAACTATACATCGCGCGGCCCATGTTACTTTAAGGAGCGTCCAGGTTTCGGATGGATCTATAAAATAGTAGGTTTAGGTTCTAGATTACATTTTTTTGCTTAGGCTTATGCTTAGGAACTCATTTTTGCAATGCTTAGGCTTAGGCTTAGGAATATATGCTTAATCTACACGCCCCTTAAAGTAACATTGGTCCATCGCGCTATATCCTTGTACATCTTTTACTATGACCTAATCAAGGCACTATTATAAATTAAATTTATTAAAGTGAAATAAGTACCCGTTTATATAGAAACACTTGTATATACCGATAGGCGACTTAAAAATTAGAAAAACACATAGCTACGCAAACGTATTGATCGAGCGAATATAATTCGTGAAATTGAAACGATTAACGTTAAAGCTTAAACGTTGAGCTTGCGACCTGTCAAATTTCCGCTAAAATAATAAAATCAACTTTGTAAAATTTATATTTAACTCAAAAATTTTGGCCAAAGTTTCAAAGCCATCGTTTTAGAATGGTGAGTAGCATACCCTTTTTTATAAGCCAATATACGCGATGTAACTCTTCTAGCAATAGAATACGTAGCTTCGACTTCGGGCCATCGTATAACGCCTACTAAAATGAAATCATTTGTATTGAGCAAGATATTAAGAGGATAGAAAAAATAAAACTGAGACGGAAAATGATATCTAGTCATGCACTGGTGTAGAGCAATGCTGGTTTTTAAATTTTTTTAAACCATAAATTAAACCATTGTCGCTAGCCTTTTCAGCCGCTAGCATGCTTAGACAAAGACGAGGTCAATTGAAGCGAAACAGTCAACAAAATAAATTTTGGGCCACGAATATATAACATAATGCGATTCTTCAAAACTAGGGTTTGGGTATTAATAAAAATATTAATGAATAACAATAAAATACAATTAAAAAATTTAACGTATATAATAAACAACTTTTCTTCCAAGTGACCAAAACCATAGCAGAACTGGGCCCTTAAGCGCGGCGCTATATCTATCTGCCGGCGCCGTTCGCCCACACAAGCAGCAATAAAACGTTCGTTGATAAAAATTGAAGTTTTATAAAATTCAAAAAATTTTCAATTCAAATTTGAGTTCAAACTTGTGTTCAAAGCAGATTTCAGTAGAACCTGTGCTAAACATTTTTTCAAAGTAACAAAACCATAAACAAAACGGGAGGATCAAAATCAATTGATCAAAACGTTATAAAAACACAAACTTCAATTTCAATTTGGGTTTAAGTATTCTGGCGCATGCAACGAACAGGGGCGGGAACAGTATTATAACCATATTCCTAAGCCTAAGCCTAAGCCGAAGCCTAAGCCTAAGACTACGCGTAAGACTGAGCATATTCATAAGCCTAAGCCTAAGCCTAAGCCAAACAAAAAATTAGTCTAAAGCTAAAACTTACTTTCTTTCTAGTCCCACAGAAAAACGTTCCGCCCCTGATCTTTACATGGGCCAGTATTCTTCAGCGCAGAATTCAACTCAACCTATATCTACTACTTATTTTTTTATTTAAGTAAGGAATATACAATGTACATATATATATAAACAAATGATTAAATATTCAAAACGTATAAAAATTAAAACAAATATGAAAACACAATTTTAAATCTCAACTTAAGTTCAATTTTTCTTCAGCGCAGATTTCAACGGCGTTTCGTATCGACCACTGTCGCTATCGTCGTCAAAACGTACGGTTCGTTGAGATGAGCTTCGAGACTCAGGTGAAACATAGATTGGAGCATAGCTTGGTGGTGGTCCGTTCGGTTTAGCCGAATTCAAGCTCGTGTTGTAATGTTGCGTAGATGCTGTTGGGTAAACCATGGACGCCGCCGGTGGTGGATGAGGAGTGAAAACGATGGTGGCTCCGCGACTAAACGGAAAAGCGCTTCCTAAAACAATAGCTAACCTTTTCAGTGGTTGTTGAGGTATTTTGCGAGACGAAATGATATTGAAAAAATGAGGCAAAAAAATTTAACGGTTAATACACTATTATAAATCTACTTATAAACATTTTTGAGTTTAAATATGGCTTGGTGTAGAAGACCGGCTAAAATGCAGCTGCACCATGAGGTTTGTGGACAATTGAGCGGGCATACAGCCAGAGGGGGGCCAGCTGGTGAAAATTTTTGCCCCACTGGAAAATTTTCAGCCTTGGTTGTAAGTCATCGAAAACCCTTGTATGCCCCGCGCCTCCTATTAATTTTTAGCCGTCCCCCCTGGAAAGGTGAGCTGGCTACGGGCTTGTCAGTGAAACATCTAAAGTAATTAAAACTTAAAATTTCACAACAACATTAGAGTTACCATCATACATATCGTTCCTACCACGGCCAGCGCGATACCATAAACAGCCAGGTATCAAACAACAGCAAAGCAAGGAAATAAGCACTGATATCACTACACTCGCTATAACGCATGCGATAATAATGCCCCAGTGAACTCTAAAATTTAAATTTGGCTTGTTCGTTGAAGATTTCAAATCAAAAAAGGTTCCGGCCGACACCGTTGTGTGTCTACGGTCTGCAGTCGATTGAGATCGTTTTTAAAAAAGTTCGGCTTGATAAACTCGGACAATTAAACATGAGTAAACCATCAGCGTTCCAGCGGTGGATCCACTATAATTTCTGACGGGAGCGGTGTGGCAAGTGCTATGAAACGCAAAAATTGTAAGGTAGGAGGAACCTTATCATTTTATTTCCAAAAAATTTTCTGAGGCGGAAAATTGTGAGGTAAAAAAGTCTTTATCGTATTATCACAGAAAATTTCTAAGAGAAAAATTACGGGCCTTATCTTTTTGTGAAGGAAAAAATTGTAAGGTAGGGAAGGACCTTACCATTTTATCACCAAAAATTCTGATGGGAGGGCGTACGCCAACCGCGAACCCGCCTGGATCCACCAGTGCAGCGTTCTACATTTTTACTGGCAGATACAAGTCGCAAATTTTCAAAATTTGTATACATCTAAATTTGTTAAATGTACAGTTTTTATACCTGTAAACGCCACCCAACGGAGCAGTAAACAAAGTGCCTGAATCGCAGCAATAAACATGGTCAAGATCTCCAACGTATCGGTGACAGCATGGACCTGAAACAACCGCAGAAGTAAAATAAACAACTCTTTGACAAATGGGCCAATGTATAGAACAGGGGTAAAACAGTATAGTATAAGCATGTTTCTAAGCCTAAGCCTAAGCGTAAGAATGAGTTTATACCAAAGCCTAAGCCTAAGGATAACGTTAACCAAAGACTAAGTCTAAAGTTTAAGTTTACTCTATATTAGACTTACAGAAATACGTTCCGCCGTATCATTTATATGGGCGAAAAATGTTATGACAAACCGAGTCTCTATCAAAACACGGTTGAATTTAAGGTATTTAAAACGCGGTAGCAATTGGTTAAACAAAATTACGCATCAGAAGAAACTTAGTTAAAAGAATTAATCGTGCTGATACTGTATACTTATTCGAAAGGGTGTGAATTTGAGCCCTCTAAAAACTCCCTAGCATCCGCCACCGCCAAATCCTGCAGTATAAATTAGCTAAAATTGACTCAGAGTTGACTCTTGTCGGAATTTTAGTTTTTAATACAAAATATAAACGAATATGCATATCGTAAGCTTGAATAAAAGTTTAATTTTCCGCGCCATTTCTACGTTGCAGAGAGCTACAATTGTTGGTTTAAAAAATTACCTTCAAAGATAATATTGCATACATTTGACATCAATCTTCAGGGCCGGACCGGCATTTAAAATCGGCCCTGGCAATTTGATATACACGGGCCCACCACTGACTATTTCGAAATGGAATTAAACATAAGCAACATTTTTCATTTCTTTGAGTGGCCCATATTCCAATCGGCCATTCAGGCACTTGCCCCCCCCGCCGATAGGCTATACGACCAGTAGCCATATAGCCTATTGACAGGAAGGTAAATGTGTCCGCAGTCCAATCCTGAAAATACACAACAGCAATAGCTCCAGCGACATGTTTGAATACAAATAAATACAAACCCTTTATGCATTTTTACCACTCACCTCCGTTACAGTTGAGATTTGAAGGACACTTGGTTAAGTGATCAGCACCGCATATTGCAAAACATAGAACGATTGTGATAAGTGCAACTCTGACAAATACTGAGTTGCGTTGAAATATGATATAGCTAGTTAGCATTTACAATATACGAAATACTTTAATTAATAGACCGGCACCGGATATTAAAATAGTAGTTTAATTTGATGTCGAATATGGAATGCTATTTTAATTTTAGCTGGGCCATGTAAAGATCAGGGGCGGAACGTTTTTCAGTGGGACTGCAATAGAGTAAGCTTAAGGTTCAGACTAAAGTTTTTTGCTTCGCTAAGGCTTAGGCTTCGGCTTCGGCTTAGGCTTAGGCTTAGGCTGATGCTTCGGCTTAGGCTTAGGCTTAGGCTTAGGAATATGCTTATAATACTGTTCCGCCCCTGTTCTTTACGTTGGCCTTTTAATTTATTTTCAAGAAACAACAAAATGTCTTGATTAAGAAAACGATTATTGTAGATTTTACAGCCCACCTTGAAGCGTAACGCAAGAGCACAGTTTTGTGCAAAGATTAAAAGGCTAAAGCAATTCGAACAGGAGGCTGAAACGACGTCAGTGACCGCTGTTCGCGTTGACAGAAAAGGTTCATGTCAAGATGTAAAATCATAGGCGGAACGTTTTTGTGCGAGACAACAGAAGTATGCTTAAGCCATAGACCCATTTTTTGTCGCTTAGTCTAAGGTTTACACTTAAGTCTACGTTCATTCTTACGCTTGCTTAGGCTTAAACTTAGGAATATGCTTATACTTGAGTTACAGCCCTGTTTTATACATTGACCATCAATCGGAAAGTATGCTCCAACCATGGGGAGACACCCGGCATATCACACTCTAAAACAGTTTTTCAACCGTTGTTAATATTTAATTTCGGATGACTTATATTATCCTAGTAAAATTTTAGACCAGTGAGTGTTGCGAGTAGCGAGCGACAAATTTGTTAACATTTAGTCACCTGTTGCTTATTTTTAGGTTTGTGTGTGGGGGTCATTTTAGGGTAGGGCCCGCCAAAAATGAAGGTATGGGGGTGGTGACGGCAAACACATCCGACTAAGAGTTTAGTTTTGTGACGTTGCAAACGTTTGCGTAAAACAACAGTATGACTAATAAATAAAATGTCAGTCTGAAATACGTTAATAAAAGACTTGAAAACATTTTCACACTCTGTTTAACCCAACACTAAAGACGCAAGCAACGGTGCTAAATTTTTTAAAAACAAACAAATTTGTACAGTGATGCTTTTCTCAATAGAAAAATACGCAAGGAGTGTACCTTATGAACATTTCAGGGAATCACAGATTTTGTTTATATCAGGCTCCAAGTTTTATCAAACGAAAAATCTACACAGTTTTAGTGATGCGCCTAAGCTTTTTTCTCCTTTTGTGTTTTGAGAAATTTAATAACCAAAAAATATCATTTCAAAAATAGTGACACAAATTGAAAATTTGCCAGTATATACATGGAAAATTTTAGAAAAACAAGTTTATTCCAATTTTATTTAAAAATTTAAACCTGACAAGATTTCAAACACCGAAAATACAGTAAAATTGTAGCGAGAAACACCAGATTCAATACACCGGAACCGGATAGAAAAATACCGGTTTCTTTCACCAGAACCGGAATTCCGGCTGCAATCTTTATAAATATATATTTATGTGTATATATCGTATTATATGTAGTGTATGTACGTATATAATAGTATATTCATTCAGCTTTAATACATCGGAACCGGATACAAAAATACCGGTTTCTTTTACCAGAACCGGAATTCCGGCTGCAATCTTTATAAATATATATTTATGTGTATATATCGTATTATATGTAGTGTATGTACGTATATAATAGTATATTCATTCAGCTTTAATACATCGGAACCGGATACAAAAATACCGGTTTCTTTTACCAGAACCGGAATTCCGGCTGCAATCTTTATAAATATATATTTATGTGTATATATCGTATTATATGTAGTGTATGTACGTATAAAATAGTATATTCATTCAGCTTTAATACATCGGAACCGGATACAAAAATAACGGTTTCTATTAACGGAACCGGAATTCCGGCTGCAATCTGAACGAATATATACATATATATAAATATATATATATTTGTGTGTATATATTGTATTATATATAATGTATGTATGTATAAAATATTATATTCGGTGCAGTATTATAAAAAAACATTTTGTTTGCAGCCATTCGGACTGGTAAACAAGTGTAACAAAACTCAAAATATTTTTAAACATTTCACTGTATAAAATACGAAAAACAACTTGTGAATCTGCACTTTTAAAGCTTCCTCAGCGAATGCAACTGGTTTTGACGTGTTAGACAATCGAAAAACGTCTATGGGTGTACACATATCTAAAATTGCTGCGTGTAAAATGCAACTTTTTAAGTAGATTCGCCGTACCCGGCTCATTTTCCTCCATGGGATGGCTCGGGTTTCGGAGCGCCTCATGGCATCAGCATAAATTCTGATGTACCGATTTGGTTGCTTATAGTGTCACTGCTCAGTAAATCTTTTTCTCGAAAAATGTTCACATTTTTATGTAAAGAACTCTATGAAAAGTTTCAGAAAACGGTTTCGCTACAAACGTTTATTTCGATATTATAATATGAGCCCGTTCCCATATAAATGATACCATGAGCACTGGCGCGTTCAAGGGGTCAGATAAGCCATACCACCCCACTGCAAATTACAATGTTAACAAAGCGCATTTACCTGGATCTATGCGTAGTTTGTGATCCTAAAAAAATTTGTTCGATTATATGAACATCAATGGCCTAATTCGTGGCTTGAAGAAATGAATTTCATTTTCGTGCTCTTCACAGCTAATACGTTACCGATTAAGCATTTGCATTGCGTTTATTGTAAAACATGCAATAGATGATAAATTTCATTTTTAACCAAATTGCAAGTACTCTGTGTCAAGAAGATCGATCTTGTTTATTAGACCAATTTTGCGTAAAAACGACTATATCCTTTCGCGGCTGTATATTAAATTGAACCATATGTTATTATGAAATGGCGAATTTTGAATTTACTTTTAATTGTTGTATCACTGTTTGTGTTATTGTAAATTAATTTGTCAATCTTGCACGTTCTGCCTCCATAATCTTTACACATGTGTCATTGGCAGTATTGCTGAAGTCAAAATGTTGACAGTTTGGAGCGTACCCACTACCCAGTGTATGGTACCAGATTTTTGGGTCATTCACCCTATAATGCGCGCGCTAAATGTAAAAAATTGTCCAACCACCCGGTAGGTATCTGTGTACAAATGGAAGCTGCAACTAGAGTGTAGGTACAATTTTATGCGGTACGTAGACACTACTAATTGTCCCGACACTGTCCGAAGGGAGTCGAGACAAAAGGTAAAAAATCTAACAAAATAAATAAGTGTATATATATGTTTGTGTTGTTTTTATGTATGTTTGCGATGTTATATGAACACAGTGCAATATGTCTTTACGTCCTCGTTATAGGGATTACCGGATTTTATAGTGGTCTCGTAATAGAGTGTGTTAAAACGACGCCGGGCCTTTCACACCCAGACATTTTTTTGCAATAGTATGTGCAGTATAAAAGTTGGATGTTCCATTATTTTCACAAACGGCCAGCCAATGTTATTTGATTTTGTAACACAGATTCGAACTAGTACCAATCAACTCAACATATTGTACTACATCACGCAAAACCACGGCTCCCAATGTGACTATTGTTATATCCGCCGCAGCAATAGTCAACTATAAATGCCTGCGGTGCAAAAATCATTGGTCCATTTTGGTGTACAATAGAAGCCTCTATCGGACAGGATGGGCTAATTGTTTTGTTTGTGCATTTCTATTGGCACCAGAGTCAATAGTATTTTTAAAATGGAGCTATTTAAACTAATCAGATACTGCTGCAACGGTGGCTTTGTTTTGAACCCACCGCTTCGTTGCTAGCACTGTTTGCGCTCCTCCTATTTGGGTATATCTACACCCTGCCCTATGCTTGCCCCGCCATTATAGGGAACGCCGTTTAAGAACTGACTCTGAATACGTGATCTCGATTGGAATCCCTGTTTGAATGTAGGCCGGCTGCCTCCAGTAGGATGCGTCAATGATCAGCCAGTGGTTTACAAAGTTTAACCTAGTAAGCATGTCTTTCGTATATTGCTCGCTTTAAAGCTGTGATATTATTTTGAGGTCCACAATTGAAAGAGTTCGTCAGCTTGAAAAACCTATCGCTAAAACCGTGATTAATAACCATAGGGTTGGGCCGCGGAAAAACCAACGGAACAACGGGTTTTTCCCTTTTTTCGGTTTTGTCGAGGGGGTTAAAAACTGAAAATTTTTTATATTTCAGTAAACTACGTACTCACCGTGAGAAACTGCTTTTCACGATGCTCATGTTGTCGCGAAGGCTGATTTACTGGTGAGTAATCAGTGGCGGATGCAGGAAAGTTCAAAATAGGGGACCGCATGAGACATAGTGGAAGAACTCGCGAGGGAAGCGAACCAAAAGCCGTAAGCCATTTTAGTGCTAAACCTTTAAGCGAAAAAGTCTTGGCTCTGCTTTTGAATTCACCAGCAGTAGAACAACTCAAAAAGATAGACGCCTTTCCTAAACTTCTGGAAAGACTGAGAAAACACATGTATACCGGTTAAGTTCAAGGGCACTTTATTAAAAGCTACTGTGACTCCTACTGATGCAACGCAGTTGCATCTTCTTTCGCCCCAGCAGTCCTACTGCGCTAAAAGTATACTATACAAATGGTTACCTATCAAACCGGAATTCCACTTGCATTTCTTCTACTATACACTTCTTTAATCTCAAAGTGATCGCTACATTTATTTGAGATTTTACTGTCTCTCTGTGAAGCAACATTTAGTGCAGATATATGCAACGTTTAGTTCGAAACCGAGCTTCTAATTAATTTCGTTTTTTATATATCAATAGAACTACAAAGCCTGTTTGCGGTTTAATCCCGCAAGATTGTGGCCGGCCACCAGCTAGTATATGCAGCTTTTAGGTATCTGACATCTCTGTAGTGTTGTTTTCTTGAAAAAACGGGAAAAAGAGTTTTTCCGGTCGATTCAATTTTTCCGGAAAACATCGTGTACACCATACTCTGTATGCACTTGCAAGTTGAGTGGCAGAACTTTTATAATATCGTAGCTAGTAAGCAGCGTTGGATAATTTTAGATAATTATTTTATTTAAGCTGCGTGTTTCACCAATTTGGTTCCGTGTCTACCACACCCCATATCTCCACGACGGAATAGGTTTTTGGAGTGAATAAGGAGTTTCACTCAGTTTTTTTGAAAACTCAAACCCCAATTGCGATTAACCGCAAAACGCATCTAGCTTGTCGCTCGCCTCGCTCGCGCAGTTTGGGGTATTAATCAACTTCTGCTTCGATACTTGGTTGCGTATTTACGGACAGGATGAATCTCTTACCGGACCAAAACAAAGCTTATAAGGATAGAAAGTTAAACTGCGCTTGACTCCTCGCTCTGTGGCATGCAGATGCATGGAGGCAAAATAAAACCTTATGTTGAAGCTGCACATCGGTTAAAACACTGATGCATATGTAGTACCTTCATATGCAGCAGGCAGAGTGCAACCGGAATTACAATTTACCGGAACCGGAATTTGAAAATTTTACCGGAACCGAAACCGGAACCGGAAAGTGAAAAATGCATTTCACCAAAAATTTCATTTTAATCTTATTTTTTGCTCTATTATTTGTGTAATAACCTTAGTCGAACATAGGTATTTATTTTATTGGTTGTATTTTAGATTTTCGTCGTCGATGAAGTGAAATCCACCATCAATGGCTTATATTCGGAGTACAAGTGGCTTTCAAAAGAGATTCTTAAAAATTTGCAAAGTTAAGAAAACGGCCAAATTATAACACCGGAATTTTTAAATCCGGTAAAAATTTACCGGAACCGGAACCGGAAGGTGAAAAAATACCGGAACCGGAATTCCGGTTGCACCCTGGCAGCAGGAGTAATACATGGAAGAACTAAGATACATGAGTGTAATGTTGAGGTTCTTACAAGACATAAAAACCTGAAATTGCAGCAGCTGAGTGTGAGGTGACGTGGCTCAGTGGTAGCCCTGCACGATTGGGACGACCCATTTCTCGGAAGTACTGCCAATATACATGGTTTTCCCCTTAATTTGTCCAAACATCATATGGTCACACCCGGAATCGAACCGCAGATTTGTCGCTCGCGAGTCAAGCGCGCTACCCGTTACACAACGAGCCGATATATCTTTCTTTAGCAATGTATGTTCACGTGTATGTATGTGTCTTACATTACATACGTACACTATGCACATGCACACATACCCCACGTATACCAACAAGAATACGTTGGCCCTTATGGGTCATGGGATCGAAATATCGTGAGAACGCCCTTTATTTTAAGCTGCAAGTACTCAGATGTAAAAACCGTCGTAGCGTAGCCTACCCAACTTATCAAATGGTGACTGCAATGGGGGTGCAATGGCAAACTACCGTCTAGACAAAACCTATGTTGGCGGTCAAGGAACAACCTAGTAGAAAAACCGGGGGATGTGATGAGCGGATAGTCAAAATAAAACCTCATGCTGATGCTGCGCATCGGTAAAACACTGATGCATATGTAGCGCCTTCATACGCAGCAGCAGTAAAACATAGAAGAACCAAGATGAGCAGTGTAATATTGAGGTTCTTATAAGGCATAAAAACCTGAAAAACCGGCAGCTAAGTGTGGGGTGGGGTGCTTCAGTGGTAGCGCGCTGGATCTGAATCTGTCGGCAATGATGGGTCATGACATCGAAACCTCGCAAGAACGCCCCTCATTTTCAGCTGCAAGCACTCAGAACTAAAAACCGTCGTACCGTAACCTACCCAAATTATCACACGCTGCGAGTTTCAGTTCATTGTTATACATTGTGCTTGCGCCCCTCTCTGTCAGAAATTTTTGAATCCATCGTTGACAAATGTATACTTGACGAGTAGCTTCCGTTTTTGCGTTAAATAGCTGTCGAGTTACTCACTAAATGTTTTTGGAAAAATGACTTTTATTGAGAGCTGACTTGAAATATACCTATAACTAAAAATATCTACAACGTTACTTGCGCTACCGTCATACAATGATTATGACTATCATGCCTTAACTAGACTGAAACGTTAACGGTAAAACAACTTTCCGTTGTTTATTTTAAGTTTTTGAACGTATATGAAAACCCCACAATTTTTCAGTGAAACTACTCAAATTCAAAATCCACCATTCAACAAAACCCACTTACTGCTGCTGCATATGAGGGTGCTACATATGCATCAGTGTTTTAGCCGATGTGCAGCATCAGCATGAGGGTTTTTTGCTTTCATACATCCACATGTCACATCCACGATTTTTCTACAAGGTCATTTCTTGACCGCCAACTTAGGTTTTGTTCTAGCACGGTAGTTTGCCATTTTACCCCCAATGTGGTCATCCTTTGATAAGTTGGGTAGGCTATGTTGCGACGGTTTTTATTTCAGAGTACTTGCAGCTGAAAAGAAGCAGCGTTTTTACGCGGTTTCGTTTCGATCGCATGACTCATGGCCGATAGCTTCTCAATCCAACGCTCGACCATTGAGCCAGGCCGCCTGACACTCAGCCGCTGACGTTCAGTTTTTTATACCTCATAAGATCCTTAACATTATACTCATGCAACTTGGTTCTTCCATGTTTTTACTGCTAATGCATATGAGAACATTACATATGCATCAGTGTTTTAACCGATTGCAGTATCAACATGAAGTTTATTTTGCCTCCATGCATCCACATGTCTCATGCGCAATTTATGTTGAGCGTTACTGCGTATTTACGCACACATGGCTTCTCGGTCGCTTTGCTCGCGATTGCTAGGATACCCTAGCTGCGGCCCATCACGCCAGCAATATGCATTGTTGTCGGGAACCATAGTACATCTCGGTGCGGTGCTTTCAAAATTTGGATCATATTTAGGGGGGTGGTTGTTGTTTTTTGTTGGGCGCTCTGCTCTAGGGCTAGGGCGCACTGAGTCAAAGCGTAAGTCTATGAACAGAAACAGAATCGCACGAAATGTTAAGACACAGAAAAACACAAAAGTGAGCTGGGTGTGAGTTGTGTTTTTGCGTTGCTGACCTCTTTATATTACTTCAGAGGAATAACATACTTTGCGACCGGACGAAATCGGAGTGCTTTTACTGTATTTATTATATATATTTTTATTTTAACTGCTGCACTCATTTAAATATTAGTAACATGCAAAATGTCAAATTGGTTTGGAAGCAATATTGGTCAGAGCATATCCTCAATTACTGGTCAGATCACTGAATTAACTCGTGAAGTTTTGAGCGAAGGTGCTGATGCTGTTCAAACTGGTAATTTAATGTGCGTTTGCACGCTGCTTTCGAGGTGCATGTTGAAGCATTTTCAATGTTTGCTGTGCAGACACTTGGTACTGGCACATTAGACGTTAAAGTTTGTACTACGGCCTATTTATCAGTATTTATGGATTGTTTTTGCATAACACAATTTCGGCGATTTACACCTATTGACTGCTCGCTTGGCCGCAAGGCGCCAAAATAATCAGAAACACGGCTTAACACTGAAAAATCATGCCGCGTTACTTGAATAACCAAGACCGACAATTTAAGTCTTTAACTCAGTTTTGTGGTCTATGTTTTTCGATCATGTCCAATGGCAGTTATATCTCTTTTTTGGATGTACTATATAATATCTTTAGCGTCCGCTGGATCTGTGCCAAATGATTTAGTTAAAAAGTTGGAAGAATGCCATGAAGAAATATCACGTCTGAATTCAGAAGTAAGCTGTTTGATATATTTCCGTGATCTAATATATATAATGTGTGCATGTTATGCGCCATTCAGTAGCGTTGAAGATCACATACGTTATATACGGGATATTTTTTGATAATTTGCTAATTGCGTTACTTTTTCAGATATCATTTCTACGTGCCGAAAATGAAGATTTGAAGTGCAGTAATGAAGCTAATCATCTCCGCATCGCACAAGTGGTTGAGTCCAATCGACAAGTAAATGAATTGGTTGAGGCAAGAATATATAGTATATTTTGAATAAATATATAAATATATTTATAAACACGTATATATTAGGGATATATCGATACCAAAATTTTGACCGATACCGGTACTGATGCCGATTCTTATTTTGAAATTTTGCCGATACCGGTGCCGATGCTGATTCCAACTTTAGTACAGAATGCGGAGTAAACAGATAGGATATTACATTACGTACATCATTATGCCAAGGCTTAAACCTAACCACTGTAAACTAGGGATGTGCCGATATCAAGATTTTTGCCGATGCCGATTCTTATTTTGAAATTTTGCCGACCCGATGCCAATTCCAACTTTAGTACAACATGCTTAATAAACAGATAGGATACTACATTATATCAATCAAGATATGAAGACTTAAACACTATCCATCATAAACGATTAAAAGTTTATAAAATGGATCATTTCACGTAATTCCCAGAAGTGAAACTGATAGCATTCCAGCTGACAGTTATCTGTGCAAAAAGTATCGACAAAGAACCGGTAATTTTTTACAGTGCTGATGCCGATGCCGATATTCACGAAAAATACCGATTATTCCCGATGCCGATGCCGATTAATTGGTACAATCCTACTATAAACGGTTATATAATTTTATGAGACCGGTTCATTTTCATTATTTTTTAGAACGCAAACGTAAGATATATATTAAACTTCGCAAAATAGAACCGCGTTGTTCAATGTCAGGCTCCGGCTGGTAACGAAGCTGGTGCTGAATATTTAAATGCATAATTCGATAAAATGTGAAACCTAATCACGTTAATGTTTTAATATATTAGGAACCGGTTGTATCTTGGCAAGGACGTATATGTTCGCAATTTTGCGGCCATTTTTCGTGAGATGTTGAGAAACTATTGGCAAATAACTGTAGTTGTATTATGGAGGCATACAGGAGTGATGTACAGTATGGAATCGAATGTTAGTTTAGTTGATAGGTTCTTCAGAATCAAAGATTCTCCGGCAATGAGCATGAAATTATCGATTCTCCAGCAAACGCAAGTACCGCAAGCAGCACTATTGGCAACGGCAACGGATGGACCGAGATTGGAGGTTCAGCGACTGAAGGAGCTCCTGCTACCTTTGAGCTAAATACTTTATATCTGAACGCCACAGATGGCGGCGTGGAAACCGCCGGATCACTGGGCCTTTCGATGCAATCAAAAGGGTTAACACGTCCTGCAAGCAGCTCGGTTATAAGAGACCGCGATGTTGATGACGAACTTGAATCAATGCTATCGCCATCCTTCGAGATAAGACGGTTACGCAGTGAGGTATGTTGCTTTTTCGACATCGGCGCCTAATTCTTTTACCACGCTTACTCTACCTATGTTCTCTCGCGATCTGGCTAATTCAGTCATCTATACTTATAGTAATATCTCGAATCATCTAATTTCCCACTTTGTCAGACAACCTCCAATTGTGATATCATTCTAGACGTCCATATTTAGCCATGTTTACACTGTTACTCTAGAATTTCACTTTCATACACAGAATTTATTTTGTTTACACAACTAGTTTACCAATGTTGTGGAAGAATTCGATCTGTAATTTGTAACGCAGTCAAGATGTTACAGGTGAAAACGCTGAAAGCTGAATGCTTACACTGGAAAAGTCTGGTCCAACAACAACAGCAACAAGGAGAAAAACAGAAAAAGGTACTAAGTCTGATTCCGATTTTGTTAAAAAGGTATAAGAATTGTACAATAAACGTATTCAAGCGACAAATTATTACTAGTTACATGACTTTTGCTCTATATAAAGCCCATCTGTTATGCTTCCAGTTATTTGCTTACAGCTTCTTTATCATTTATTTAAGTGTTGAACAATTTACACTGAAGCGCGAGACAAAAATTTGTTAGTAAAGATGAGAAGCTTTTTGGTGCAATTAATTGCTCTCTATTGTGGTGTTATGAAATTTAGCTGAAATTGTCAGTTTCTGGCTGTTAAATATTAGTGATTTAACTGTAGGAATCACCATCTTTGAATGTACATTTGCTACCAGGTGAAGAAGTGCCGGCTAAAGAATCAGGTAGGTGTCAAGGTTAACAACAAGGTAAATTAGTCATAAAATCTATATAACGAAAGCTGTAACACCGTTGAAACGTTTTTGGTCATCATTCCAACAGAGAGTAAACTTTGTTTGGGAAACATTCGTGTGAAGACTCTTGCGTTGGAGATAGATCATCGATGCAAACTACCTTGAATACCACTGACACATGCTTAAAACTCTTGGTGTTACAATTATTGCAACAACTTTGACTATTTAGTGTAATAGTTGGTTGTGTTCAAGAATATTATGAGTGAAAGATTGTTTGCGTTAATAATGAAATTGAAGCAAATTGAAGGAAAAACTTTATTATTAATTGATATTGAGTTTTGAACATCGTTGTGATTTCAAATTCTGACTCATCAGATTTCTGTATTATCAGTGAATGTTTTTTTGATTAACATTCAACTCTGTAGTTTCTAAGACAACAAACCCAAATTTGTTATAAGTTCCTGATGTTTAGATAGTCTAATTTAACGGAACTTCAATAAACTTGTTTTCAAAAGCAGAACTTTTCTGGACTCCATGTGACGTTCAACCCTTTATTGTATTGCAAATTTTTACTCCTTCATTGACATTCAAACCACACCGCACCGTTTCTGTATTTGAAATTAGTGCAGTGTTTTGTTTACAGTTTCGGAATGCAGCAGTGTTGCTAGTATGACCGATGTTGCGATTGGTCGTCTTGGTCAAGTACGCGAACTTCTTGATTCCGAATTGAATTTTAGGGTACAGCCAGCTTTTTGTGAGCGAAGATTTAGGGTGTTATTGTTTTACATGGTGGCTGACGTTTACAATATCAACGACATCAAATCTCTGTTTTTCAGCGCGGTTTTCAAGTGTTGGGCTAATATGGTTTTTAGTGGATGTAAAGTTTTCAGAGCGATACTGAAGATCGATTTAAGATTGCGCAAGAAGAAAATGTCGAACTGAAACGTATCATTGCCAAATTAAACACTGGTTAGTGTTGAGTTTTTGATTGTTTAAATTAGATTTAGTTTTGACTTGTATATACCATTTTTACCATTATAAATTTACGTGAGTGCATTGCATAATGTCACAGGTTTATTGGTCTGCGATGGAAAGGCTAAAGATTTGTCCATTCTGATTTGAAGTAACACACGATGCTTGTTTTTATATAGATATCCTGCAGGGTGGAACCGGAATTCCGATTCCGGCATTTTTTCACTTCCGGTTCCGGTTCCGGTAAATTTTTACCGGATTTAAAAATTCTGGTGTTATAATTTGGCCGTTTTCTTAACTTTGCTAATTTTTAAGAATCTCTTTTGAAAGCCACTTGTACTCCGAATATAAGCCATTGATGGTGGATTTCACTTCAGTCGATGATGAAAATCTAAAATACAACAAACAAAATAAATACCTATGTTCGACTAAGGTTATTACACAAATAATAGAGCAAAAATAAGATTAAAATGAAATTTTTGGTGAAATGCATTTTTCACTTTCCGGTTCCGGTTCCGGTAAAATTTTCAAATTCCGGTTCCGGTAAATTGTAATTCCGATTGCACCCTGATATCCTGTTGAATATTGACAATTATACTTTGACCCGAGTTTCGCATGACACACGCGATGTCATGAGACTTGTTTTGAGTTTTAGTGACATCGGAAAGTGTTTCTGCGGGTATCAGCGATGATTCTGAGCGAAGAAAGAGTAAAGACAATATAGATGAAGCGGATGATGTGTCATCAGAAGATTTTAGTCGGCATGCCACGCTAGCTGAGCAAAGAATCAAGTGTGAGTACATGTAATGAATGCGCTGTTCACAATAATGTTGAAAACGGTGTCACAAAACATGCCATTGTTCAGAGCTAGTATTCAAGTACATCCCAGGGCTATCAGATGTCAGCACCGTTTTTAAGACACCCGATAACGCCGAACCGTCAGAAATTTTTTCCATTTCGGCCACACAAAACATATTCACCATCACAATACAAGTACATCCACAACAAGTTATCACACACAACACCTAACGTATCCGATTACAAGTTTCATACACTCATGTCCCTACCTTTATACGTTGTGCGAGATTCAATTCTGTATTGTGTGCTTATATTTTCTTTGAGTTTATAACAAATTTTTAATACTTGTGTTGTAGAAGTTTTTCACACGTTTTCCAGTGTCCGTATTTTTGTTGCTCAGATTTTAAGTTTGTCTTTTATGTCCGCTGCAAGAGTATATAATTAAGCATTAAATAGTGTAAAGTTGCTTTAATTTTGTAACACAATGCAATACGCCGTGTTGATAATGTGTCTGCTTTGTTTAAATGTGCTGAGACTCTAGATTTCTGGATTGATTTTATATTTGTTCTATGAAAGTCAAGGAGTTAAGACACATGTTATATCAGTTTTCCAATGTCAAATTTTAACTAAAAAATTTCTCAGAATTGAACAGGTCGGCTGCTGAATTAATTCCCTATTGTAATTCATTGTTGGTTCTATTCTGACAGTGGCAAATGCGTTTTAGCAATGCATGAGATCATTGAAAAACGTACGTACGTGTGAAATATCGTGATATTGATTGGTTTGAGCTTAGTGTTATTTATTTCATATTTTAGCTCTTGTTGAACATAATCAATCATTGAAACAATCACTTGAAGATTTAGATGCACATCACCAAATCGCACTACAGCAGCTCATTAATGTAATAACAGCGGGTCACAGTATGACTATGCAACACCGTAAAATTTCAATCTTGCATCTATCAGCGCTTAACTGTGTTTTGGTGTGCTTATCTCTGTGTAATACTCATACTGTGTTCTAGCAAAATGTTTTACTGTACTAGGTTGTGCTTATGTATGAGTGATACTCATACCGTGTTCTAACAGTTTTTTGTTCATGGCTTTGTGTTGTGCGGTAATGTATTCCGATTGGGGTACTTACGGCTAGACGCAAACGAAATTAGTTTCTTTAGACCGGATGACTGAACAAAAACCTTAAAGTTTCGTACTATATGGTAATCTGCGCCTCTAAGTCAGATGGATCAGGGAATGCTTGGTTATATGTTAGGTACGTTTATTTCCTTGTAAAGATAAACTTGTATTGGGTAACGCATGCACATTCCGATTACCTGGTCTACATTCGGGAACCATATTTTGAGGTATTCACTATTTAAAATTTGAATGAATTAAGGAGTATGAATATTGTGACAACTACAAATATATTTTGGTATTTTATTCTTCCAGTCCCGAGATACTGCACTGGCGAGCCTTAAAGAACGCACAGACGAACTGATGAAGTGCCAGGAAAAGAATAAGGCAGATCTTGTAAGCAGATTGAGTAACTCTCATAGTGTAGAAAGTAGATTGCTGTAACTTTTTGCCCGATATATACGTAGTACAAAAGACAATTAGTAGTATCCTGTTGGCATCCAGACGGTATAATACCTCACCTTGAATGAGGAGAAAAGATTTACACACCAAATAAAACAGCCAAAACTCAGAAATAATTTACGTACAATATTTATATATTTTATTTATTTATTTATTTATTTGTTTGTTTTGCTTATTTAGGTTGATTCTACTGGAAAAATGGCTGATTGTGAAAAGCAGATCGCATCGTATTCAGATGAAATTGAATGTGTGCGATCGTGTAAGATTAGCTTTTTTGCGTTTTGTACGTTTATTAAACCACGGTTTCTGAAATTTGACAGAAGCCAGGTAGTTAAGAATATGTATTGTTAGCATCTGTTCGTATATTTTGAAATGTATGCAGCACCTATAACCAGTTGGTGATTGGTCGTATAAATGTCGAACTAGCCAGTCGATGCTTTATAGATGTGGCGCATTATTAGCATTTAAACGCGTCCGCGGTTGAGTCGAGTTTGACACTTGCAGCTGCTGTTGTTCGCTTGTTTGTAAACTTATTGCTAGCTGATTGGAGCCGCTACACGCAGTTGAGGATAAGGGCTCTAGATTGAGCAATTTCTTGTTTGCTAATGACAAGACGCGATGTTTTAGGTGATAGCAAAAATTTTAATCCGTTACTTATGTAACCAAAATGCAGTAAGCATTATTGTTTAAGCTTTGGCTGAACTCTTGTGGGAATTCAGTGACACAGCAGGAGCAGAAGGAAGTTGGGACGATGACAGCTCACTCGATCAAATGATTAATACGCTCAGGTCCAGCATAGAAGGTAAAAAATTTTGGCAATAAAAATTGTAAGATAGCTACTTTACAAATTTTTTATATATTGTCGATTCCTTAGAATTTGTCTGTACACTTGAAAAAATTTACTTGTGGTGCTATAATTAGTAGTGCATGGCACCAATAATAACAATAATAAGGCAAAAACTACAGATGCTAGAAGTATTTCGCTCTTGTTGACGTGCTAATTTCCCTTAGAGCGCGTAGCCGGGGGTATGGGGGCTTTATACACTCAGCAATAAGTAAAAACGTAAATTTACGTCTTGCTTGTTGCTCGCTTCGTTCGGGGGATGTCCTCTCACGTTTTTGATGCGTGATTCGATCCAATCATCTGTATCACTATATAAACGTGTGTGTATGTTTCATTGAGTGAAGCGAAACTCCAAGAAACTCGGAGTTTCGCGAAGCGCTTTATGCTTTGCACTAGTTGGTCGAAAAGTGAATATCCGTCCACGCGTCCGTCTGTCCGTCCCAAAAACAATGTCAGGAACCGCTAAACTGATTTTTATAAACTTTTTTCGTTTAATGCTTATTATCTAGGTGTGTTGACCTCTCATTGGGTTTTAAAATTTTAAGCCGTTTATTAGCTACCGGCTAATTTGCATAATTGGTCAAGCTTAAATTAGTACTTTTACTGTTTTTCGCTAATTATTTGGGTTATAAGCAGGGTGCAAGGTGGAACTGTATTGTATCGGAATCGGAACTAGAAATTTTGTAACTACGGATAATTTGTATTAACAAATAATATTGATTTAGGGTGTCTGTTGACTGGCCAATTTTCAAAAACGTCGCATGAACAAATTGGCCATGATTTTTGGTTCTGTAAAGCTGAACAACAATCTATAATTGATAACCTAACTCATCGAAAGCAATTTAATAAATGAATGACTCAGAATAAAATTGATATTTCAAAATTCCGATTTCCATTGATTGTGCAGTCGGAATCGGAATCGAAATTCGTTTTGAATCGGAATTCCGGATGCACTCTGGTTACAAGCAATCTAATTTCAGCACAAAGGGTTTTATTACGAGAAATCTGAATAAGTTGCTTATTAACCTCCAAAACCGATAATTGAATAGTTAGCTAATAGGCACTGTACAAGCAATCAAATTCAGTACTAAAGGGTTTTCGGGTGCGAGAATTCTGAATAAATTGTTTATAGCACTTCAAACCAGATTTATGGATAGATAGCCAATCACTTAGTTGCATATTAGATTAATTGGATAGTAAGTGGGTCAAACTATTCTTTTGTGCTTTATAAGTTTGGATTGTTTAACTAGACTGATTAAAAAGTAGGTGCATATGTCCGAGCTAAATACCTTCAAGTTTTACTTTAGGGTAAGAAAACTCATCCAATCTTGGGTATACCACCGAGAAACCCTAAATACATCGCCAGACAGTGGTGAAATTATTATTTTGGACGCTATTTCCAATCTTTGTTTCTACGGAACTGTTTTGCTACGTATCTCATATCCAGAGTTCAAAGCGGAACTGGATTATACCGGAATCGGAAACGGAATCGGAACTACAAATTTTGTGACTGCGCGAGTAATTTGTGTGAACTAGTATAATGTTGATTTGCGGTGTCTGTTGGCTGGAAACAGTTCTCAAACACGTCGCACGAAACTAAATGGCCATCATTTTTGGCTCTGTAAAGTTAAACTACAAACAATTATTGATAGGTTAACGGATCTAAAACAATTTAATAGATAAATGATATAGAATTTTTATGCAACATATCACAACATGTAGGCCTAAAAACAAAATGTCAAATTTCCGATGCACATTGCTTGTGCTATCGGAAGCGGAATCGGTATCGGAACTTGTTTTGAAACGGAATTCTATTCGGAATCAGAATTTCCGTTGCACCCTGCTCATATCTCAAAAACTAGGTAACATTCCTTTGGCGCCGTTTTTATGAATTATATACATTGCCCGCCCTCGCCGTCAGACACTTCTGAACACGCCACATTGTTGAAACATAGTCACGTAACCGAATGTCTAAGCTATACAAACATTAACACCTGCAGAATGTATACTCACGTCACTTGAAACTATGCACTAAACCAGGACCAGAAATACGAACAAAGTGGCTTTACTAAAACGCAAGGTACTGTGAACGTGAAGTATAAAATATACCTGAATTTTATGACAGAAGTTATTTTCAGTGCTCCGAGATGAACATGAGCGGAAGCAGATTGAAGCGCAGAAGTCACAAAAGAAACTGGAAGCCGAAATCGCAGATTTGCAAGATGTATGACTGTGGGGTTATGGCTTGATAGAGAAAAGTTTATATCTTTGTATCGGTTGAATGACAATTTTGAAAGATCATATTTGTAAGCTAACAGTTTAAAAACATTACCGTTCGTTAGTTGATGAGTTAAAATTTCCTTTCTCTATATGACTTTCATTGATTGTAAACAGCCAGCACAATAAGGTGTATCTAAGGGATATCGTGTTTTCTGAATTCATTACTGTTTTCAGACAAAAATTCAAATTGAAGAGCAGTACGAGGTTGTGTTAAAAGAAGTAGCAGCACTAAGACAGCGAGAATTGGAAGCTGTAAGTATGGTTTGACGTATTTGGAACAGCGTATTTCGAAGGTGTATCAGCGGTTGTTTCGTTAGTGTCAAAAGGCTCTTGACAGAGTTTGCATTTTATTCGTCATTTCTTTGTTGCTGCATTTTATGTTAACTATCAAGTAGTTTGCGTTTTATAAGCACTTTGATACAAAAACGGCACGTTGTTATAATTGATTCTAGGCGGCACACACTGATTTATGGGTATCCTCCTCAGTGGAACATCGTGAAATTCCTGGCGGTATTGACGAGAGGCACTTAAATGCAGGTTAGAGAGAATCTAACTCCGCTTATTTCAGGTTTCAATAGATTAATTTTATCCAGGATGATATTACGCGCATTTGTAGGCCGATAGAAACGCTAAAGCTGAAATTAGGAAATTAATTGTTTAACTAAACAATAATTTACTTTGCAGCGAAATAATCAGTAGGCGTAATGTATGGTTTTGTAAGTTGGATAGTTTTCGCAGTATATTTTTGTCTTCCCACTGTAAATCAGAGTTTGAAATACACAACTGTTTTAGTTCGTTTGTCAAAAAACTTGTTACTATTATTTGGCGATAATAACAACGTATGGTTAAGAATACAATTCTTTATTTTGATTTTGCCTCAGCGAACGTAGAATGCCAAACTGACCTCAGTTCAAACGGAAGTTTTGAATTGATGAATGACTCGCATCAAAGCAGTAACGGCGGCGGCAACGGACCTGGCCTCAAAAATACCACTGAAACCGCTATCGGCGAAGGTAATAGATCAACATCGGATTCAGATGAAATTGTGGCCGCTGAACCGTTGTCAGCACCGGTGCCACTCGAAGTCCAAAACACGGAGTCACGTGATTCGTCAAATGATGCACATGTGACTGCCGCAATTGAAGAATTGAACGAACGCAATCAAGAATTGCAGAATTGTGTGGATGTGTTGGTGCGGGAAAGCGAGAAATCAGAGAGTATAATTGCGTTGCTACGGCAACAAAGCATCGACATGAATACAGAGGTAGGTGTAGTTTAAAAAGTTTTCGTAAAGTGTGTTGGGAAAAATTACAGGATGGAGAATTATTTTCAGTTTACAGAGAGATAAGTTTAGACATTTTTTGTCTGATTGGACTTGGTTTTGACTTTTTCATCTAAATACTTTGGTTTATATTATAAAATGAGGCTGATTATAATTCGTGCGCGTAAACCAATAAGAAAAAATAATTAGCAACTTACGTATCGATGTGGTCGTTGGAGTTTTCTAGTACCACATGTAAACATGAAGCGATTATAAAGAGTTGTTGTGTTGCTCTGTTAAGTAAGACATCGGCATAATTACTGAGTGCTTACGGACTGCCTGTTAGAATCTGTGTTCGGCAAGAAGATTACAACCGTGTTTTTGTTGGAACTGGAATTTTTGTTTCATGTCAGCTTGCTTTATGGCAATTTTCCGGGTTATTAGAACATGCGAGTCTGTAGTAGGTTAATTTTGAAGATTTTGGCAAAACTTTTATTTTGCAACTAAATGCACATGTGCGAGTGCCGGTCTTTGTCTCATGTTTCTGTAGAATAAGAAGAATTTTGAATAATGAACGTGATTATACGTAAGTTTGTGTATACTGTATTTGTTGATTTAGAAGCTGACTCTTGAAAATCGTATTTCTGAATTGGTCAGCGGGTCAGAAAATACGGACAGATATGCAGAAATTGAAAACAAATGGCTAGAAGAAAAAGAAAAAGTTAAAAATTTGCAACGGGAAGTCGATCAGTTGACCGAAGAACTAGCAACAGCGCAGGTAAAGTATGTTGTAATTTAGCTTTGTTACCGTGTAGTGATATTATTTTAATTTATGAGGAAATGAAGAAAAATTTGGTGCTGTGATATTACGCTATATTTTGGTAGACGCTATGGTTTTGTAACGTCTCTTGCTTTTGGTATAAACCTCTGAATTTAAGTGTTGCGCTACACTTCAGCGCACGACCGCACGTCATTGTAAAACACAACGTTAGTCATTTAGTTTAGGCAACGGCGTCAGATGAGTTCGAAGCCACAATGTCAGCTCTGAAACAAGAACTTGTTCATGCAAATACCACTATTCCTCAACTTCGTGAAGCTGCTGATGATCGAGACAGTACACTTATTCAAACGCTCAAAGCTCAAGCTAAACAAAACGAAAAGCAAACTGAAGACGCCGTGGCGGAAAATGATAAATTAGCCGCAGAGCTGAACGCCATAAAAGTATTTTAGTTACATGGGCAAAGTTGTGTGTAGTCCTGAAATTTTAATCAATTGCGAATATGTCTCGTTGTTTTAGGTCAATTACTATTGGTACATGCACCGGAATTGCATCATAATTATCTGTACCCAATAGCAAGCCGCGGTCACCGGTTTATTTTCGAAGCACGGACTATTTCCGAGCTATTGGAGTTAACAAGTGCACTTCAAAAATGTATTTTGCCGTCAGTGTATGTCTCAAAACCGGATTTGGGTCTTATCTTCTACGCTTCTATACTTATATTTTATGATAGTTTCCGATGTGGGTATGTAGTTATTTTAAGGGCCACACAAAGTTATTATGAACCCTGCTAAAAATTTATGAGCGCTCGAATTGAAATTTCCATCTTGGCATTTGGCCTGAGTTAATGACTAAACCTGATACATTGTTTTAGGCTGCAAATGAAGCAGCGTGCGCCAGTTTGCAGTTGGAAATCAATACTCGCAATTGCGAAATCGATCGTTTAATACGAGAATCAAACGCTGGAAACGAAGAAATAAGCCGACTGAGGGATTCGCTGTCAGTGTCAGAAAGCCAAGTGAAGGAAGTACAGTTGCTGTTAGCTGAGGCAAAGGTGAGTTGCTAAATCATTGTTTTGTGTAGCTTTAGTCGTCTGTAACTGGAACCGGCTTTCGCCAGATTGTGGGAGGTATTTTCTCTGCGCGGCTGGCATCGAAAGATATCCGAGGTTTCGATACTTGAAGATTGGTATTTGTATTTTTGTATATTAATCATTATGAGTTTACTGTAGTAAAATCAGTATAAAATAAATGTCTTACACTAGAACGCAAATAATTAAGACATAGACATCCATGGCATGTATTTTCAAACGTGTGAAGCACCCATCACCAGTTGATGATTTCTCATGTAACTTTTGAACCAGCAATTGGTGGGCTTTCGAATTAAACACAATATCTTTCACATTTCATTTACCCTACTTCTGTGCTAAATTTAAAATGTACAGTTGTAGGAGTTCGGCAGTTATAAAACCTAACGCTAATTAGTGATAGGTGCTATACACATATAAGAATATGGGCCCCTATTTCAGGAAGAGTTGAAATCTTCGGTTGATAACAATACGGAACAAACTAAGCAAGTAGAATTACAGCGTCAAAACATTGAAGAGCTTAACAATTTAATTCGAGAAAAAGACAAGGAATTGGAACAAGTGACGGTATGTACTAGCTGGAAATTGGAAACTAAAAAGGTTGTTATTGTGCGATATACGCGAGATGTATTGACTGCAATTTATAGTTTATTAGTCTTTTAAACTTGAATTATAGTTTTAATTATTTGATTCATTCTGTTTATCCAATTCAGGGTCAGGCAGCGGATGATAACCGTATTGAAAAGCTACAGCAGGAACTGGCGGATGCAGCTGTAAGAAATGAAGAGTTGACGAAAAAATTAAAAGAAATTGAAAGCGATACCGTTGGCCCTTTGCGTGAGCGACTTGAAGAGGTGGAAATTACGCTGCAGGCAGCGCAGTCTGAAAGAGCCGTTAAAACTCGAGAACTGGATGAATTAAACGTACGTCGATTTGCATTATTTTGTAGCTGAATGGCTTTGTAACGTGGGAGGCAAAAAATTATTTGTGATAGGATTCGTGTTAGGACAACCTATCCGTGGCGGTCTTCGTTCTGTTGTATTAAAATTTCCCAAGTTTAAGTGTAATTTTCATTTATTTCTGGCGTGAATTTTTACTGGAACTTTGGTGCTGTTTCGTTTTTTCAGGCAAAACAAGAAAAAGAAATGAAGAACTTAAAACAAGACATCAGGCTGAAAACCGCGGAAATTCAATCCATGAACGAACAGCTGGAAGCACTTGGTGCTGAGCTAAGTTTAAGTCATACAGAATTGTTAGACACCAAGGCTGAACGAAAAAAGATGTCTAGCGATTATAGCGAACTGCAGGTTAGCTAGAGTTTGTTTGCTAATTATGGCGTAGCCGGGAGGTTTGAGGTGTCAACCCTACCCTGTTGGAAGTTATTACAGGGTTTTTGACACCGTTTCAGTTTGCACCACAAAAATAGCAAATTTTTACGGAACATAACCCCTCCCCTTTCCCACATCCTGGCTAGGTCTATGTTTGCTAAGGCATCCAATAGTTAGCTTCATTGTATATTTTTTTCTGTGGTTATTGTCTGTTTTACTAATTTTCTGGGTTCCGTGCTGTATTCCTTTTGTTTCCAATATCAAAAAGATTTAATAGCAACGAGTAAATAAATTTTCCGCTCGAATTTTGCGTTCTGTTTTATTTTTTCAGGCAAAACAGGAAAAAGAAATCCAGAATTTAAAACAAGGCATCGAACTGAAAACCACGGAAGTTCAATCCTTGAACGAGCAGTTAAAATCACTTGGCGCTGAGCTAATTTTAAGTCGTACAGAACTGTCAGACACCAAGGCGGAACTAAAAAAGATGTCTGCAGATTGTAGCGAATTGCAGGTTAGCAAAAGTTTGTTTGTTAATAATGGCGTAGCCGGGAGGTTTCAGGTGTTAAACCTAGCCTTTTGGATGTTAGTAGAAGGATTTTCAGACACGGTTTCAGCTTGCAGCACAAAAATCCTCTTCGAATTTTTTACGGAACATAACCCCTTCCTATTCCAAAAACCTGGCTAGACCCATGTTTGCTATCATCCAATAGTTAGATACTTGTATACTTTTTTCTGTGAAACATTGTTGATATTAAAATATTAATGTTCGTATGGCTTCTATTGTTCTCTGTTTTGCTAAGGTTTTGGACGCCATGCTGTATACCTTGCGTATTTTTTGTTCGCAATATGTATATATGAGAATTATTTAATAGCAACTGATTAATCTTGATTTACGAAATAACAAAACGACTATTTTAGAGACTAGTGCTGATTACAGATGTTTGTACGTCTATAGTTCCACCAAACAGTTTTTTATATTGCTTCCTTGAAAATTGCAAATAATGCATTCTCAAGGAGTTTATTTTTACGTAACGTAAATTGTTTTACCATAGGTTCAAATTAATGCTTCGGAAAACGATGTTGCAAACGTTCTAAGTACTCAGGAGCATTCAGCTACAGCATTAACAGAAAAGCTGCGGTACGCCGAAAAAGAAAATGTTTCTTTGCGTACGCAGCTTGAAATGAAAACCAATGTGGAACAAGAGTACAGTGATAAAGTGACTAGTCTACAACGCGAGATGGAAGAGCTTCGGTGTGAGGTATGTAGTTGCAAGAAAAGCGAATAGTATTTTCTTGTATTACTTAAATAGCGGAGATTAAGTAGCACTGACAGGGTACAATGAAAGGTAATGCGTGCCCAATAAGTTTCGTTAAAAATAATGAATTTTAACTAGTGTACTAGTACAAAGTTCATGTGTTTCAATGTTCCGCGGCAAGTGCAGCTGGTTCAATTAGCCGAAACGACACAATATTCTTGAGTAGCAGGCTGAAATATAGCTACTATATGGTTATGTGTGTGAAGGAAATGATACTTATTGAAAATGTGAGAGTGATCTACGAATTGATAGAACAACTACAGCGCTTGTTTTTAGAAATGAACATTAATTTCAGCTCGCTGTTGAGACGGACCAACACCAGCGACTCGCTTTAGAACAAGAATCCAAAGCGACAAATTTGGAAGCGGAGCTTCAGTTAAAACTTGACCAGGTTTTAGAACTAAACGAAAAATTAACTAAAGCAGAAACTGAAATCATCGATTTGAATGCGAAGGTAAGTGTTATTAATTTGCGATGCGGGAAGTACCTTAAACAACGTTATAGTTTTCAAAAGTCTTTTTTGTGACATGGTAGCCTGTTCAAAAATTGTTATTTTACAGTTGTATGCTACCTGTTTTCAGTTTTTAGGTTACCAGTTTAGCTGAGGATGAGACTCAACTGAACACTCTATTGGAGGAAAAAAGTCAACTTGTTGCGCTGTTAAACACAAAACACGAAGAAAGTGTAGCGTATCACACGGAGCTTACTAGAGTGACAGCCTTGCTGGCAGCTGCTCAGCAAGAACAATCCAAGTTCTACGAATCAAGAAACGAACTCGAGTTGAAATTGAAGGAAGAGGTGTTTTTGATGTTAATAAATTTGTACATGTACGGCGCAAGAGGGTGTGCAGATAGGGGTTAATCTCTTTGGCGATTTTTGTCTAGGGGTGTTTAGCATGTTTTCAGTTGGAAACGCAAGATACTACTAACGAAATTTTTATAGCATGCAACTCTTTCTAAGATCCCGGCATATCCTATGGAGAGGCGTAGCAAGTTAAGAGTAGTGGTTGGCTAGCAGGATTTGCCTTGAAGGTCATGGTTGCTTTTGTTCTGTTCTGAATTTGGCATTGATGTGTGTAACACAAAAATGTATCATCAGTATCAGTACTTATATCGATTTTATTTAAGTACGTTTTATGGTGTATTTTAGTGCCTTCAAAATTAAAAATAGTTACGTTAACGAGTAGGAAACTGTATTTTTGTTTTAATTTTAGCTAGTTTTCATATGTTTTGTAGGTTGAAGAATTACACCGCAAAATCACTGCGGCAGAGTCATCCTCAACTGAACATCTCCATAACGTAGAGCAGCTCAAGAAGGAAGTTGGATCATTAAACGACGAGCTGACTAGAGCAAACTCAGAACGAGACCAACTTAGCGCTGAAATACGTGCCTTGAACGATCAGGTATTGTTTAAAATAGTTGTTTATGAATTAAAATCTTTTGCATGGTCAAATAAGCGAAAATATAATTTAATCTAATAGTAGTTAATTTTTAGAAAAATTTCATTAATATTGCGTTTGAGTTTTGGAAAAGTATCAGGTGTTATTACTGTTATCAGAAGCAGACATAAGTCTCAACCAGCGGCATACCAGCAACCAAATAAATGAATGGTAAAATTAGAAACCCCATGTATTGAATTTAGATTGATACCGTTCGTACTGGTGAATCGACTAAATCTGCAGGTGAAATTGAAAGGTTGCGCCAACATTTAATGCAGGTATGTAACTTAGAGTGTGTATTAGTAGTTTTTAGTGTGTATAAGTTTAAAACTAAAAACTTAACACCGTCTACGCAATCGAAACACTCTATCAGGTGGTTTTACTACCCTGTGCACAAAAATGATAATACAGCGAGACCAGAAAATTGGTAAATACGACGCACGATTAAGAGAGAAAAAATGTCAAAGCGGTTATTTAAAAGTAGGTTTTACGATTTATATTGAAAATAACAAAAGTTTTTGAAAATCGGGCTGCAAAAAATTAATTTTTTCCGTGAAATATAACCAACCTCGTCCAACATTGTACAAAAAACTCCAATGCATATACGTTTTTGCATGCCTATTTAAGGTCGAAGAATCGTACACAGCCGAAGCGATGCAATACGAGGAACGTGAAACGGTGTTGAGATCGAGAGTTCAGGAGCTGGAACATCAATTAGAGTCGATGACGTCATCTGTTGACGGAGATAGGTAAGTTACTTAAATGTAATGTTGTAGGCTTATATTAATAAGATACATGCTACTTGTTTTGCATCTGAACATTTTATCTGTAAAATAACCGGTCAAACCTTTGCTAATTGAGCTATCGTGACACTCCTTCAACTATGTTTATATGGCATAGTTTCAGATTTTCAGTCTTTACGTGTTCTACTGGGTAGCGTAAATTGCTGCACGCATTCTGACTGACTTGTATTCACTTCTCTGAAGCTTTATTAAATGATAAGGTAGCATTTTAAAGTACGGAGTCAGGATTATACGACAAGAAAATTATTATTATCACGATTGAATTCTAGACTTGAGATGCAAGATCAGTTGTCCGATTTGAAGACACAGTTGGATTCGATGTCAAAACAGCGCGACTCTGCGTTACTCGAGAATTCAGATTTGCAAGAAAAAGTGCGGAAACAAAGCAAATCGCTTCATGACTTGCAAAATGTACTTCAGCATTTTCAGCAAGGTCAGTTTCGAAGGAAACAAAATGAGACGTTAGGCGTTAGGTAACTTGTTATAAATGCCATTGAAATGCTATCCTGTATAATATTGTGTTGTATGGGAAATATTAAAATTAAACGTGTCACGCATAATTTATGGTCTTTGTGTGACTTATACGCACGTTAGACGAATATTTATTTCAGAACGTAATTCCAGCGTGTTTACAGAAGTTGAAAAATTCCGGCGACAAGTTCAAAGTCTGCGCGCCGAAAATTCAAATTTGTTGCAAAAGGTTGATGAGCTAGAAGTAAGTCATATGTATCACACATGTGAATCTGTTAACGCAATTCCTCTTAACAATTGATGTACCGATGCAGCCAAAGTGTGGATCGGTTACGCGCCATCAGGGTGCAAAGTGGAACTAGATTATACCAGAATCGGAATCAGAATCGGAACAGCAAATTTATAACCGAATCGGGATTACAAATTTTGTGACAACGGATAGTTGCATTAAAACGTGAATTCGAACATTTATTTTAAACAAAAGTAAATGTATACAAGACTCATAGCACAGTATGTCGGACCTGATTGACTGGGGCTTCAACTTTATGGCCTTCAATTTTAAGTTCGCTTGAGTTAAATTTCAGTTTCAACTGGAAGAAGCGCATGCCAATGCAACTGCAAATGGTACGGTGTCGGAACAGATGGCAGCGAAGAACGCTGAAATCGTCGAACTAAAAACGCAAAGTACATTACAGTTTGAAGCTGTTAAATTTTTTTACCGCTTTAACGTTGCAAAGTTTATAGTTGTTTAATAAACTAAATATGTATTTAACATATGAAAACTTAGCTATGAAAGCATACGTTTTATCCACACTTTAACTAAGTCACTATATTTTTTAATTAGTTAAGGTTATACTTAAAATTTTGTAGCTTTTTAGGTAGTATATGTTATGTACGTGAAATATTTGTAATAATTAAGCCTAGAATGTGCGCAAAATATCAGGGTCATGGGCTGTTATGTCTATATCCGGAATTTGTACCGTTGATATAAAATATCTCACGTTAGATTACCCGCCATTTAGCTTAAAGCAGATCTAACTGTGCTTCAGTTGACACATTAGAAACCGACATTTCCAGTCTCAAAAAGAATTTGGCAGCAGCTCAACGGAGTCAAGGAGATAAAGTTGATAAGTAAGTGTATCTCATATAACCTTTATTGAGCGAAGCGAAACTCCGGGCGAAGCTCGGAGTTTCGCGAAGCGTTTTATGTTTTGTGCTTGGGGGTCAAAAGGTGGATGTCCGCCCGTCCGTCTGTCCGTCCGAAAAGAATCTCAGGAACGGCTGAACCGATTTTGATAAACTTTTTTTTGTTTGAAAGCCAATTACCCTGGGGTGTTAACCTCGCATTGGGGTTTTAAAATTTTAAGCCGTTTATTAGCTACAGTCTAATTTGCATAATTAATTAAGCCTAAATTAGTACTTTCCACAATATTTCACTAATTATTACAGTTAGAAGCAATCTAATTTTAGCATTAAAGGGTTTTGGGTGCGAGGAATCTGCGTAGACTGTCTACAAACCTCCAAAACCGATGATTGAGCAGTTAGCTAATAGATCATTTGCATATTAGCATAGGTTATAAGCCAAAATTAGGACTTTTTACAATATTTCACTAATTATTAAGGTTAAAAGCAATATAATTTCAGCACTAAAGGGTTTTTAGGTGCATGGAATTTGAATAAATAGTTTACAAACATCCAAAACCGATAATTGAATAGTTAGTTAATAACTAATTTGCATATTAGCTTAACTGACAAGACAAAACTAGGACTTTTTAAATTATTTCAATAATTTTTAGGGTTCACTGAAGGTTTTTGGGTGCGAGGAATCTGAATAAATTGTTTACAAACCTCCAAAACCGATAACTGAATAGTTAGCTAATAGTAATTTGCATATTAGCTTAATCGACAAGACAAAATTAGGACTTTTTAAATTACTCCAAAAATTATAGGGTGGCTGAAGGGTTTTTGGGTGCGAAGAATCTGAGGAAATTGCTTACAAACCTCCAAAACCGATAAATGAATAGTTAGCTAATAACTAATTTGCATATTACCTTAATTGCTTACGTGTGTTCGAGCTTCGCTCAATAAATGTAGTCCCACTACGACTGGTTGAGAGCATCGAATATGTCTTTTAGCAGTATGATTTTGTTCCCAGGATTTTTTAACATTACGTCCGAATTTTTAATTAAGTTTTCGAAGTGAAAACGGTGATACAAACGGCGACAACTTGTTTGACATTTACAGTATTGTGTCCAATATGTCATGTTTAAAATATAGTTACCGATAGTTTGGTGATTTTAGAGAGCTGCTGAAAAATTTATTTGTCGGTTATTTAATTTGCTCAAATGACCAAAAACCCGACATTGTTCATTTGATCGGAGGAGTTCTTGGATTTACAGATGCCGATTTTAAAAAGGTATTGTGGGATACTCCATTTATGTTGCATATCAAAAAGCGTGGTTAGGATTTTGTCGGAACCATTCACAACAAGTAGTTAGCACAGTAGACATTTTGTGCGTCAAAAAGGTGGTAATTTTCTGATGTATAACTACAAAATATGTGTGCAAATATATCAATCAATAACCAATACCTTGTCTATATTTTTTGTTTGTATACATTAATAACGCGTTATCCGCAACAAGTGGATGGCAGTATATGGCCCAATGCCCACTTTAAATTTTTTAGCGTGCATTTCAAACGTTTTTTCGGCTACGACTGTGCACGTACAGTTATTTGATAGTTGATGTAATTTTGGAAAGCATTCTGCAACATTGCAGCGCGTTACATTTTAAAATGCCGAGTTTTGTTTTATGTTTCAGGCTACTGGAAGCGCTGCGAGTGGTTGGTTCAGTTTTCTAACTGGAGGCGGGTCTCAGTCAACAACTGGTAGCGATAGCGCTAAATTACGCCATAAAGCAGCTCAACAAGAGGTAGGCAACCAATAAAAGACTGTAATTCTTATTATTTTGAAGTACGTGCCGAAGTAGAAAGATTTTATAGTAATGTTTTTAGTCAAGTAGCTTGTAAAATTTGAATAGAAGCATATACTGTATATTTAAAAGCATTTGCATGGCTTTTTTGTATAAATAAGGTTTAAGTTTTTTGCATTACTGAGCAATAATAAAGTTATAGTTTTGACTAATTTATTTAACTCAATAATAATTTAGTAGTAATGGTTTGCCTGTGCAAATAACAAAGTCATTGCTTCGATTTTCATTTTGGTTACCATTTGTGAATTCATCATTTTCACTATTTATTTTAGTCTCTCGCACGAGAATTTATCAAATTCCTTGATCGTGAGTCAACGCCTGCTCCACCTCCAGTTGAATTACCCGTTGGCCAGTATTTGTCAGAAGTTGCACATGCCTCTACTGGAATTAGTGCCGGCGCACCGTTACGACCTTCTGCAGGAAAGCGAAACACCACAACACTTATTGATACTATGCAGCGTACACGACTTGGATCCGAAAGGTTCGAAGTATTGATGAACTTTACTGCCAGCGTTATTTTGTATACTGGTGACGTTTATACTTCATGCTTTATTTCTTGGAGTAGTAATTTTAAACAACAGGTGTCATCAATGTTTTGATAAAGTGGTCGAAGCTATGGATATGAAATCACTAGTGTGAAAATTTATTATCTTGACTGGAATCTCGTAGATAGGACTGCCTAAATAAATAACTTTTTATGAAGGACCATCCATTTACTCAAAACTTCATTTTTGCGTGCCATATTTTAGCTCGTTACCAGCACCAAGCGACGTATTCCTACCGACTTTTTCGTCTTCTGATGCTCGCACGGTTACAGCATCACGCACTGGCACTGCATATCAGCCCTCACAAGTCAGTCCTGGGACCTATGGTCCGCGGCCGTTATTAACGTCCACAGCCGATATTGTCAAACAAGCACTTGAACCTGAGACCGAATTAACATGAGCCAGTTTTGATGGCGTTGTCTTCTCGGGGTGTACGGTGAAAATGGGATGTTTGCGATTAAAGATAGTTGTGACGGATAGTTTCCATCTTCCTGGCATTGAATGAATTGGAAGAGTGTTGACATTTACGCATGTCTTGAATCCTCTGTGGATGTTAATATTTCGATACAGTATTGTTGCTGCGAGTTTCGAATTGACGTTTTTTGAGAATTGATCATACTATATTTTCCAGTATTAGGGTGGTACTTGTGGTGTAGCGCAGCTCGTCACCGTGCGTTGCCGAGGGATATCGCACACGAACAGCGTGTAGCGCAAGTTCCGATATTGACCCTGATTAATATTGTCTTTTGAATAGAAACTGTAAAAATGTTGTGTTGAGAACGGATGCGTTAAGAAATCAGGAAAACATCTTTGCATTTTGCAGTAGTGTAGCGAATAACAAATAAGCATTATACGCTATAATGCGTATAGATTTTTGTTGCTATGCAATGTGTAATCGTCACCTAACTATATTTTCGCCGTGTAGCATTTTTTCCCATGCACAAGTCGATAGGTTTGCACTAAATTCGCAGCTGCAACAATCTTTTTGTTATAAAATTAATTAGAACAAAAATAATATTTGCGTACGAGTTGTTGCAGCAGACTTATTGAGCTACAGTGGGCAAAAAATGTGCTAGAGTACGGATTTTGGAAATCACTATGACAGGCAAGTTAGTTTTGTGACCATTCTGGTTTGTAATACAGTCTCTGGTTATAAATTTAAATTTTATTGGTTTTGGGATCTATATTTTATTGAACTGTTCGTCTAATTTTGTGTGAAGCTGTGTATTGAAACGTGCAGATTCGCGATGTTGTACAAGAAGAGACAGATTCTTGCATTATTTGATATATACCAGTTAACTTTTTCTTTCAGAGCTAATATATAGTCGCAGGAGTAACACACACCTTTGTTAATTAGGAATGTGCTTATTATAGTACTGTTACGGCCCTCAAAGTTACATTGGTCGAGAAATCTACACTTCGTTAAAGTAAGTATAATAAAGTCAGGACTACGCACCTTTTCGAAATGTTTAAATGGAAAAATTCTAATTAGTATCTAGACAATGTGGTTTATTGAAGCCAAGCAAGCTAATTAGTTCTGTTTGGAATTTGTTTATATCTAATGTAGCTTCGCTGTATTACTATTAATCGTTCGTATGAATAATTAGCACAAAAATATTTAGATCTTAAGCCAGATAAAGTAGAAAAACATTGCTACCGAACGTTCTTAAAGTGACTTATTGTTTTTACGAAGCTGAAAATGGTGTAAAGTCTTTTCGTAAAGCCTAAGCTCAAATGTATGGGGAGTATAAATACTTATTTTCTTTGCCATTGTTACAAATATGTATACTACTGTGATATTTCAAGTATGATGTGTTCTTTTGATGTGACGTTTAATTTATTGCAAAAGACCAAACCAGAACAATGGCACCCTGAAATCCGTACATTTTGTTATATAGGATATGGCTAATTTAGTTGTGATTCTTACAGTTTTGCAGACTTCATTAGCACAACTATAACGTAATTTTCTTCTTAAAAATGCATATCGCAGGTCAGTTCTGTAATTTGCCAAATATATGGACGGGTTTTACGATCTATTTGAGTATATTATTAACATGCAACTAAACTGATAAAAACATATTTTCTTTTGTAATTATATATGAGCCTCTAGCTTATATATTATGTTGACCCATGTATATGACCAGGAAACCTTGTTTTGCGGGACTGCAATAGCATGCGCTATGAGCTTTAGACTAATTTTTTGCTTAGGCTTAGGTATAAGCACATTCTTACGCTTTGGCTTAGGAATACGCTTATACTACTACGGCCCAGCTCCATACATTGATCATCTTATTTAAGATTAAATAGAAATAAAGTTTTAGACTTGATTAGGGCTGAAGCATTCAGTATATCTGCGAGCTTCCATGGACTCTGCTTTGCGCTAAATATAAGCATCAGGGTACAATAGGAGCTTTGGGTCCGGCAGAAAACTGACCTCTGGCTAAGATAACTGGAAAAGGGGAAAATTTATAATAAGCCTGGATTGGATATTCCCTGGTTCGGTAGGAAAAACCTATCGCCAGCGGTACCATAATTTGTCTTAATAAACGTGAAAGAATGAGGCGGAGGGAAGTTTTTCATTGTGGGTGGAAGGGAGGGGCGGCCCCACATCCTGCTTAGTATCCCTTCAAATCGCCAGGAGTTCCTACAATTTGTTTTAATATACGTGAAAAGTTGTGGCGGGGGTAACTTTTCCTATGTGGGGAACTAAAAAGTGCCTGAATTCTATACGTTTTAAATTTACCACTTTTCCCGTTTTCAAAATAAAACCTATGCGTCAGATTTTCTCTACACAACCTTATACAATCAAGCGATGACCGAACCGAACCACACATCCTAATTTTACGGCCAGACAAAGCAAACTGCTCCTTCCCTATCAGGCCAGGGAAAATTTAACGTTTAGTTTTCCGGTTTCCCAAAACTCGCCTACACCTCTATCATTTCCTATCAAGCCAAAGAATCATATAACTTTGCATGAATTTTCCATTTTTTAACTGAACCACACATCCCTATTTTTCAGACAAAGCTACCAATCGATTACAAACCTACCAGACCTAGAGAAAACCTATACGTTTAACTTTTCCTGATTTCCGAACCTCGCTTAAACCTCTAACTTTTCGTGCCGAACTAAGGAATATCCAGGCGTCTGAATTTTTCATTTTTGCCAGTTTTCCCAGCCAAAATTATGGTTGTGATTTTTCCTACCAAATCTGCGGATTCTCAGCCGTAATACAGGAGTGGCTGCGATGCACTCGTGGCCAATGCTTTTCCACCTTGGAAAATGGGAAGCCCCTGTGTTATACGTTGATCATTTTGAGAAAACAATTGCCTAGATTTCGTTAAAAATAAGCGTAAAACCAAACGATATAACAACACATTACAGATTTGTGGCTAAAATTAACAAATTGAACAAATTAATAACATAATTTCGCATCACCTCAGGCTTCTACAAGTTTTGTTGACCTCCGGGTCCGGTATTTTTCACCCCTTGTTGCACCCTGATAAGCATGTAGACTACCAAAGAGCATCTCGATTTTCTTCCAGAAGCAGAGCTTCAGTTGTACCCTATTTACCACAAACATTGTTGATGGATTGACCGACAGCATTATCAAAGAAATTTGTTCAATTGGTGCATTATGCAAACGGAGGTGAACATTCCGGAGCCGGAGGTCAATATTGCTTGCCAGAGACAGAGATGCCGCGAAATTATGTAGCCTAAACAATGTTAAATTTGTTAATTTCATAGCAATTATCCATAAAGCAAAAAAATTTTGGTTGTAGGTTAACTTTTTAAAATATCCCGACGATTTGTTCTTAAAATTGTACCAAAACTTATATAGCCAAACACATCAAACTATACAAGTGTTGTATGCCAAAACATCCGGCAAAAATGTTACCGGAGTCGGAGGTCGATTTTCTGCTGGAGCCGGAAGCAGACCTGTGGTTGTACCCTGGTGCATATTCAGCATCTAACGTGATTAAGCTAGTTTAATCCCCTACTATAAATACAGACATAGAATATTAAAAAATCATTGAGTATTATATATAATTACAATACGTTCTTCTCGCTTAAATATCCTTGGCAGTCATATTCATGCTTAAACATTCTGTTCATAGAATACTTGATTTCCACTGTTTAAGCTTGCTCTTCAAAGTTGAATAACTTGGCTTAACTTATCATTATAAAAACAACAGCGTGAAAATGCACATTGATAGCGGCGTTCTAGTTCATCCTAAGGACCATGTGCTAGACTTTAATGTGATCTATTCGTCAAATATTTTTTATTCCAAAGCCAATAAGACATACATTGAACTGCGAAACCCAAAACGGAGTTTCAGTCTTGTATTTAAGGTAAAATTTAGACATACGCAACTGTTTAGTTTAACTTAAGCTTTGTGTCTTGTGGTAATGTATGATATGCAAATTTAGTCAACTAGCGTTTTTTAAGCCTTTCCCGTTTGAATGTCTTTAATTTCGGTTGCGCTTGTTGGATTTACGCCCGGAACTTTGAGTTGAAAGGCCGGAACTTTGAGTTGAAAGGCGTTTCAATCACCCTTTTTCTCGTCTATTGGCGCTCGGCATAACAGAACTTTGAAGGCCCGCGTAAAGCGCATCGTGTATTAATCATTAAATTAACAACGCGTTGTCTATTGACTCAATAGTTGCAAATTTAGCGCATGGCTCACAGTCGCAATAAATATACTCCATGCAGCAAAGCGCATAAATTATTTTTGGGTAGGAAGACACTTCAAACGATTGCTCAAGGCATAATCTATAGCGAGGGTGTGCTTGCACTCCATTTAAAGGCTGGGACATTCTCAAAATAATCAGTCACAGATAAAGTTGTCAGCTGCTACAATCCTGGGACAATGAATAGAACAGCGCCGTAACAGTAGTATAACCATGTTCCTAAACCTAATGCGTAAGAATTAGCTAATACGTAAGACTAAGCCAAAGTAAAAAAATAGTCAAAAGCTTAAACTTGCCTCTATTGCAGTCTCGCAGAAAAACGTTTCACCGCTTATCTTTACATACGGGCCCAAATCCGCAACGAATCGAACTTTGTTCAAATTTCAGATTAAAACAACTGACGTCTCACGTATCAGCATCAGTCGATCAACTGGAATAATCGGCGAAGCAGAAACTTGTCAAATATTTGTCAAACCGAAGTTGGATCCTGTAGTAAATTGGGCCAAAACTAACAGACCTATCGTCAGCTATGTTCGGTTACTTGTTAAAATTGCTTGGATTATTACGCCGCCATGTGATATGAACTATAATTTTGAACAAATTCTTGCGAAACAAACGCTATTGAACAACACGGAAAATTATGAAATAGCGTAAGATAAGCATTGAAGTTGCAATATTCAATTTTTGACAATATACTTTCAATCGATTTTCGGCCAATGTTACTTTAAGGGGCGTAACTGTAGATTAAGCGTATTACTAAGCCTAGGTCTAAGCAAAAAATTGTAATCTGGAATCTAAATCTACTCTTTTATGAACCGTCCAGAAAGCTGGACGCCCCTTAAAGTAAATGGGCCCGGTTTTCAATACACAATCCGAGAAAAGAATAGTATGTGACAGTGGCGCCGCTGGACCAGCTGTAATACATACCGACCTAAATAGGAAAGTGGAAAAGTAAGATGCGATGAAATTTACTTTGAGTCCGAATCAATAAAATTCTATTGCCCTTATCAATGTCCGCGAATGTATAGAGTCCAAAATAATCAATTTGACTGTGTCAATTACTCTTTAGTTACGACTGTACGTAACTGCTTTTTGGACGAAATAAATCTGGGTGTAAAAACTGTGATTAGTCAGAGTAGATATAATGTATCTTCAAAGACGTATATATAGTTTAGTTTATTTAGTGCTTGTTTACTTTCACTACACTAGTGATAACTTGATAAATCAAAAAATTCACTTTCCCATTTATTGATTAGTGTAGTAGGAACACTTCTAACTTTCCTTCCAATCAGACAGGCTGTCGCGTTCTATATCCTTCAATAATTTTAAATCACAGGCAATAATAACATACGAGAAGAAGGAGTACAAATAAGAAGGCAAATTGGGAAATACATAACAGACCATAACCGAATAACAATGAATGAGGAACTCAGTGTTGACTCAAAATAAATAACTATTATTTAGGTCCAGACCAGTATTTACACTAAAATCAAGTATAGAAAAAGTCGTGGTTAAAGTTTTTCGCCAACTGTACACGCGCCACGTGAGCGAAAGCAAAAAATTCACACAAAAATGTACTTGACAATTCCCGTTTCCTGCCTTCTTATATTTGGAATACACAGAGCTAAAAGTAGTTTTCTGGAATTTGCCCGTGTATATATTTTCAGATGCAACCTTACACTTACAACGAAGTCAAGCAATTCCTACGGCCAAATCGCCAATATAGTGTCTCAAGCAGCCAATCAAAATTCAAATGTCCGTCAAAAACCAGCCAATCAAATGATGAATTGCTCTGGAACTGTTACACGTCGGCGATCGTCAGTGCTCGCATGGCAGCGTCGAAGCTCGACAAACACAGCAACACAAACCATCCCAGTCAGCGTTGAAAAGACATCTGTCATCGATAACTTCGCCTCAAAAACAACTAATTCGACCAGAACAATCACACAAAATAGCTCGCAAATATGGAGCAACATGTTAAATTCCGGTGATAAACTCACCAATGTTTCTGAGTATCCGTCAAGTAGCTACCGACAAAACGCAAAATCTCGGTCGAGCAAGCTACAACTATCGTCCAATTATTCAGCAACTTCATTTTTCAACGAAATCGAACAACTTTCGAACAATGCGATTGCGAAATGGCAAGCGGCAGCCGGTGAAAACAGCGACTCGTCATTGAGATCACATTCAAAACGAAGTGCTGTGTTTGGCCACCCGAACACGAGTTGCTCGTGCGCTCAGCCAATGAGCCTACCATGGTCGCTGCTCGCTAAACATCATTTGATATCAAGTATGAACATACCTGTAGTTCAGTGTCGTGGAAACTGTCTGAAAGCATCCGTCAATGGTAACGACCAATCAGCTGACCAGAAGAATCGTATAGAAATCAAAGGTGACGGTGAGCCAGCGCCAGCATTTAGGGAAATTTTCAACTCCAGTTCAACTCAATCCAACGTCAACAAACTATGCGCTGAATGTGCCCAAGGTAGTTGGACCAATGCAACTGCGGTATCTAACGCAACCGAAAGCTTACATTCAAACCGTACTGCAACTAGCACGCTTAAAGCAACAAACGTAGCAGCGTTCAACGAAGAGCCACACGCTGGCGTACCGGCCGATCAACCCAATTTCAAATTTCTACTCAAACACATGAAAACTTCAACGTCGACACACAGTAGGCAAGCTGGCGATACAAATTCTGATGTGGACACTGAAATTTACTCTGATCAAAGCGCGAATCAACCAACGAGTTTCAGGCTAAGCTCTGAAGTCACACCAAAACACATCGCGAGCAATCGTACAACGATGGGAGTCACAGAAGTCAACCAGTGCTCAAATTTTGTTTCACTCAGCGTTCAACCATCGTGCGATGCATTCTACACTTCGCCCACCGAAGTGAACGATGTTAGCAACCAACAACTGTCGAAGAAACAAAATAAAACAGCAAAACAGTACGACGACAACTACGTCATTCTCTCTCCTCCCGAACCTGTTTTCACTGGTCACGTTTCAGCTTTACCTTCTCAAATACTCCCTATGCAGTGTTCAAATGAACAACAAACTTGTCAGTGCTTTAACGAAGCACTGAACAGTAAAATATTGAGACCAGCTGTGCATTCATTGCAAATATTACATCACAACACCAAACAAAACATTGAAATTTTAACTACGGACCACATCGAATTCAATGCTGCTAACGTCCGACCTGATGCCAACCGTGAAATGGTGATGATTTTCGGAAACGAAACACAACAAATCAGCAATTCAGAAGCGGCTGAGTCGGTTTCTAAAACAAACAACACATACAACGGCAAAATTTCAAACAACAAGTCTAACGACAGAGTTGATCGTGCAATTTTTGATGCTTTTAACTCAAAAATAACGGAAACGGAAAAACATTATAATAGCAATTATAGCGTACAACCAACATTAGAAACAATGGAGTATAAGAAGACTGCGACAACTTTAGACACAAATATGGCAGACATAAAACGATATTTACAAACAATTACGCCTTATATAACCGACAAGGCCATTCCACAAAATTCGCGCCAACAGCAGAAAGAGATTTATTCAGTAACGAAACCGGATACACCAACTGCTACGAAAGAACAACTTACAACTCTTATCATTAATCAAGACACAGTTGCAAATAATCACTTGTCGAGAATCGAAGATTCTCAAGGCTCCAACTTAGAAGAAGAAGCAAACAAACATTTAGAGCCAACAATGCGATGCCATTGGCCATTGAAAGGTCCAGGAATTTTAGAGATCGAAAGTGACTCTGAACTCAACAGTAGTCAACAGTCTAGTTGTGGTTCTACTCAATCCGAAGCTGTCGCCTCGCGTTCCGAATCATCACTTTCTATCGTCACAGCTAAAGAAGCTCGGGCATTGAGCACCGTCAATGAAGGGTACCCAGAAGACAACCAACCCTATTCAGCGAGGCCGATATCACGACCGGAACCTCGAACAACATCTCAACTGGATGTAATCGAACTTCAACCAGCTGCGGAAGCTTCACAAGAGAGTGCATTCGATTCTGAATCTGGAACTCAACTTACTCAAGCAGAAACCGAAATTTCGACCAAAGAAAGTCTTCACAACGATAGTGTTTCCGTTGAAATCCAATCAATATGTGAGTCCAGTTCAACTGATAGTTTTCATACAGCGTCTACACAGGCTATATCAAGAACAAATAGCGCAGTTTGGCTCAGCGATTCCGGACAATATCTCAAAAAAGCGAACAAAGTTGCTTTTACAGATAGCAACCAAACCTTTAGTTCTGAAAAGAAAGACGACATAATCGACAGGTTAACCTGGAGATCAAATACGAGCTGTGACAAACAGTTAAACCAAGGAAACGTTTCTGTCAGTACACCTTGGCGGCCTAGTGGGCTCCACGCACAAGCAAACTTTCCGTACCAAAACGAGCAAATGGCGAACACTAACGCTAGCAGCTATCAGTCGCTCAAGCCAACTCAAACTCAGTCAGAAGTTTCTGTCCAGACGCTTGTTGAACCAACGACTACAAGCTGCTCAAGTAAAATTAGCCAATCAATGTACGAGAACTCGGAGTGTGAGCCAGCTAGTCTGGAAAACGATCAAATATCAAACGATAACTTAGCCGTGATTGGTCCAAGCTTTCGACGACACAGTGCTTTCTTTGACGTATTGCAACCAACGCTGGCAAACCGAGATTGCGATACAAGTGAAACCAGTGATACTGCATCATTTGAACCGAACAGTAAAAAGAATTATAGAACGACTGTGATGGATAAGGATACGGAATCAAGTGCATGCAATAGTGAAAACCGTGACAAAACAGCTGCGATCGTGGGTGAATTCAAATGCGCTTATATAAAACCACACTCGCAGAAGAACCAACTGGAGGCTTCCGATCGGATATCCCATTCAGAAAATCAGCAGGCACAGCTGTGGAACAAACCAAACAGTAAAAAACAAAGCAGCATAGAATATGGCAGAAAAATAGAGGGCAATCCAGCTCAAACGTTGGATTCAGCAAGCCTGGACTATAAGCATGGACAACAATGGGACGAAGCAAATGGAATTCAAAACAGCATAGAGTACGGCCGAAAAACAGACTTCATTCAAAGTCGGATATTGGAACCACAGAGCCCTGGATCAGCGTCACCTGGGAGTGAACGAACGTTCACTGTTGAACATGAACCAAACAACGAGATATCTTGTGAAGTTCACCATGGACGAATACCTGCGTCAGAATCCATGATACCAAAATTGGTCCGCAGCAAGCAATTGAAACCAAATGGATCGATTATATCTGAAATTAAAAATGTCAGTCAAGAAATAGAAAACATCAAACGGCAAGAAAATAACTTTAGCATTGAGACATGCCAAATTATTGACAAAGCCGTTGTCAAAACAAACTCTAAACGATTTAGCAAAAAAAGAACTATAAACACAAATATCGCTACTGCACAAGGCACCGCTCCAAGTATGGCAAAATCAACACTAACTCCGACGCATCCAATTGGTCGACCAAAATGGAATGCATCAACAAAAATAAATGACGATGCATTCAAAGAGACGCAGAAAGTTGCTCAAGCGTTGAAAAGAAGCAAACCGATTGGCTACAATAAGGTAAATATTTTTGTTTCATAAAAAATAGTGAGGTCCCTACCTTACAATTTACTAAAATTCCATTTCGTTGTTTGCCGTTTCTATTGCAATGCTTATTCCACAAACCATTATATTTGGTGCTCTAGGGCCTAATGTGTGTACTCTTCGTTTTTGGGGCTTGCCCTCCACCCTGTTTAAAGCGCTTGAACTTGCGGCGGATTCAGGGGCGGTAGCCTTCCTAATTAGAAAACAAAAAAGGGTTCTACCGCACTAATCATCGCTGTGACAATCTATTCTTAAACGTTTCGACACGTTGATATATGATTGTAAAGCAAATACTGTAGATGTAGAACGGAAACGTAACCTCCCTCATTTCAGTTGTGCGGGGTAAAGTCAAAGATGCTAAAAAGTTTTGATTCAAGCTTTTCGCCAACCCATTAGGCACCCAATTTAGTTTTACAATTCGCCACAGTCACTTAATATATATTGCAAAAAAACGATGGACAATACCCAATCGAGTCTTACAAAGAACCACTGAACCAAATAAAGCTACAGGTTGATACTCGGAAACCCTTAGGTCTTGAGTATACAAGACTACACAAAACTCAATGATACGTATAATGTACAGTGTGTATGCTGTTTGAAATTATTATTACACTGCATCGGATTAACTACACTTTTTACACTTAATTCCAGAGATATCAGCTTCAATATCCTGCGTTACCTCACAAATCGTCGCCACACAGGCCAAGTCTACCGCAGTATCGCACAATTCTACGGAGCACTTCGCCAGTGCAGCAAATTCCTACTTACAATTCGCAGCGTTCCCTGAATGGTTCATTTATGCTCGATGATACTTCCTGTCAAATAAACGACGCTCTCAGGGCAAACAATGGTCTCCGGGCGCTCCAGAAATTCCCATCGTATCAAACCTGCAAGCAAAATCCGCGTAGCTTAGACAACTTGGGTTTAAAACGAAGTATTGCAACAACAAATGTTGCGTCAACAACAGACGAATTGGTGGTAGCCGGCATACACGATGGCGAGGTACAAAAAACACCGAACAGGCAACTTATATATAATCAATTAGTCCAGGTTCGGGTCTGCGTTGTGCGATAAAATAAGTGGTTGCGATAAGTTGTAGAAGTAACTTCGGTCAATAAAAAGTCAATGAAAATTTAGTTTAAATTTTTGCCAATAATTCATACAGTTTTTACCAATGCTCGTGACATAATTGAGTCCCAGTATTTCGAAAACATTTACGCTCATAAATTGTACAGCCAACGTTTTTACTACCGTAACTCTCGATTAAGCATAGTCCTAATCCTAAGTCTAAACGTAAAAAAACCAGTGATAATCCTAAGCCTAATCGTAAGCAAAAATAATTTAAAATCTAATCAGCCTATCGTGCAAGAAAACGGGACGACACTAAAAGTAAAATGTGCTAACTGTAGAATTATGTCATCATGGACAGGCGCTATAATTGGCATAAATCCTGCATAAACAGCTGCAGTGTCCATGTGCTAAAATCGAATATAAATAGGCAGAACTTATACATCATATTAAACGCAAAATTTGAGTTTCAAGAAACAATCTTGAGCCAGCAAAAATGTTGTTCTTTAACGTAATTCATGGGATGCAGGTGATTGGAAATTGGGCCCATGCATGAAACAGGGCCTGAACATTAGTATAAGCATATTCCTAAGCTAAGTCTAAGCCTAAGCGTAGGGATGAGCCTATTCCTAAACCAAAGCCTAAGCCTAAGCAAAAAAAAATTAGTCTAAACCGTAAACTGACTCTTTTACAGCCCCTCCGGAAAAAGATCCGGTCCTGTTCTATGCTTGGGCCGGAAACTGTTTAGCAGCGTAAGCATCATAACGTATTTAAAGTCGATCCACAAGTTTGAATTCGCAATTACATCATCATAATTCATTAAGTTTTCAGCCACAACAAACAGTCAACAGTTCAAAAAACCTCAGCAATGACCACCTTAACGCAAGATCGTCGAAGTCAACTTGCGTTGAAATGCACGGCAGTAAACAACACATCGTAGCACATCAGTACGCGTTAAATGCGTTTTTACAAGTTGAACGCAACGAAAGCAAACGTTCTATGAGTGAAACGGATACACATGAAACGGTAAGCGCTTTTCACAAAAAACACAGACCATAGCCCTGTATCAAAGAGCACCAAAACCATCCCATCGAGGGCCGCGCTGCAATGTAAAGTTCATTGCTCCAACGAGTGATAACTTGCAACTACATATAACACAACTTTCGATGTTTAATGATTTCGGCTAATGTAAAGACCAGGTGCGGAACGTTTTTCTGTGGGACTGCAATAGAGTAAGCTTATAAAGTTTTAGACTAATTTTTGTGCTTAGGCTTACGCATACGTTCTGTCTTACACCTAGACTTGGGGTTAGGCTTGGGAATATGCTTATAATACTGTTGCGACAATGTTCCATACATTGGCCATAACTTCAAAAGCTTTACAGCGGTCTAACTTGGCTTTCTTCATGTCATAACGGCGGCAAAAAGCGTAGCACCATTGGTATTCTAAAATGCGTGTAGCAAGCACCGATCGCCAGCCAGCAGGGTGCGACCGGATCGCAAAATACAGGATACCGGAACCGGATAATACTTTTTTTACCGGAACCGGAGGTTAATCGGATAGTGTGTTTTTTAAAATAAATCAATTTTTAGCACGTTAATGCGTCAGTTAATGTTAATTTATCTTTAGTAAACGGAAGATTGCGTTTACATAATGAACATGTCCTAATACTTGAATGCAAAAAATACCGCTTTAAACCAATACTGTATACTTACATGTAATGGGACTGCAAACATAACATCTCACATCATTTGCAATAATTTGATATTTACGAAATCATCACCGAAATCCGGTATCCGGTAGGTTAATATCGGATACCGGATGCAGGTTTTTGCCGGATAGTAAATAGGAGCCGGATATCCGGTCGCACCCTGCCAGCCAGTAATAGATTGTCACACAAACGAACTGCGACAGCTACAGATCTGAATATTAGCAGTGAAGTGGAACAAGTCAAACGTAAAAATTTTGCTAAGTTTCGAAGCTCTAAATGTTTACTAGTTCAAATGTTTACATGAGCTATCACCACCTGTAATGGTTACCACAAATTTGAAAAAACGGTAAACATTTCGACCCGTCGTTTTAGACAGAGAGTGAAGTCACTACTCATGAAGCAGCAAGCAAACGAGAATATAAGACTGGTGAAAGTTCGTCTGGTTCTACAGACGCTTTCATACGGACGTCAAATCAAACAGGTAATATTTCCATTTGGGTAAAGCAAGCAGGTCGGTATCCAGTTCACCTTGCTAGGGGGGCTACAGAATTTTCAGAAGACGCATATTTCGTTGATTTACAAGCAAGGTTGAAAATTATCTAAAGGGTCAAAATTTTTTACATACGAAACTGAGCCCCCCTGGCTATGAGCCCGGGTAAAAGATGCGCAAACCACGCAATGAGACATCTACAGATAAAAAATACTTATAAAAATTGTGCCAAGTTTACAATGATGACTTGACAGCAGACTCGTATGTCTAAAACAACTTGAGATAAAATGAAAACGCACAGATTACAGAAACGAACGCCAAGAAATTAAAAAAGATACCAGTGTTATAGGATTAAAGGCTTCGCATCATGCTTAGAAGAAGCACGCTTAGCGTCCGGGATCTGTTGTATACATGCGCCGAAATGAATGCCATATATCCAATATAAATTTTGAACTGCGGCTAAATTTTCAGATACCACAGACTCAAATACGGCAAATATCGCGCATTCGACATTGTCTGCTACAAATAATCCCTCCGCCAATGATCAACTACTTGAAGCTGTCTGTGAACAACTTTTGAAGTCGGAAAGTTTTCAACAATTTGCGTTTGAAACCTGTGACAGCGCTGACACGTCCGCTGCAGAAGAAAGATTACAGAATGAGGACGGCCTGTTTACAGGTATGTTTTAAACATTTGGAAATTTCAAAAAATATATTGTTCGAGTTAGTTTTTCCTGCTATCCGGACTCATATACGAGCTAACCAGATTGTAAACGGATAGTTAAAGTAACGGAGACGCATACCTAGCCATCGCGATTCGCCATAACCGGAAATGGATTTTGACAAATGTTTAAAACATATTTTATCATTGCAATTGAAATATACAAATACGCACCCGGTTACCTACTGCATAAATTCTACAGTATCCGGCCGATTTTTCGTTGTCGAATACGTACAAAAACGTAAAAATAGCCAATGCCAGCTGCATGCTGGCTTAAAATGGTTCAACTATGTTTTCAATTTATAGAACTCAACAATAGCACACTTCATCAAACTGGTACAGCAAATGCCGTAGCGGCAGGCAGACCAATTCACCCATCAAAGAATACAACAGTCGCTAGTTTGGTAGGAAAAGGAATTAGAAGTTTGTTTAAAGCAAATCGCAAGAAATGAATGGTCGTTCAAAGTTTTCTAACATATATTCAAATGTTTTGTTGCCGTAATTAATCCCATATTTATACCCACATTTTCAAACGTGTATAGCACTTTGAAGCGTATAAAAGGAACGGTGATCATAGAACGTCAGCACATTTTTCAATTAAAAATTACAATGCTGAAATGTACCTATAAAATTTTAGATTCGCAGCATTCACAGTTCGCTTGTTTGTTAACCTATCGCGTTTTGATAATAAAAGCAATGCGTAGTCGACAATAAGTACGCGTTGTTATATATAAACCAGCATTATATGTAATGGTTGCTGTCAGGGTGCAACCGAATGTGAAAAACACGAGCCTGAGGTCAACGAAACTTACCGGAGCCGGAGGTGAGGCGAAATAGGTAGTAAAAATAATGGTTAATTTTAGCAAATATCTGCAATATGTTGTTAAGTTATTTGGTTTTACGCAAATTTTCTGCGAAATGTCGGAAATTCTCTCCTGGAAATTGTGATAAAAGCAAAACGAAACGCGTTAAACTGTTAAATTTTGCAAAATTATGCAAATTTTACTACAGAAATAGCCAGAAGCTCCGGTAAAAATTCTACCGGAGCCGGATCCCGATTTTCGTCCGGAGCCAGAGCCCGACCAGTTTCCGGAGCAGGAGCCCGATTTTCTGCCGGGCCAAACCTCCGCCTGCACTCTGGTTGCTCTATAGATATTAGATCTATTTAAACCGCGTACGTAATGCTCAATAAGAACCAACATGGAGACAAGTTTAATAGAATCGCTATATGTATGGCTAAACAATAATAAACTTGAGTATGACGAACTGAATAAGTAACCACGTATATGCTATTCAAAGTCTTAAGCAGTAATGCACAGACAGTAAACATTCATACAATTTCTGTGAAGTTTTAATAAGTTTGTGCGAGGTCACGAATATTTCAACCCTTAAACCTAAACTATTTATGCCATGCGATATATAAAACATATTTTACGTCCCAACAACTATTTCCTAACTTCCCTTTGTCCCAATTTCATACCGAATAAATCCGATTAGTGGGGTCAGTACCAAAAACGGCAAAAATTATTAGTTCAATAATACAATTGGCAAACCGTTAATCATGGTTCAATGATGGTTCATATGATAACTTCTCCACCCATCAGTAACGGATAGGAATTGGGGGTCCGCAGCCCCTTCTCAGCACGTCCTGCTTACGCCACAAACAACCATCTATACTCATTCAACTGCACCTAACTCATCGCCCCTATCGTAAAAAATGCCGCTTTTGTTATATACAGCGAAATTTATCGTGAGCAAAAATTTAATATTTAAACTGCACATGCATTGTTGAAATATTACACATTAGCATACTAATAGCAATCAATGTATGCAATGAGCAATGGGCGCACCAGCCGGTTTAACCAACGAGCGCAATAAAAAATACTAAAGCAAACTTTACGAGCGAAGCGAGCGAGAAGCTAAACGCAATTTTTGCATAATATATCTTACACATTTTTGGTCTTCAAATATGAACGCCGGCCCCGGATTCACCACCACTCATTTCGCCTCATAATGTATGTGTGCAGACGTTGAAACGAAAACCACTTAAAACGTATTCTAATACAAATAAACACTCATTTGAATGCATGTACGTATAAAAAAGCGCAAATTCAAACAGAAATATATACATGTAACAGCGAAGCGTCGCCTGTGTTATAATAGATTGTACAACTTAGTTTTTTTACCACAGCAACACTTGCAATTCACTGTACATTCGCGATTTTTATGCTTGAATCTTGACGGTAAAATAGGTCGAAGATATCAAACTTAGCAAGGAAGCCAAATACTTAAAGTTGAGGCGTTATTTGAACAGCACTATCGTTTTTGATGATTTTTGCTGTACTGCGCCAGACACCAATGCAAGCCTAATTGTAAATTAAGTTTTGTTAAATTTGTAACGCCACACGAACACGAAGCAGTAAGACAAACGTTACCACCAGGCCCGTTGCCAGCTCATCTTGCTAGAGGGGATGAAAATTTTCTAGGAGGGGCATTCAAAGGTTTTTCAATGAGTTATAATTAAGGATGAAAACTCTCTAGGGGGCAAAATTTTCCAGAACCACAATTCGCACTAATTTCAAACTACCATTATTGTGACAGGCACAATTAGTTAAAAATTAAAATTTAGACTCTTGTACACTTCCTTCGCCACATGCTTACGCTTAGGTTCCGAAATAAAGCTGAAAGTTTACCTAAACATTGTCTAAAAAGGGTTTACCTAAATCTAAATATAAGCTTAGGCTAAACAGGTGAAGTGGTGTACAAGATAAAGTACACAATATATACCATCTGAATTAGTGTTTTTTCAACCACATTCTCATGAAACTTATACACACAGCCCACATCACTCACGCCAACCCCCGTTAAATCAAGAAGAACTATTCATAAACCTAGGAATGTTTTATACAACAAAACTGCAAAAAATCACTTAGCATATTTCCTCGTATTTCTACATTTCAACAACACATTAAATATCAGCGCTCGCTCCGCTTTGAGCAGTCTCTGAATGAATCATGAGAAGTTTAAGCATTTTTCATCGCAAAATGTAAACATTTTGGAGCACTGAAAAAGCAATTTATTCCACATCAAACACATAAAAAAATTTTTTACACTCGATGTATAACATTTTACATGATACTTAATATTCAGGCTTAAATAAATTTAAATGAAACGAAGTGTTTAATATCGACAGTGTGGGTGTGTTTTACAATATACATACGTTGCTTAAAAATTTGCTTCTGGTTTAGATCACGTTTTGTACCTAAAGACTTTTAGCTACCGCCAAAAAAGTCAAAATTGTCTAAAAATTCTACCTTCAACCCGAAATCATCCGAGCAGTTGAGTAAGAAGTTCAAATATACCGAAAATTTTAAAATCGGACCATTCATGTGCAAAACCCGGTTGAGAGGACAACGCAAAAGACTGGTTGTATCGAAGCTCTCAGAAACGACTTTCAATTCAATTTAGCGAACAGCTGAAAGCATGAAAAATCACTCCTGCGACATATTACAACATAAATTGTATATTTATAAATGCGCACAATAGAATAGTCATAAAGCAAAGCACCTGACTCAAATATAAAGACACAATTTAAGACACTAAGCACCACTTTCTGCCAACATCAAGTGACAATACTACCAGGGGCGTCAACAGAATATTAGATTTGGGGGGCACTGAATAAATTGAGGGGCCTCCTACAACTGCAATGCAGAGATTTTACACTTTTAGACTCAATCTATTTGGGGCACCAGTCAAATTTAGGTGCAACCTGAATTACTATTTGCCTGAACCGAAATTTGAAAAAATTACCGGAAACGGAACCGAAAAATGAAAAACATACCACCGAATAATTAATTTTAATACCGCGACGGTAAATTGAAGTACTGTTTGGGTTTCTTGAGTCGTATGAATTTTAAAATTTGTGAATACATATTAGCAAAGCCACAACTACGGATGGGCAGACGAACAAAACTGCAGTTTGTCCGTTGCAGTAGAGATTTTGGTATTTGAAATGATACATATTTCTAACAGTGGCCAATAAGAGTACAGCGGTTCAACAAACCAAACGGGTGGCGCAGTTGCCGAACCCCCGTGACCGTAAAAAGGTTTACCCTTATAGTTACAACGGCTATACGTTTAAGCCTATGCGTATTCTGTACGTAAAATTAATATTTTTATAACCTCCTAAACGATTTGGAAAACTTGTGACAAGACTCAAATTTTCAACATACATCTGATATATACGTACTAATTAAACCAACAACGTCACTTAACAGTCTCTGTTGAAATCTAGGGCATAACTAATCTCGGAACAAAAGCTCCAAAATCCCACACAGGTAATATTTAACAAAAAATACAACATAAAAACACACATAGCTAACTAAATTTAAAAAAATATTTGAAATCAAAAGAAACTTATAAATGTAGAACAAGGCACGAAATGCGATCATTAATAAGAGATATAACGAATACAGACGGATGACATTAACTTATACACGTTATATAAATCAGAATACGACAACTCAATTTTTTAAAATATACATACTCATATTATTTATCAGAACTGTTATCTTTGAGTCTTAAATTTAGTTAAAAGTTTGCCTAAGTAAACGCAGTCGAATTGCTACGTACAGATCCTTTCACACTAACCTTCTTAAGACCTAAATAAACAACAAGCGCATATTTGCCCACAGTGCAAGTTTAATATTTAACCACCCTTCCTCGAATAAACAGTCGCAATTTCTATCATGAAATCACCCCTAATCAACATATTTACACAACACGCAACCCACAACGCCAGTAAATGTGTATGAGCAAAACAACCAATGCTGACACACCAGAGCAGCCAACAGACCCCAAAATTCAAGGGGGCCCCACCGCTCGCACAAGGCATTTCAGCATTGAACACACATGTGCTGCGATGTCGGTTATGCATTCACATAAACACAAGCTCGGGTTAATATATACATATATAATACCCATCTTACATTAAATACATACGTATTGTGTGTATGTGCGCAGCGCATATAGCAACGACTGCACAAATTGCAAAACTGCAAATCAACGTATATAGCAGTTGTTTATTTTGACCATTCGTGTGCAACTTTGTGCTTGCAATTGTAAACACAGCGCAAGCCAAGATAGCAAGCAAACAAGCAAGCAGCAGATACACTCAACATGTGCGCACTCTCATTGGAAAGCCAACAATGCTTAAAAGCTTTGTTGTTTTTGCTTAAAGTCACATTTCTTGTCATATATACCTATTAGAAATAAAACACAATTCACCACACAGCAAACAATTGACAGCGGATAGACGCTGGCACACACCCCTTATCGCATTTTTAGATTTAGGATATGGCTTGCTTAAGCCTATGCGTTGACCTATGCCTAAACCTTAACCTTAAATGCGTGGGAATGGAGATCTACAAGAGCCCATTGACATTTTGATGATGGTGTCAGACAAGTTAAGAATAGAAGCGAAAAATTATATTTGAAATTGCCTCTATGACAAACAGTCCCCACCAACTGGCATACACAGGGCTCTGGTAAGATAATCCACAAAGCCACGTATAATTCTGTAATCACAATTTCCCTAAATCTAGCCATGCACGCACGGTGTCTGCTACGTACTTTCTGATGGCAACCTTTACCCTATTCACTGATATATAAGCCTGGGACGCAAATTCTTGCGTCACCCCTAAAAAAAGTAGCCAAGAAGTTAAAACCCCTGGACAAAAGTTACACGGAAGTGTTCAACCGCCACACCCCCGCAAGATACGCCGTTGCTTACGTAAAATTGCTAGCATAAACTAACTCATCCCTCTCGCTGAATCGAGTACAAATTGCATTCTACTTAAAACAGGTCTCATACACCTACAAACGTTCATGCATTCGTCAAAAAAACGACAAGTAACACATTGAATTTTTATAAAAACCGGAAGTTAGCTATGTATATATTTATATGCTATTTTTCACAACTCAAAATTGGAAAAAAATTTTGTCACAAAACTACATCATGGACAACAACACAGTAACGTATAAATTTGCACACATTCGTAACTAAAATTGTCCGAGATAAATACATGCAAAAATGCACAAATTTTTGTGAGGTGAATATGAGACGTAAATTACTAAGGTATGAGAATGTTGAACAGTGACAAAATAATTCAACCAAATATACGTATTTCTTTTCATATCTACCGTATTTTCAAAAGGTAAGTCTAAGCTCACGCAAAACGCGACGATTTCGTATAGCTGTTTGACGACTAATTGGATATCCAAATTCTGAATAGACGGACGGTCCTCGCTCGTGCGGGACAATACAATAACAGCTCCAGGTAAAATATTCGAACTTTGGAAAAAACCTATGCTGCGAATCTCTCTTACCCCTACTGAATGCCGAAGCACTATCCAAGTATATCTGTATACATTCCTATACTGTCCCTTTATCCAAAATACACTCACCGCAGCAGCAAGTGCTTATATATCGTAATGCACGGGCGTCCAACCTATATATCTTAGCTTGATGCAAGTTTTGCTTTTCCATATACACACAATAGCATAACAATTGCAATGCGTGCGTGCATACTACACACAAAGCAAGGCGCTTCACTGCAAAAATTGCTAAATATTGCAAGCAAAGCTTGCAAACATTGCACTGTGTTTGTATGAGATATCTGAGCTGCCAGCGCTAAAGCTACGAAGAGAAACAAGAGCTCTGAGCGCACCTTTTGCTATCATACGCAGACAACAAAATCCTATTTTGCTTACAAACTTTTGCAAAACTAACTGTCATTTAGACAACACAACGCTCACACACATACGTACTGTTCGTTGTTTGCTTTTACGATCTCAAGTTTTCGTAGATGCAGCAATGGAGCCACAACTAAAATGTGCTTTTGGGAAAACTAGATGCAATTGTTCACTACACTCTTCTACCCACATCATGTACGTGCGATAACAGTAACTATAGCGGCGCAGCCAGGATTTCGGAAACTGGGGTCACAATCAAACACTCGAATTTAAATGGGTTCCTGAGGTACAACTCAAACTGGGTAACATCCGTCCTAAACTCTATTGTTTATGTCCCCCAATACTTTGTTGTCTACTAGTGTATTACCCCATCTCGGACAGTGTAAATTAAACAAATATAATTTTAAAAATCACAAAACTTTAAATTTCCATACTTTTAAGCTGAAATCTAAAAGAACCTGCTTTCGCAATATAGTTTCCCAATAAAGTTGTCTTATTTCATAAACTATGAACAGTCACAGTCAGTATACGTAAGTCGACTTAATTCAAGAAGGCGACGAAATTAAAATCTCACTGTACTACACGTACAATTTGTTAACATTTCAAAACACATTTCAATACGACCTGCCTAAACAGCCATGTTTGTTCCAAATAATCTAAAAAATAAGAAATACATATTTGACAATAAAACAGAAGGTGCATATTTGACATTGGCAGGATTTCTGAAATCTTACTTAAGTGTTTACTTAATTACAAATGTGAACCATTGTCATAACAAGACAGTAACAGGTTGGCTTAAGAAGGCACCATGAGTCTACAATTTCATTTAGACCAAGGTTAATATGCTTGAACTGTTAATCCGTAATATAACAAGTTTAGTCAGCGACTTAAGTAATTGCTTAACTTAAGTACGCTTTTAAAAGCGACAAAATGGTTCGTACTACAGTACTAAATCGTACTTAAGTAGGATTTCAGAAACAAACTCAATAAGTACGAAGATAAACCTAAGCATGTTACAGTATAAAGCATAGATAAAAACAAGAAAAACTATTTACATGAAATCATACGAAACGAATAGAAAATGAACAGGCTTCAAATATGAAAAACAATAAAATGACAAGGCCTTACGCATACGTGATTGTCAGCGCAAGGAAACTTGATACTCGACACAACTTTACTAATATGGAGTCATGTATAAATTCAAGAGGGAACATATCTCCGCTTCTAATTGCTTACGTCCCACGGTGTGACTCTGCCAACGGACAGGCAAATGTTTTAAAAAATATAAAAGAATGTCACTTTCAGCAAGTTTATTCGAAATTTAGGAACTGAACACTCAATCTTCACTGACCAAGTTTCGCTGCATTGAGAGGCACAATATTTTAAAGTTTAAACATAAACCATGTTTACTGTGAAATATATAAAATATAATCAACAATCATACGTATAAAACATTTCAATTGGAAGACACGTTATTTCCACAGTAGAAATATGTAAATAAGGCGCATAATTCAGTATTTAAGCAGACCAAGAAGCATCTCAAATTATGAAAAACATATTAGTGACATTGCTAATAAATACAAGTGACTAAAACCAACAGCTTAACACTGCTAAAAATTATTACGTATATATATTATAAGAACCATATACAGCTTCAAAACTATTGCGTATAAATACCGCTTTAAAATTTTTTAAACATCCCAATGCTTTTACAATTATTTGTTCAGAATAACAAAAAGGAAAGCTACTTAATATTTTGGTTGAATAGCAGAGTGTCCTTTGACACCGGCATTTAATACCAGTATTGGATCTGGAAATTTCTGACGGAGAGAAAGGACACAACATATATTGTGAAAAGACCTAGCGAGGGGAGCGAACGAAAAGCCAAACGCGATTTCGTAGCATTAAAATAAAAATTAGTAAACTACGGATCTTACCATTTTATATGCGTCTGATAATCTTAAATTACAACAGTGGACAACACCCTGAAGCTATCAATATAACTTTTACCTAGGAAAGTGTCTGCTATATCAATAACATATCACGTTGCATGCCACCACATAACATCCTATTCCACCTCCACAGACTATTTAGATGTCGCGTTACATCCAGTAAAACAACATCTCAATAAAGCACAAAGCAAAACGATTAATAAAGCAAAAATTAATAATAAATCTAGACTTGCATTTGACACGTTATGGCACAAAATCGACGCATATATAAACTGACTTCGAATCGATTAAAATCAAAACATTAACATGGTACGTGTAGTACATTCACGGACAGAATCAAGTACCATTACGATTGCGCTCCGAAGGCGTCGCGTGCGATACCGCACGGTGATGGACAGCGCCTCATTACTATAAAATTTTTTATAAAGGATAGCGCCACCGTTATGATAGTTCGGTACTTAAAACACAAACGTTCGCAACAAACGTTCACAAATGCTATTTTAAACTGCTCATTCATTTTCACGGTATAATCTGAGTGGTGCAACAGCAAGCTAGGACTGAATTTATCACAATGAGTTACTCTCACCAGCATAGTAAAGTTCAAACGTGACCGCTAAATCGCGAGTGTAAATGCAGTAACCACAAATATCGATTACTGTATATACTTATGTGTGCCGGTGACTGTATGTGTAAAGCTGCTGCTATAAATACCGCCGCTAAACTGTCATTTTCCTTAAAGACATGCGTTACAATCAGGTTGCAGCCGGAATTACAATTTACCGAACCGGAATTTGAAACATTTAGAGGAAACGGAACCGGAAAATGAAAAATACATGCCACCGAAAAATTCATTTTAATTTTCATTCCCGCAATATTATTGATGAAATAACCCTAGTTGGAGATAGCTATTCACTTTATCTGCTGTATTTTAGATTTTCATAATACACGAAAGCGAAATCTACCTTCGATGGTTTATTTTTGGCGATTGTAAAGGTTTGCATACTGTACTTAAAGTCGTTGCACCAACTCACTAGAAATCACAAGCCTAAATTTACAGAGGGTAAAACAACCAAGACATCAGTGTTCGCTAGAACCTTTGTTACTTCATTTTAGCGAATATTTTTAAATAACAATCCATTCCTAATTAATACTTTAAATACCATAAAAGCGCACCTTAATGTTACTTGTTAGAGGACGGCAAAACTTCAACGCTAGTTTAAAGCAAACAGACCAAATAATAGGCACCGAAGATATACAATTTTAAAACTGCATTCGAATCAAAAATTAAAACTAACTTCAAATCCAACCTCTCATCGCATGCCACGGAGCTAAGACCTGGCACGATTCAAGTACCAGCAAAGCACAATTGACATTTGGCACATTTGACGAGCAATCGACTGTTAAACGATTCTAGAGGACAATCGGAACAACCACTTTACTCTCGATTGAACAAAACAAGGGCCACATGTTTTTATTTTGGATTGCTACCTTACACTCGTCTCCATTTTAAAACTGATGCCCTCGTAAGGACCGGGCTCGTTTTCTTACCTCGTCCTGGTTTGCTACCGATCCCATCGATCCCGTAGCCACCACTGCTTCTACAACAGCAGCGGCCGTGTTCGTTATCGGATGATTACAGTCATTGTTGAGGGTTGACCTTACTGAACTGATGTTAGTTCCGTTGTTATAAGCATTATTATTCATGTTGTTGTTATTATTATTATTATTACAATTATTATTATTATTATTATTACTATTATTATTATTTTTATTATTAATGACACCAATATTATTTCGATTGCCGCTTTTATTGTCGCTATACATCAGTCTATCATCACTGTAACTTCCATCGTCTTCCAGTGCTTCATTCTCGCTCTTTTCGTCGTCCATAGCAACGAGCAAAGCTTGTACTTGAGCGTATACACGTTTCGACTGTGTCATCCACACTCGATCAAACTCGGAGCAGACGTGAATTAGCGACGCAGCAAGGAAACTAATACGGCTCAGGCGGTTACGGCTTCTCACAAGCTCTGAGTCCCGTAAACGCAAGTTCGATCGTACTCGCGCCAGCTCAGTTTCAAGGGCGTCAATCCGATGTTTAGAGATAAGCAGTGCGGCGCTGAGCGTATCGAAACTAAATCCATCAGACTGGGGTACGATTGAGTTCTCGCCACTCGACTCCAACCTAACTGGAGTTACGACGTCGTCGGGGTTATCATCGCAAGACGAATCGTCACAGTATTCTAGTTTCTGGTTGAGTTCATTGTGCGAGTTGTACTCTAGGATATCCGACTTATCCTGTTCAACTTTGACCACATTATCTTCAACAGCTTCGTAATGAGGTCCAGTAGATTCTGGTGTTGCGGCTTCATTATTCAAACCACAGTTTTGTAAAATATCCACATCACCTGTGTCATTTAATGATGCACAGTTCTCGCCTACAAAATTCATACAGGAATCCTTATTACCGTTCCATTCTGATACCGATGGGAATTCGGAACAAGTTAGTTTCGGTTCGAATGCGACGTAGTCCGATGAGTCGTGATTAGCAATAGATTGTTTCTTCTTAACAGCAGCGTTAGATGCTAAATTGAGAAACATACAAGCAAGTTTACAATTATTAACAAACTAACCAAAGTTTCAAGATAGACAACATCACCTAGTAAGCAGCACATTGGTCCAATTTCAAACATGCGCCTCAAAACTGGTGTAGTGCTACTGACATAATAATCAGGGTGCACCTGTAATTGCGTTTTTTCACCTTCTGGTTCCGGTTCCGGTAAATTTTTACCGGAATTATAAATTTCGGTAGTATTAAATTTTGGTCGGTTTTTAAATTTGTTAACCTATAAGAAGCCTTTTTAAAGCCACTTGTTCAAAAAGTGAATTTAAAAATGAAGTAGGTTTAGTTAGTATATTATATAAACCTTGACAATCACCGAGAATGAGCCATCGAAGGTAGATTTCGCTTCCATGGATAAGGAAAATCCCAAATACAGCAGATTAAGTGAATACCTGTGTTAGACTAAATTTATTTCACCAATAATACAGCAAAAAAAGAAAATGAAAATGAATTTTTTGTGGCATGTAATTTTCACTTTCCGGCTCCGGCAATTTTTTCATATTCCGGTTCCGGTGAATTGTAATTCCAGTTGCAACCTGATAATAATGTATACAAGCATAGAAATTTTTTTACACAGACGCACTCTTGACTAACATAATCTTAATGCGCTTGCATATATCAAAGTGCAGCAATAACGTCTCAAAATAGTAACATCATCCATAGGGTTTGTTTCACAAATGTAACCTGGATTAATATGTCACGTTCCCGTAATTGTCAATATCCTAGTCCACTTTTGATTAATGAATAAGATAAAACAGGTCCCATTTGGCTTACCGTTCGCCCATAAATTTTTTAAAATCGACGGCAAAGCGCGACTGTTTCCTGCATTAGTATTGGAGCATAGCCCGCGACGTAATCCATCCATACTTGTTGCGATAGATTTGACTCGCAACTTGGTCGGCGGCGCATTTCCATGATTTTCCACCTTTGCATTGGATTGACGTAAACTTCCTGAATTGGCGCTAGACTTTGATAACTTTGGTGACCCAACCGCATCGAACAAATTAAGCTCGCCGCTTATCGGCTGAACGGCGTCATGGCATTCATCATAAGATGTCGTATGACTCGCTAAACGTTTTCGGTTGCTTCTCCTGTTCTCGCTCCTTTCTATCTCCTCGCATTCATTTAAACAACTGTGTGCGTTGTTGACGCTTAAACCATCTCCAGTGTTCATCAAATTGGCTTCGGACTTCGATTTAAACACCACTAAAGGTAAATTATCATACTCATCATCAACTAATGATAACCCAGATGACCCATTATCATTAGCTCTTGAAACACAGCTGTTATCGATCAAATCTACTGCATGAGCTGTGTCATTTTCTACTGATGCGTCATCACGTTCAATTTCCTGCAAAACTACAGCAATCTATTATAACCAGTCGTAGTGGGACTACATTTATTGAGCGAAGCTCGAACACACGTAAGCAATTAAGGTAATATGCAAATTAGTTATTAGCTAACTATGCATTTATCGGTTTTGGAGGTTTGTAAGCAATTTCCTCAGATTCCTCGCACCCAAAAACCCTCCAGCCACTCTAATAATTTTTGGAATAATTTAAAAGTCCTAATTTTGTCTTGTCAATCAAGCTAATATGCAAATTATCTATTAGCTAGCTACTCAATTATCGGTTTTGGAGGTTTGTAAACAATTTATTCAGATTCCTCGCACCCGAAAACCCATTATTGCTGAAATTAGATTGCTTGTAACCCTAATAATTACTAAAACATTGTAAAAACGCCTAATTTAGGCTTATCAATTATGCTACTATGCAAATTATCTATTAGCTAACTATTCAATTATCGGTTTTGGAGGTTTGCAAACAATTTATTCAAATTCCTCGCACCCAAAAACCTTCAGTAAACCCTAATAATTATTGAAATAATTTAAAAAGTCCTAATTTTGTCTTGTCAATTAAGCTAATATGCAAATTAGCTTTTAGCTAACTATTCAATTATCGGTTTTGGATGTTTTTAAACTATTTATTCAAATTCCTCGCACCTAAAAACCCTTTAGTGCTGAAATTATATTGCTTTTAACCTTAATAATTAGTGAAATATTGTAAAAAGTCCTAATTTAGGCTTATAAACTATGCTAATATGCAAATTATCTATTAGCTAACTGCTCAATTATCCGTTTTGGAGATTTGTAAACAGTCTACGCAGATTCCTCGCACCCAAAAACCCTTTAATGCTAAAATTACATTGCTTCTAACTGTAATAATTAGTGAAATATTGTGGATAGCCCTAATTTATGCTTAATTAATTATGCAAATTAGCCTGTAGCTAACAAACGGCTTAAAATTTTGAAACCCCAATGCGAGGTTAACACCCCAGGATAATTGGCTTTCAAACAAAAAAATTTATCAAAATCGGTTCACTCGTTCCTGAGATTGTTTTCGGACGGACAGACGGACGGACGGACATCCACCTTTCGACCCCCAAGTACAAAACATAATACGCTTCGCTCAATAACACACCAGATATAACCTTCTTCACAAGATGAATCAAAGAATGGCGTTGACGCACTATGCACCATAATACAAGTTAAAATTTTCACTCTTTAAAAGTTGACCTGAACCAGAAAAAACAGTATGCAAGCAATTTAAGAAATTTCAAATTCTCGGTCTACAGCAAGACGATGTTATTTTTAATATTCCATAAAAACGAGTGTGTTACGAACTAAGAACAACTGGATATCCAGCAACGGTGGCAACACATCACATCGTTGAGACTGTATACTGGTTATAGCTTACCGTATGGCTACCATCTTCCAAGTCATAAGAGTTTGCTGTCGAATTTTCATTGATTACTTGATTGTCTGTCGTCTCTGACCCAACAGCTGAGTTCCTACCTTCAGGCGATACTATGCCATTACTACCGTACTGATTTGTGGCCACATAATCCATCTGTTCATCGTCCTTACTTCCATGTGGTTCATGTGCACTAAAATTCAAATGAATAAGACAAAGCTCAATGTAAGTTAGGTGCGAATGAGTGCTCGTAGTTAACATCTAACAACAGACGAATACCAAACTTTAACACTTATTTAAAATTGAATGAGTACACTTGCTTAATTCTGTGTCAAGGTCATAGGTTTGTCTGTTACACGGAAAGATTTCAATGCAAAATTGGCAAATGGCTGAAACGAGCTGCACTCAATCAAATAACAAATTTTGTTGTACCACCTCTGGTTATAACAAAAAATTTGAAAACAGAAAATATAACGTTGCATACTTGAAAAATGCAGAATTTTCATTCAAACGCATTCCCGCACGGCCCGGTGAAATTACAGCTAAGGCTCGTACCGCCGCATCACCAAAGTTTTCAAGTAGTGCGTGCTGATCGCCTGACATCGACATTATATAGCTACTGTCATCTCCGCTGTCCGGCTGTGATGATTCATTTGCTGAATCAACCCCCATGTTCGTTGTTGTCGTCCTTCTTTCCATAGTATTTGATATTCGGCGTAAAGACTGATCATTTCTGCCAACACTGCGGTTAGGTTGGCGCCGTGTTTTTGTAGTACTAGCCTCGCTAAGAGTCAAAATATTTCGGCGCTCATTAGGACTTGCACTCGTTAACCCAGGCGTCGGTTCTTCTTCGCCGTTCTCGGTGCGTTCCTGATGAATTTTCAAATGGCGGTTCAGGTCAAATTTAAATATGAACGTTTTGCCACACAACAGGCAAACATGCGGTCGACCGCCGGTATGAATCATCATATGCTGTGTCAAATGGCCTTTCTGATAAAATGCTTTCCCACACTTTGGGCAAACAAAATCACGATTTCCTGAATGCCATACATAATGCTTTTTTAGCAATTGTTTCGTACCAAACACTTTACCACACTGAGCACAAGCATGTAGCTGTTCGCCTGCATGAATACGTCTGTGTGTTGCAAGTTCTCTTTTAATTGCGAAAACCACACCACAATGCTCACATTCATACTGCGGTTTATCTTTATGGGTATGTGTGTAATGTACATTAAGCAGTGAGCGATTTTCAAAGGACTTCATACAAATACGACAGCTGAACGTTGGTACATCAGAAATACCATCATTGTTTATGAAATTGCTGCTCGTGCCTGCCATATAAGACGAGATCAAAGAATCACTGACGGGGCTTGAACCGTGAACAAGTAGCTCTTCGCTGGCCGGAGACCGCTCTAGTACCGCGTTAATAGTTTCTTCCATATCCATTTTTCAAAATGCTCATCTGTGCACCAGGGTTGGTTAGCCTCCGCGATTTTTTGCAAATTATAAAATGAACTTGCTTTGCAAAGCTTGCATAAAATTTTTAGTTTGAAATATTGGTACTTAGTCTTCTGTTGGCGCAATGCCTGCAGTTCCAGCCCTAAACATGAAGCAAGAAATTGATACAGCAGCTCTTGTGGCGTTATTTGTACGAAGAACACACCACGAGTAAACAACCTTGTAGAGCTATGCCCCCCACTTAAAAACTCAATAAAATTAAAATATTTTTATAAACCACAGGATAATCTGATTACGAATACACCAAAGTTTTCACTAAAATCACGTTTCTTGTTTCTTGATTTTTTACTCTACGAAAGGAAGGTCCAACTTTTTATACTAAAATTACGGACGTTAACCACTTCACAACTGGTTCCACTAGAAAGAGTGAGAACCTGACATTGTTGATTAGCTAACCTTACATTCGTGCACACATAAATAAGACAAATTTATTTGTACTTTGTAACCTCTGCATCGCTTTAAAAATAAGTTTCCAGTACCTAGCTAAGTAAATACGTAATATAGCACGCTGTCGGCGTACTTATGTTGTAAACTTTCCATGTGCCCGCCTAAAATGAAATACAAATACCATTCTTGCCGTTCATACGCTTATGACACTAAAAAATCTATAATGCAAATGTTACTTGAAACACTCTAAAATTGAATAATGCTCGAGTACAATGAGGAGCATTATTATTATTCGCGCTTTACTATTTTGTTGTTTCAAGCTTTTAAAGGCTACAACAGTCAATGTTTTGCAAGGACTTCGTGAAAACTAAAGGAACTACATCGGGTTGATATAAGGTATATTTTCGGATCTGTTGTTTGCATCTATCGCATCTAAGGCCAATGTTACTTTAAAGGCCATCCAATTTTCCCGGGACAAAAATGTACCAGGAGTACCCGTCCCATTTTCCCACGTCAGCAATGTACCAGGAGTACATTCAAAAAATATAATTGGGACAGCGGGACAGTTGGACAGATGAGACAGTGGGATAGTGGGGACAGATGGGACAGTTTGGACAGTTGGGACAGATGGGACAGTTGGGACCAACGGGACAGATGGGACAGTTGGACAGATGGGACAGTTGGGACAGATGGGACAGTTGGGACAGTTGGGACCGTTGGGACAGTTGGGACAGATGGGACAGTTGGAACAGATGGGACAGTTGGGGGGGGACAGATGGGGGTGGGGGGGGGGGGGGGGGGGGGGGGGGGGTGGGACAGTTGGGACAGTTGGGACAGTTGGGACAGATGGGACAGATGGGACAGTTGGGACAGATGGGACAGTTGGGACTGATGGGACAGATGGGACAGTTGGGACAAATGGGACAGTTGGGACAAATGGGACAGTTGGGACAGATGGGACAGTTCGGACAGTTGGGACCGTTGGGACAGATGGGACAGATGGGACAGTTGGAACAGATGGGACAGTTGGGACAGATAGGACAATTGGGACAGTTCGGACAGATGGGACAGTTGGACATTGGGATCGATGGGACAGTTGGGACAGATGGGACAGTTGGGACAGTTGGGACAGATGGGACAGATGGGACAGTTGGGACAAATGGGACAGTTGGGACAGTTTGGACAGTTGGGACAGTTGGGACACTTGGGACAGATGGGACAGATGGGGCAGTTGGAACAGTTGAGACAGATGGGACAGTAGGGACAGTTGGGGCAGATGGGACAGATAGGATAGCGGGACAGTTGGGACAGATGGAACAGTTGGGACAAACGGGACAGATGGGACAGATGGGACAGTTTGGACGTTTGGGACAGATGAGACAATTGGTACATATGGGCAGATGGGACAATTGGAACAGTTCGGACAGATGGGACAGTTATACAGATGGGACAGACGGGACAGTTGGGACAGATGGGACAGTTGGGACAGATGGGACAGATGGGACAGCGGGATAGATGGGACAGTTTGGACAGATGGGACAGATGGGACCGAGGGACAGATGGGACAGTTGGGACAGTTTGGACAGTTTGGACAGACGGGAAAGTTGAGACAGATGGGACAGATGGGAAAGTTGAGACAGATGGGATAGTTGGGACAGTTGGGAGAGATGGGACAGATGGGACAGATGGGACAACGGGACAGTTGGGACAGTTGGGACAGATGGGACATATGGGACAGTTGGGACAGATGGGAGAGATTTTTCCTAACTTCCGGAAGTTTGCCGCTGCTTTGCCGATTCTACACTTTGCATCAATTTCGGCACCACCGTCAGTAGCAAGTGTGCTGCCAAGGTATGTGAACCGATCGTCATCTTGAATTCATTGTTTTCCATCTACAATCTGCGGGCTGTTTTGAACTTTTACACCGACCGACATTGCTTTCGTTTTTTCGCTGCTGATTCTCATTCCCATAGAACCCGCGACCTCGCATAATATATCTGTCATATGTTGTAGATTTGCTCTGCTTTCGGCTAGTAGGGCAATGTCGTCTGTAAAGTCAAGGTCAGCTAGGACATTCCGGTGGTCTTCGCACTTTGAACAAATCCAATTTTCACTGTATTCGCATCTTCGGATACCACTGCAGTTCAGATGAACCCACTGAATGCACATATTGCACCGAAACAAGTATACCGTTCGTCCCAGGTTGCTGTTGCAAACTGCGCATGGCCATCGCACATTTGGTAGGTTTCGTTGCTGTTGCTTCCAAGGAATACCAATGCCAGTTCCATCTACAGCTTTCTTCATAATGAAGTCGATGACAATCAGGAACAGGAAGGGTGAGAGAATGCAACATTGCCTTACACCTGTTTCAATGGTGAAATATTCTGTCTTGCCTCCTTGCATCTTCACACAGCAGCTACTGTTCTCGTACATACTCTTGAAGATGTTGATGAAGATAACAGAGATACCATATAGCTCAGCAATTCTCCAAAGTGACTGACGATGTACAGAGTCGAACGCCTTCTTGAAGTCGATAAAGTTGATTTCAAGTTGTTTCTGGAATTCACTGCACTGTTCAATGATATTCCTCAACGTGAAGATTTGTTCGCAGCACGATCTTCCTTTCCTGAATCCAGCTTGCTGTTTTCTGAGCTTGTTGTCTATCGTGTCTTTCAATCTGTCCAACAGCACTGTACTGAGGACCTTGCCAGGGACCGAGAGTAGGGTGACTCCTCTCCAGTTGTTGCAGTCTGCAAGGTTACCTTTCTTCGGAAGTTTAACGATCATACCATGCCGCCAATCCGCTGGAACACATTGATTAATCCAGCAATAATTGAGCAGCCTTAGGTCTGATTTCATCGGCTCCGGCTGCTTTGCCATTCTTCAATTTCTGTAGGGCCATCTTCACTTCGGCTTCAGTTATGCAATTGGTATTCACCTGCAGGACTAAACCACTTTCTTCAGTGCTGAAGTCAAATAACGTTGTAGGAGCTGGTTGATTCAGTACTTCTTTGAAGTGTTCCATCCACCTCTGGTTCTGCTGTTCCGCTGTAGTGAGTACCGTTCCATCTTTATCCTTGATAGGTACAGTAGAGGGACCACTGTTCCCAGATAAGTCTTTAACGATATTATAGAGCGTTTTGGTGTCGTTCCTCGAAGCAGCATGCTGAGCTTCCGCCTCCTTTCGCGCAAGCGAATAAGCTTTATCTTTATTACAGCTTCGTTTTACTGCTCTGTCCGCAGGACGGTATCGTTCCATCGCCCGAGTCATCATTTCATCGGTATCAGCTTGGCCCCTTTCGCTTTTGATCTTTTCCCTTTCATCGCTAAGCTTCCATGTCGCATCCTGTATCCAAGCTTCAGAACGCCTACCTCTGCGTCGCCCAATACATTCATCCGCTGCTGCGACAATAGCTTCCTTGAACATTACCCATTGCTCATCAAGATTATGGGTTCGTCACAGTGGTTCGAATTTGTTGTTTAACACAATTTACGAATTCACTTCGTTTGTCACTGTCCTTCAGTTGATCAAAATCAAACGGTTTGACAGCTACCGGCTTTTGTATCTTTTTGAACTTCAGTTTGATCTCGCTCACGACGAAGTGATGATCTGATCCTACATCCGCACCTCTGCGTACCTTGACATCTCTTAATACATACGTAATCGATTTCGTTGCTTGTTCTTCCGTTCGGCGCGCGCCAAGTTTTCTTGTGAATGGACTTGTGGGTGAAATAGGTGTTAACGATATATAGGCCATTTACATTAATACACATCATCAGAAATCGTTCCCCATGGTCGTTCGTCTGACGCGCGGAGCCATGTGGCCCGATCACGTGTTCAAATCCTTACCGATCTTCACTGATTTGCGCGTTCATGTCGCCAAGCAAAGTAACGAAATCACTTCTGTGAATATCGCTCAGTACACCCTGCATCTGCTGATAAAACTCGTCTTTATCTTCTCCAGAAGCTTTTCCCGTTGGTGCATATCCAGATATCACGGTCGTTTTTGAACGTCTCGACTGTAGTCTTGCTGTTAGAATTCTTTCACTCACCGGATTCCAACCAATCAGTGCTTTCTTTACGTTCTTGCTAAGTATTAGTCCAACTCCATTTTCATGCACCTGATCTGGACCAGAATATAGAAGTGTTGAATCATTGCTGCACATACTTCCGCTTCCTATCCAACGAACTTCACTGATAGCCAACACATCTAATTTGTAACGCTCGAATTCTCGGATCACTAGAGCCGTCTTTTCCGTTTGAAACATCGTTCGTACATTCCAAGTACCCAATTTGGTGGTGGATTTGGTGGCACTAAACATTCAGTTCTTCATCAGATTCTGGGCTTCCTTTCGGCTTTGACCCAGAGTCGTTACACGTTTGGGCGGACTTTCAGCTTCATGCCGTTCGTCTATTAAACTACTATCTGTTTCTGTAGTACCGTTGATTTTTACAGGACAGGGTTGCTGGCCCGCGCCGAACCCTCCTCCTTTTGCAAACGGGCTTGGGACCGTCTTTGGCGGAGTTATATACAATATATATACATATATATTACCTTATGTAAATATATCTGCCTGTGCATATGTAAACAGGAGCGCATAAGTGTGCACTCCGGGTATATTTGTGTCCGGGAAATTGGAACGTCCTTTATAGTAACATGGGCCGCATATAACATAAATTCAATAGTAAAACATTTCTGTTTTGCCCAAATTACAACAAATCAAAAGATTATGATATAGCTAGTCCTTGTGTTCAATATTCTGAAAGCGTAGTGCAATATGATTTAATACAAAGTAGTAGAAGAAGTGTCAGTACGCCCACCTGAAATTTTTTTGCATTCTCAAGCACCTTTGTTTTGGAGTCTCGTTTTCACAGACGTTAAATATGGCCTCATGCTGGTTCATGCTGGTTCCTATTGCGTGATTAGTCATCTGGAACTTCAAACCCTTTGCATATATAAGTGTTATGTTATAGCTGTCAGAACTGCACGGTCAGGTCGACCCCTTTTTCTGAAGTACCGCGAATAGTATTGTTTTTCCCATTAATTTCTCCGACAGATATGGCCACGCCAAGAATCGAACCTCGGACCTTGCGCTCGCGAGTCAAGCGCGCTACCCATTACACCACGCGGCCGATATCATAATTTCCTCTGTTGCTATATGTGCACGAGTATGTATGTGTCTTAACAATACACACTCTGTACATACACAAGCTACACCGCATATACTCACAATAGCGAAGAAGTTGAATAAATTGAACTGAACCATTGCGAAATTGCTTTATAATATAGTGAGACATGCATGTCCGTGTGTTTATGCAAAAAGCACTGCAGTATATAGTATGCTTTCTGGCAACATACGGTCGACATATACAGTCGACGGCAAAAGCAGTTGGAGAGGCGGGCTATGTGGCGCAGTGGTAGAGTATAGCTCCGCAGGCCCGCTTTTCCTGCAAAGGTCTCAAGTCCCGGTGTTCCTACATAGACTGACATGGTTCAACTACGTGTGTTCGCTATTGTATGCACGAACCAGGTGTACAGTGTAGTACGTTGTGTGCTGTGTGATGCTACTATGCAATGTGTATTATTTATTTTCGACAGATATACACACGTAAACGAAGGTTTCTGCTACAATAAAAGTGGTTTTGAGACCCCAATGCAAATTGAGGTTATAGCTTCTTTGACTTTCAGGATTTGCTCGTTTTTACAATTTTAATCCGATTTTAAAAAAAATGACCATAAAATCTTATATAACCGCTTATCTATTTATGGCAAGCGCTTTTGCGCCACTACATATAAGTAATGCATTTAATACTGACGAATTGGCGTTGTTTGACTTAGTGGAAGAAGTAAATCAAAATTTCTACGAAGTTCTAGGCGTTAAACAAACTGCTGGGTTATCAGATATTAAAAAGGTGAGGTATATATTGGAGTATGTTTATTATCATTGATTTGTAAAATTATATATGATATATCTTATATATATTTAAGGTTTAGGAGATGTGCGGAAATCGCGACATTTTTATCCTCGGAATTTTTTGACATTTGTGCTAATAACTCCTTGAATGGCAAAAAATGCGCTAATCCGTTCTGACGTCTCCGTTTTAAACAATTTCAACGCTGTGCCCTTTTCTGAACCTTTTTGCAAAATGTCATTTTTTCAAAAATTTGCATGCGGTTTAGGGGACATAACTGTGTAACCACAAACTAGTTAACAACGTGGAATACCTTAGAATGTGGGGATTTGTTTGCTCTATATCATGCAAGCAGCAATAAATGTTACCAATATTAACTGATCGAAAAAGGAGACTTTGTCCAGGTGTCCGGTGGGATCAAAATGTGGTGTTTTTCGCTCATCTCCCCCGTTTAACCTGATACCACCAGTCGTAGTGGGACTACATTTATTGAGCGAAGCTCAAACACACGTAAGCAATTAATTTAATATGCAAATTAGTTATTAAGCTAACTATTCATTTATCGGTTTTGGAGGTTTGTAAACAATTTACTCAGATTCCTCGCACCCAAAAACCCATTACTGCTGAAATTAGATTGCGTAACCGTAATAATTAGGAAAACATTTTAAAAACGCCTAATTTAGGCTTATCAGTTATGCTTATATGCAAAATATCTATTAGCTAACTATTCATTTATCGGTTTTGGAAATTTGTAAACAATTTCCTCAGATTCCTCGCACGCAAAAACCTTTCAGTCACCCTAATAATTATTGCAATAATTTAAAAAGTCCTAATGTTGTCTTGTCATTTGAGCAAACATGCAAATTAGCTCTTAGCTAACTGTTCAGTTATCGGTTTTGGAGGTCTGTAAACAATTTATTCAAATTCCTCGCGCCTAAAAACCCTTTAGTGCTGAAATTATATTGCTTTTAACCTTAATAATTAGTGAAATATTGGAAAAAGTCCTAATTTAGGCTTATAAACTATGCTAATATGCAAATTATCTATTATCTAACTGCCCAATTATCGGTTTTGGAGGTTTGTGAACAGCCTCTGCAGATTTCTCGCACCCAAAAACCCTTTATTGCTAAAATTAGAGTGCTTTATAACTAATAATTAGTGAAATAATGTAGAAAGTCCTAATTTAGGCTTAATTAATTATACAAATTAGCCTGCAGCTAATAAACGGCTTAAAATTTTAAAACCCCAATGCGAGGTTAACACCCCAGGATAATTGGGTTTGAAACAAAAAAGTTTATCAAAATCGGTTCAGCTGTTCCTGAGATTCTTTTCGGACGGATAGACGGACGGACGGACACCCACCTTTCGACCACAAAGTACAAAACATAAAACGCTTTGTTTCGCTTCGCTCAAAAGTACCGGTTTGGAATACTTCGAAATCTCGCTCTGGCAGTTTTCAAAGCTGGAGCTGGAGAATATTTAAATGCCTATTTCAACCAAGGTGGCACCGAAGCCACCATTTGCCGAATATGAATCCTTTGCAAATTTGCCGAGTCCGAATCTTGCATGTTGCAAATTTCAGTTTTATCTATAGTTTGTTTCAAAGTATCAACGTAATGTCAGCTGCATATAAACGTTAATTTATTTCGTGCCCGATCTCAGTTTTAAGATTTCTGACCTGAAGCAAAATTTTTTGTCAATATAACAAGTTATACATTTAGAATTTTTATTGTTTAAAACTGAAAAAACATATTGCCGAAAATTGTTGGATTCAGCTTTTTCACAACCAAATTCGAATCCGAGTCGCAAATTTTTGCCGAATCTGAACCTTTGTTGCCAGCCTGATTTCAATAAAGAGTTAAATTTAATCACGCTAATTTAGTACTACTTGCTATAACGGTTGTGATTTTGTCGCTACAATGCCCTTAAAAATTCTTAGCCATGTATTGGTATTTGGTCGTTAATAATACTGTAATGCAGAGTTATGTTGTACTTTTTAGTAATAAATATCCGGCAAGGTAAAACACCGGAGCCGGAGTAGAATGACTGATGTTGTGCCGGTCGTGTAGGAGAGAGATATTCGGTTATATCTTACTATAAAATATATATTTTTTGGTGTATCACTTATGAAGGTTTTAGATTCACGTTGCTTTCTCTAAGTGTGCAATAGGTTAAAATTAAAATTGTGTATTCCGCTAAAAACGAAAAAAATTTTAATAGTTTCTAATGTATAGCGAAACTTTGGTTGGAGTTTTAGATACGATGTTACGTATGTGCATACGTATATTCAAAAACATAGGTATAAATTATGAGTTGTGATTGAAGTGGTTGACCAAAACAACTTTGGTTCAGGTTGTAGGCGTACCGCCAGTTTAGTCTGAAATTGCATCCTGATCGCAATAAAGAAGCGGATGCTACAGAAAAATTTCGACAGTTAGCTGCCATTTATGAAGTGCTTAAAGATGATAAAATTCGACAAAGCTATGACCAGGTAGGTGTATGCAATTTTGTAAATTAGGGTTTGTCTTTGTAATTATGAAACGTGTATTAGCATTCTGTAAAGTTTGCCCTGTTACAAGGTTTATGAATATTTCACTCGACGTGAACGTTGAAAAGTCTGATTGTCGTTTCTAAATAATTACGCAGATACGCTCGTGGTTGCATTTTGAACAGTGGCGAAAACAGAAAAATATTCTGGTTTAAGCTTAATATTTCAATTGCGATTATAGATATTGGAATTCGGCCTTCCAGACTGGAAAACGCCTGTGTTCTACTTTCGAAAAATGCGTAAAATGTCTGCTTGGGAGTTGAGCGTGTTTATAACTCTATTTGCAACAATTGGCCACTATCTTGTGATGTGGGCGGTATACTTTGAGCAAAAACTTGTGCTCGACGATAATATTGGTGCGAAATTGAGGTACGTAATTGTTGGCATTTTAGTTTGCAGTATATGTTGAACGTCGAAAAATGGTCCTGACCACCGCTATACAACTAAGTTTAGTTGAAGTGTTTATGCGTAATATTGTTGATTGTTTATGCCATTCTCGTTTCTTTCTAAAGATACCAAAAACCTATATGATGGTTTAGGGTGCAGCCGGTATTCAGGTTGTCGTTGGAAAATTCGGCATTTTTCACTGTCTGATTCCGGTGTTATTGTTGTTGACATAAATAGAAAATCAACCTTCGTTTTCATCAATCATACAAAATCAATAATCAAATATTTTAGATTAACAACTTATTACTAAACTGAATGAGATGAAAGGGATTCGTTTTGAATTAATACTTTAAGAACGACAAAATGTTTTCAATGTTGAAATGGTTTGCAAAACACAGTTAAAAAGCATTTCTGAGTTCTGCAATGTCAATGTTGAAACAGGATCAGAAACGGGGTTAGATTTTTTGCAGGAATACAGAAACTAAAGGAATTCTGGTGGAACTAAGGTAGTAAAACAATCTTTGACACAATTATATATAAATTGACACCGAGCGGCATCTACAACCATATTGAGGTACTTACATATTAAATATTCCTATTGTTCGACTGGGCAGTTGTTTCGTTTTATGTCTGGTATAATATAACAAAACTGCAGAGTAACTATTTTTCAGTCAGTTTCGAAAGTTAAAGGTGAGCTGTTTTAACGATTTTTGTTAGAAACAATTCGTAAAAACATCACGATATCGAAATTTAAAACTGTCACATAATTCCTTTCAAAAGGGGTTTAACGCATCAATTTAAACATTAAAACGTTGCGTGTTCATGTTAACCGTTTTATGATAGAGGGTGTCGCTATACTTTTGATAACGTAAGGCGCCGTGCCACCGTTCTGTGCCGTCCGTCGCCGTACGTCAGCGTGCGGTATCGTACGTAAATTCTTCACGCACGATACCGTATGGTGACGGACGATACCGCACGACAAGTATAGCGCCGCCCAAATGCTGAAAAAGATGGCTTGGTGCGTAATATTTTTAAGTGTTATATATGCTCAAAATAAGTGTTTCAGCAAGTTATTTTGTTCCTGTCGTTCTGGAAAAAATCTGGTATTTTTATTTCCCGTTTCCAGTAGTTTGTGATTCCGGTTGTACCGTGCCGGTAGTATGTATTCGCTGTACACATTTTAACTTTTGCTTGATTTGATATACCGAAAAGTTCACCTATGCTAAATTCTTGTGGCCGTTTTCTTATGCAGTCCGGGCTCTGCTACCAGAACAACGGACCACAAGAAACAAATAAATGGAATTTTGTTATGTACTTAAACGGTTACCTCTATGTTCAGACGTAAAGAAAAAAAACTGAAACGTGCTGGCGTGGACGTAGATGAATTGATCGAACAACAGATGTCCACGCTGCCATCACCGGATTGTTTTAATTTGTTTCCGTTCCTCTTGGTTCGGTCTTTGGTTAGTAGCATAATTATTCACAATTTTAGTCAGTTGTTGTAATTAAGAGACGATTATACCGTGCACAAGAGTATAAAACTGGGCACATTCTGTATGGAAAGGAATGTATATAGGCATGCGTTGCGTTTTTGGGCAACCCCACCCCGTTTGCAGGTGTTTAAAAATTCTTTAATATGCCCGAGATTATTATGATATATTTTGTGCAGTAAAAGTTAAGTAAATTTCAATTTTATTCCGTAAATGTAGCAAGACAATGCAATGCACCACGGTAGCAACTGAATAATGATTTTACGTACCTTAAGTAATTTTTTCTCACCGTCGGTTGTGTTATTTTTAGGTTTCCTTCACAAAAAATATTCCTACATATATTTTGATGCTGCGTGAAGAATTGCGACAGCGAATGCAAGCAAGACGTGAAGCAGCTGTTCTGGCGCTGGACGCTGAACGCGAATATGGATCAGAAAATGAAAGCGAGAAAGTAGGACCTTAGAACGGATTAGTAGTTGCAGTGGTCATGTGAACATTCGGTCCCAGAAATGGTTGTATCTAACATCGGTTGGTGTACTGTGTAATTAGAATTACAAAGTCGAATGGCTAAGTAGTTATAATATAAATCTGATTTTTGTTTGTTAGTTTTTGATTGGGATTATTAGGTAATATACCTAACTAAAGTGACTTTTAGTGCTTGGATAAGAAATAAGAATTTGTAACAAATTTGGTTCAGATGTAATTTTACAGTGGTTAATTCTACTTATGGGAACAACGTGGTCGTTTGTTAAAAGTATCACCAACATATTTAGGTTAAGCGCAGTAGAAAAACAGAATTACGATGTGCAGCAGAAATAGGTGAATCTGCAACGATTAAGTGCGCTCCAGTGCCAACGACAGTGCCTGTAAAACAAGCAGAATCTCTGGATGAAATCTACACCGGTTCGTGGACGACACCTCAATTAACTACGCTAATACGACTAAGTAGCGTGAAGTATCCTGTAGGCACTCCAGACAGATGGGAACGTATTGCTCGCGCTATGCGACGAAAAGTTCAGGTAAATAAGCAGAGACTGATTTCGAAGACCTGGTTTCATATCGATATTATTTACGGCTGATTTTTATGTTTATATCTCCAAATTCTAATAAAGTTGTTACTGCTGTTCCAGGGGAAGTGGAGAAATAATGGAATCAACTGGAGGAAGCTCGAAAGCGAGAGGCTCTTTTCTCTACTTCAGAAACCTCCTCTTGTTCAGATTTATTTTAGTTCCAAACAACGTTTGAGGAGTGGTAACAGTGGCACAAGCATTGCTGTTGAATGTATGTTACGAAATATATTATTGTTTCCAGGATGTCACGGATATGGTTGGCGAGTTGAAAAAACTGGCGCCTGCAGAGTACGATAAATTGGCATCTGGCCGTTTGGCTGAATCTCAACAGTCGCCGTCGATTTTGACTCTCGCCGAAACCCGGCTGCCATCACCAACTTTATCCACAACTGACCCTTGTAAACAAACTACAAACATTGCTCATGCGCCGAAGATTGTTGATTCCAGGACTGATAAAAGCAGTAGTGACCGCAGTCAAACCGATAGGTTACACCAAACACAGCATTTCATATCGGATGCGTCTGCGCAAGAAGAAGAATCAAGTAGTCAGTTTTCAGAAGGTTCCGGAATTGCTGCCCTCGACTGGTCAGCAAATCAGCAGCGATGCCTGGAACAAGCATTGTCAACGTATGGAAAGAATTGCGGGCTATCTGATCGTTGGGAACGAATCGCGCTGATGGTACCGGGGAAAGGCAAAGAAGACTGTATCGCAAGGTTTAAGCATTTAGCTGCGCTAGTGCAACAGAAAAAGAAGCAAAAAGAACTCGCGGATACTGATTTGTCACGGGGTGATATCAGAGCTAATGTGTCAGTGAGATAACAACTCGTGAAACATGGAGAGCTTTGATCGTTAATAAACCCTGCGTGCCTTAAGCTGTTGTTAATTAGATGTATTAATAGGTATATCAGTATCGTTAGTTTGTGGTCCCATGCCATCATTCAGATGCGTTGCACATGTGGTGCAACACAAAATAGCTTTAAAATATATATTTGCACTATTAGGATTAAGAAAAGAATGGATATTTTCCAATATATGAATAACGAACATAGGATGTAACCAGGGTGCGACCGGATATTAACTTAAAAGGTACGGAAATTGAATTTTTTACCCAAACAGGAACCGGATATGTTATAATATGTTAAAATACCTTATTTTTCGCTGTATTTTTATCGTCCTCACGTTTTCGTCTGTTATAAATTTCATAATTGCTGTTGATAACCTGAAAATTTTTAATGCAAAAATGCGTTTCTCGCTCGCGTACAATGTTAAAAGTAACTGAAAATTATCAAAACTTGAATTGTTGACTTGCCCAGAAATATAATCGCAGCAAGATGTTAGAGACTATCACTTTGTAAAAAGCTTTTTTATGATGTTCGGCACCACAGCCGTAAATATCCGGTAGGTTTATACCAGGTACTGATATCAGTTTTTCCGGATAATTAAACTGGAACCGTATATCCGGTCGCACACTGGATGCAACCAGACGTGAAAACCCTAGCCGGTAGAGCATTGAATTTTTTAATAACTTGGTCTTGTTTTCCTGCGCATAATATGAGATACACTTTTGTAACACTTGTAAACGTTGCAATGCTAAATTCAAATTTGTGGTTCGCGTAGTGTTTATGGGACATTTTGAACAGTAATTTATTTCGCATTGTTGAGTTGCTGCGATGTTATTTATAAATAAATTTTGAAACCCAATTGTTTGTGAAAACGTATAATTTGCGATTATTGAGCACTTATTGTTGGGCTTCTAGTATATACTTTAAGTATCTTATATTTAAGGTAAGGACTGCATCAAATATTTGTCGTGTTCTGATGTGTATTGTGTGCTACGTATACGGAAATTAACTATATATGGCTGTACTGTATTTTAGACCTTTGTAGTGAAAAGTTTGCTTAGCTGTGTAGTTTAGTGGTTAGACCAGCCTACCGGTATTCCGTACGTCATCGGTTCGATCCCACCGTATCTACAGCAAAATTTTCGCGAAGGGTTCTATATGGTCCTGCTCAAATTAGAATTACTTAGTGGGATTGGTTGGGAAATGTGAGAGACGATGTCTTGTACCAAACTTACGGTATATAAAGCCATTGATGGGAAAAGTGGCCCATGTAAAGGTCATATGCGGAACGGTTTTCTGTGGGACTAAAATAGATTAAGTTTAGCTTTAGACTAAATTTTTTTGCTTGGCTTAGGTTTTGGAATAAACCATTCTTTACGCTTAGGATCAGGAATCTGCTTATAATACTGTGCCGCCCCTGTTCTAAACATTGGCCGGAAAAGTTTTCATCGCTGCGAATTAAGTGGTTAGAGCAGTGAATCGGTGGTCCGTACGTCGCGAGTTCGAAGCCCGCCGCATCCACAGCAAAATTTTCGTGAAGGGCTCTATATGGTACTGGTTAACTTAAAATTACGCAATCTGATTAATACTTCGGTTAATAACACGATGTTTAACCCACCCACGCTTTACCCAGGCAAATAAAAAAATTTTACCCGCGGGTTTACCCACGCTAAACAGATCCCCACGAGCCACCTTTTACCTGCACCTGAAGTTTAAACCAGTATTTCTAAGATGGTTGGTGATTTGATTTTTAATCAAATTTTGCGTTATAGCTTCAACGAATTTTGCACATTATAGCCTAAACAGCAACATTTCAAACAAAAGTCTATAAAGCATAGAACATGTGCTTTTTCAACGCTCACTGACTCGCCTGGTGAATAGCGAATGTTTTGAACCTGTGTGTTCCCAATTGACATCCTTCTTATGATTTCAGATTTGTTGTTTGGTATAGAATTTGTTAGTGATAAGAATCAACAAACACTATGGTTCGTGTGAAAGCAAGCGAACTTCGTGGCAAACGCCGTGAAGATTTGATGCGACAACTCGAAGAACTGCGGCAAGAACTAGCAGCGCTACGTGTCGCTAAAGTTACCGGTGCGGCGGCGTCAAAGCTGGCGAAAATTCGCGTTGTTCGCAAATCGATTGCCCGTGTTTTAACGGTGATCAATCAGACGCAAAAAGAAAATTTACGTAAACTTTATAAAGGGAAAAAGTATAAACCAACTGATTTACGGATGCGGAAAACACGTGCGATGCGACGAGCGTTAACGCCACGCGAGCTGAAGATCAAGACACGGAAACAGGCGAGAAAAGAACGCAATTATCCGATGAGAAAATTCGCTGTGAAAGCGTAGGGTATTTTTCGGTGGATTGTGTTTGTTGTTTGCAATTCGTTTGCGTTATCCTACTGTTGAAACGCTGATAAAATTTAGGCAAGGTTGGGATCGTTTTAATTTAATATTGAAGTTCGTTTTCCTTCACAATGGTTTGCGTCGATTGTGTTGTTTGGAATTGCGTTCTTAAGTTCTAACACTGTTTGTATTAGCAGTCTCTTTACAGATGTGGATGTGTCATTGCACATTATGTGGTCTTAGAAACTATAGTCTAGATGGCCAATGTAAAGAACAGGGGCGGAACAGTATTTTATATAAGCCCGAAGCCTAAGACTAAGCGTAAGAATAAGCATATTCCTACGCTTAAGCCAAACAAAAAAATTAGTCTAAAGCTTAAACTAATACTCTATTGCAGTCCTACAGAAAAACGTTCCGCCCCTGATCTTTTCATGCGCCGTCTAGATTAAACCGTTGTTTTGTTACTTAAAATTTTTTGAAACACGGATTTATAAACAAAAAAATAGTGATGAACACCAACCACTTTTTCTACGTCTATAGCGCAACAACCTTTGCAGCCTTAAATATATTAATACTGCTGTTATTGTTAAAACGCTGGTTTATTAAAATTTATTCAAGTTGTTTGATTTGACGAAGCTGATAAACACTATAGATGGGCACCGGATATCCGGATATGAAAAATATCCGAATATGTATCCGAAATGAAACGTGTATCCGGAAATTCGGATATCCGAAATACTTTTGTCTAAATTTTTTCTGGAATAATTTGCATGGTTTCACCTCCAAAATAGCTGGAACTTACGAAAAAATTCTGTATCCAAACCTCAGCCAGAATATTAAACCACATTCTTGCATAATTGTTCCATGATGATTCAAAATCTTTTTCTTAAGCCAAAATTTAATAATAGAAACATCTACGGCCCTGGGCCTAGTCTGTAAATGAACGGCTGGGTTTCACACAGTTTGGCTCTATCCGTAAATTCAAAGCAACGCTAATTTACCTCTGGGACGTTTTAGCGGTTATATTTAACACAACGTTTTTCTGAGTTAACACTTCGTGTATCTGAGAATGATGATAACAAGTTTATGGGTCTTCCACGTTATACTCTCTACGCTACTGTAAAAAATTATCCCCACATACGAGCCCTTAAGTCTAATTTTATTGTTTCCAAATTACATGTTCAAATGTCTCTCATATCCGTTGTAGACCCTGCTGACAACTCGCACTCTCTCTAAAGGACCTATGCTTTGTCACGTTGCCGTCCATACCCATGCTAAATTGTCAATACGTTATTTAAACGACAACGGTTTTGTCCAGAGTCTGTCAGAATGGACTCAGCTATTCATAACAAAAGTGGCCGAAGGAGCTTTGTACCGATTTACAGGGTCTGTCGAAGGAACTCATATTGTCACACACTGTGTCAGACAGTGCCTACATTGTCCTAGTCCCTCGAAGGACCTGCAGCCAAAACCCAGTAACTAATTACACCTTCTGTTAAGTTCTTATAGCTTAAATCGAGTTTCGGATATCCAAAATAGAAAATTTCATTTCGGATATCCGTATATCCGGACAAATATCCGGCAAGAATGGCCGGATATCCGGATATGAAAAATATCCGATGCCCATCACTAATAAACACATCTTTGTGGTTTGAACTTTACATACTTTTCATCGCGTATATTTATATAAATCATCCTCAAAAATGTAACCTTAACTCTTCGTTTAAGCTCACACTCTGTGACGGGCTTGGTTGAGATTCTTGTTTTATGAACTTAAAGTACGGGCGGTTTGACTTTAATAAACAGGTTCTGGTATTTGTTTCCAGTAAACATCATTGTTTTCGTTATTTTTTTTGCTCAAAGTTGTAGATCACAATATTTCATTTTCATTGAAATAAAAATTACGAAATTAATGCAAGATCCTGAAACTTCCGTGCATCGCTTTTTAAAAAGTTTAGAAAGCCCGTGGATGCTTGCAAGATCGGCCAATGTTACTTTAAGGCCGTAACAGTAGATTCAGCGTATCCTAAGCCTAAGCGTTGCAATAGCGTATTCCTAAGCCTAAGCCTAAACCTAAGCAAAGAAATTTAGTCTAGAATGTAAGCCTACTCTTTTACAGACTCATCGCTTCGCTAGGCATATACTTATCTTGGCCCATGTATAGGAATTAGGAACAGGGCCGGATCGTTTTCCGGAGGGGCTATAATAGAGTCAGTTTAAGCTTTAGACTAATTTTTTGCTTAGGCTTAGGACTATGCTTATACTACTGTTCCGGCCCTGTTCTATACATGGGCCCTTATCTTTATTAAAAAACGTGTTTTGCCACCGAACACTACTTCATGACTAGTTATAGGCCGCGCTTCATTCTTCGGCATTTATTTGCGACTACGAGCTATCACAAAATTCCGATTTGTTTTCAGTGTCCAGAAAAAAAGTCCGATTTCTTATCTCACAGCACACTTTTGTGAAATCTGCTCGTATAACTAGTTTTGTTTTGTAGTACGCCGTTCCTCACATACATTCACGGATTGACTTGTTCAGAATTTGATGTCGCTTTGCGATCTTTGATTATTTTTGACGTCACTATGGCAACAACAGTAATACAAGTGATAACAATCATAACGCTTAACAGTGCTATAATTATTGTTGCTTGAGGCTTTTTTGGTACCACATCATTGTGAATATAAATCGATATGTTTCTCAATGGCACTCCGATACCCGCAAGTGTGTCTGATTGCTGTTGCCGGTTTGTTTGAATCCGAACCAGCTGCCAGTCGTCGTCATCGTTGGTTTCTAAAATATACGGCGAAAAGGACTACACGTATTCTTAAACGTTTGTAGCTACTTAATACTATCGCCATTGGTGATAAGGCTGTGTAACTCCTCGACAAAAATGTGAGTCGAAACTGTTTTTTGAATAAAATTAATCCGTTGGTGTAAAAATTCAAATCCACAATCGTAACCGCCAGGGCGGTGATAAGGAGGGTGATAGGTGATAGGCCCCCCATTAGTTGGAGTCGACGAAACTTTTTTGCCTAATTTGTATGTAAATTTGCGCTCGCGCATATTTACTAAGCACACTTTACTGGTTGCGTTTTCAGCGTGTAATGTTGCTAATCAATTGGTTTTCAAACTTACTCCTGTGAAAAAAGTAGGCTAATTGCAGGGTCTTTTCGGTTATCTCCATACCGGCGTTTGCCCAAAAATGGTTGGACTTTGAAAATTGTGACATATTTGAGATTCTCATAACTGCCCTGGATTCACGATCAAATTTGACTTCTAAGGTGCAGCAAGGAAAGGTCCGCTACTTGGGACTCAAAATTTTTTTGTTGAACAGTTAGACAAATTATATACCATGCACTGCAACCTGCGGAACTGAGTCCAATCTCGCAGCAAGATGTTAAAGACGAACACTCGTAAATATCCGGTAGGTTTATACCGGGTACTGATATCCGTTTTTTCAGATAATTAAACCGGAACCGGATATCCAGTGGCACCCTGGATGCAACCAGATGTGAAAAACCCAAGCCTGTAAAGCATTGAATTTTCTGAATAACTTGGTCTTGTTTTCTTGCACATGAGATACACTTTTGTAACACTTGTAAACGTTGCAATGCTATGTTCAAATTTGTGCTTCGCGTAGCGTTTATGGATCATTTTGAACAGTAATTTATTTCGCATTGTTGAGTTGCTGCGATGTTATTTATGAATAAATTTTGAAACTCAATTGTTTAATTGTTTGTGAACACGTATAATTTGCGATTACTGAGTACTTATTGTTGGGCTTCTAGTATATACTTTAAATACCCTTTATTTAAGGTAAGGACTGCATCAAATATTTGTTGTTAAAATTGCTAGTTGCGGCAACAAAGAAGCTGGGCTGGTTCCGTATTGTCGGCACTCAACACCTGTCCTTTTAGAATTTAATTTCGCATGAATCGTTTTAATCAAACTCCAGACTCGTTTGGGAGGTGTTCCCTATTACTGCTTTGAGCCAACAGGCCTGTTACGTATTCTGATGGGTATTGTGTGCTACGTATAAGAAAATTAACTATATGGCTTCTACGGTATATTACGCTATTGTAGCGAAAAGTTTGCATAGCTGCGTAGTTTAGTGGTAGACCAGCTTACTGGTGTTCCGTACGTCCCGCCGCATATACAGCAAAATTTTTGCGAAGGGTTCTATATGGTCCTATTCAACTTAGAATTACTTAGTAGGATTGGTTGGGAAATGTGAGAGGCGCTTTCAGACTCGTGCGATTTCGCGGCGTATTCATATACATCAGGGCGCAAACGGAGGTGAAAAATGCCGGAGCCGGAGATCAACGAAATTTGCCGGAGCCGGAGATCAACGAAATTTGCCGGAGCCTGAGCTGAGGCGAAATTAGGTAGTAAAAATGATGATTAAATAGTTAATTTTAGCCAATATTTGCAATATGTTATAGATAGTAAACAGAAAATTTTTCGCTTAACCCTTTCTCACATGAATATTTTCAATTTCCCCTGACACCTACTTTTATGCTAGGATTCGAACTCCAGTGACTGGAGTGGGAGGCGTATACCATCACCACTCAGCTATACGAACTTGACGCTCGAGCCCGAGGGGGCTCTCACGTCTTGTGGTGATTTAGTACTATGTATACGTGTTGCAATTGTTAAACACGGTGCGATATATATTATTTAACGTATATGCGCTGCGCTGAGTTAGGCAACTCAATGTGAGAAGGGGTTAAAAAGTTATTTGGTTTTACGCTAATTTCATGGCGAAATTCCGGATATTCTTTCCTGAAAATTGTGACAAAAGTAAAACGATACGCGCTAAACAGATAAATTTTGCAAAATTATAGAAAATTTTACTACCGAAATTGCCGGAACCTCCGACAAAAATGCTACCGGAACCGGCGGCCGATTTTCTGTCGGAGCCGGAGGCCGATTTCTGCCGGAGCCGGAGGCAGACCTCCGGTTGTACCATGATATACATGTCTTGTACCAAACTTAGCCATTGTTGGGAAAAGTGGCCCATGTAGAGATCATGGGCGGACGTTTTTCTGTGGGACTCAAATAGAGTAAGTTTTAGCTTTAAACTAAATTTTTGGCTTGGGCTTAAGCTTTGAAATAAACTCATTCTAACGCTTAGGCTTAGGAATATGTTTATAATACTGTTCCGCCTCTGTTCTTTACATTGGCCGGAAAAGTTTGTTTGGCTTCGAATTAAGTGGTTACAGCAGTGAATCGGTGATCTGTACGTCGCGAGTTTGAAGCCCACCGCATCCAGAGCAAAATTTTCGTGAAGGGCTCTATATGGTACTGGTTAACTTAGAATTACGCAATTAGATTGCTTCGGATAATAACGATTTTTAACTCACCCACGCTTTTTACCCAGGCAAATAAGAATTTTTACCCGCGGGTTTACCCACGCTAAACAGATCCCCGCGAGCCACCTTTTACCTGCACCTGAAGTTTAAACCAGTATTTCTAAGATGGTTGGTGATTTGATTTTTAATCAAATTTTGCGTTATAGCTTCAACGAATTTTGCACATTATAGCCTAAACAACAACATTTCAAACAAAAGTCTATAAAGCATAGAACATGTGCTTTTTCAACGCTCACTGACTCGCCTAGTGAATAGCGAATGTTTTGAACCTGCGTGTTCCCAATTGACATCCTTCTTATGATTTCAGATTTGTTGTTTGGTATAGAATTTGTTAGTGATAAGAATCAACAAACACTATGGTTCGTGTGAAAGCAAGCGAACTTCGTGGCAAACGCCGTGAAGATTTGATGCGACAACTCGAAGAACTGCGGCAAGAACTAGCAGCGCTACGTGTCGCTAAAGTTACCGGTGCGGCGGCGTCAAAGCTGGCGAAAATTCGCGTTGTTCGCAAATCGATTGCCCGTGTTTTGACGGTGATCAATCAGACGCAAAAAGAAAATTTACGTAAACTTTATAAAGGGAAAAAGTATAAACCAACTGATTTACGGATGCGGAAAACACGTGCGATGCGACGAGCGTTAACGCCACGCGAGCTGAAGATCAAGACACGGAAACAGGCGAGAAAAGAACGCAATTATCCGATGAGAAAATTCGCTGTGAAAGCGTAGGGTATTTTGCGGTGGATTGTGTTTGTTGTTTGCAATTCGTTTGCGTTATACTACTGTTGAAACGCTGATAAGATTTATGCAAGGTTTAGATCGTTTTAATTTAATATTGAAGTTCGTTTTCCTTCGCAATGGTTTGCCTCGATTGTGTTGTTTGGAATTGCGTTCTTAAGTTCTAACACTGTTTGTATTAGCAGTCTCTTAACAGATGTGGATGTGTCATTGCACATTAATATGGCCTTAGAAACTATAGTCTACATGGGCAATGTAAAGAACAGGGGCGGAACAGTATTATATAAGCATATTCCTAAGCCTAAGACTAAGCGTAATGAGCATATTCCTAAGCTTAATCCAAGCCAAAACTTAAACTAATACGCTATTGCAGTCCTACAGAAAAACGTTCCGCCCCTGATCTTTACATGCGCCGTCTAGATTAAACCGTTGTTTTGTTACTTAAAATTTTTTGAAACACGGATTTAAACAAAAATAGTGAAGAACACCAACCACTTTTTCTACGTCTATAGCGCAACAACCTTTGCAGCCATAAATATATTAATACTGCTGTTATTGTTAAAACGCTGGTTAATTAAAATTTATTCAAGTTGTTTGATTTGACGAAGCTGATAAACACTATAGATGGGCACCGGATATCCGGATATGAAAAATATCCGAATATGTATCCGAAATGAAACGTGTATCCGGAAATTCGGATATCCGAAATACTTTTGTCTAAATTTTTTCTGGAATAATTTGCATGGTTTCACCTCCAAAATAGCTGGAGCTTACGAAAAAATTCTGTATCCAAACCTCAGCCAGAATATTAAACCACATTCTTGCATAATTGTTCCATGATGATTCAAAATCTTTTTTTCTTAAGCCAAAATTGTAATAATAGAAACCTCTACGGCCCTTGGGCCTGAGTTTCTGTAGAATTCTATATACGGCTGGGTTTCACACAGGTCTGGCTTTATCCGTAAGTTCAATGCAACGCTAATTTACCTCTGGGACGTTTTAGCGGTTATATTTAACAACGTTTTTCTGAGTTAACACTTCGTGTATCCGAGAATGATGATAGCAAGTTTATGGGTCTTTCACGTTATACTCTCTACGCTACTGTAAAAAATTATCCCCACATACGAGCCTTTAAGTCTAATTTTATTGTTTCCAAATTACATGTTCATCTGTCTCTCATATCCTGTGTAGACCCTGCTGACAACTCGCACTCTCTCTAAAGGACCTATGCTTTGTCACGTTGCCGTCCGTACCCATGCTAAATTGTCAATACGTTATTTAAAAGACAACAGTTTTGTCCAGAGTCTGTCAGAATGGACTCAGCTTATTTCATAACACAAAGTTTGGCCGAAGGAGCTTTGTTTACCGATTTACAGGGTCTGTTCGAAGGAACTCATATTGTCAGACACTGTGTCCAGACAGTGCCTACATTGTCCTTAGTCCCTTCGAAGGACCTGCAGCCAAAACCCAGTAACTAATTACACCTTCTGTTAAGCTCTTATAGCTTAAATCGAGTTTCGGATATCCAAAATAGAAAATTTCATTTCGGATATCCGTATATCCGGACAAATATCCGGCAAGAATAGCCGGATATCCGGATATGAAAAATATCCGATGCCCATCACTAATAAACACATCTTTGTGGTTTGAACTTTACATACTTTTCAACGCGTATATTTATATAAATCATCCTCAAAAATGTAACCTTAACTCTTCGTTTAAGCTCACACTCTGTGACGGGCTTGGTTGAGATTCTTGTTTTATGAACTTAAAGTACGGGCGGTTTGACTTTAATAAACAGGTTCTGGTATTTGTTTCCAGTAAACATCATTGTTTTCGTTATTTTTTTTGCTCAAAGTTGTAGATCACAATATTTCATTTTCATTGAAATAAAAATTACGAAATTAATGCAAGATCCTGAAACTTCCGTGCATCGCTTTTTAAAAAGTTTAGAAAGCCCGTTGGATGCTTGCAAGTATCGGCCAATGTTACTTTTAAGGCCGTAACAGTAGATTCAGCGTATTCCTAAGCCTAAGCGTTGCAATAGCGTATTCCTAAGCCTAAGCCTAAACCTAAGCAAAGAAATTTAGTCTAGAATGTAAGCCTACTCTTTTACAGACTCATCGCTTCGCTAGGCATATACTTATCTTGGCCCATGTATAGGAATTAGGAACAGGGCCGGATCGTTTTCCGGAGGGGCTATAATAGAGTCAGTTTAAGGTTTAGACTAATTTTTTGCTTAGGCTTAGGAATAAGCTTATACTACTGTTCCGGCCCCTTAAACACCGAACACTACTTCATGACTAGTTATAGGCCGCGCTTCATTCTTCGGCATTTATTTGCGACTACGAGCTATCACAAAATTCCGATTTGTTTTCAATGTCCAGAAAAAAAGTCCGATTTCTTATCTCACAGCACACTTTTGTGAAATCTGCTCGTATAACTAGTTTTGTTTTGTAGTACGCCGTTCCTCACATACATTCATGGATTGACTTGTTCAGAATTTGATGTCGCTTTGCGATCTTTGATTATTTTTGACGTCACTATGGCAACAACAGTAATACAAGTGATAACAATCATAACGCTTAACAGTGCTATAATTATTGTTGCTTGAGGCTTTTTTGGTACCACATCATTGTGAATATAAATCGATATGTTTCTCAATGGCACTCCGATACCCGCAAGTGTGTCTGATTGCTGTTTGTCTCGGTTTGATTTGAATCCGAACCAGCTGCCCCAGTCGTCGTCATCGTTGGTTTCTAAAATTATACGGCGAAAAGGACTACACGTATTCTTAAACGTTTGTAGCTACTTAATACTATCGCCATTGGTGATAAGGCTGTGTAACTCCTCGACAAAAATGATGAGCTTCGAAACTGTTTTTTGAATTAAAATTAATCCGTTGGTGTACAAAATTCAAATCCACAATCGTAACCGTCCCCTAGGGCGGTGATAAGGAGGGTGATAGGTGATAGGGCCCCCCCATTAGTTGGAGTCGACGAAACTTTTTTGCCTAATTTGTATGTAAATTTGCGCTTCGCGCATATTTACTAAGCACACTTTACTGGTTGCGTTTTCAGCGGGTAATGATTGCTAATCAATTGGTTTTCAAACTTACTCCTGTGAAAAAAGTAGGCTAATTGCAGGGTCTTTCCGGTTATCTCCATACCGGCGTTTGCCCAAAAATGGTTGGACTTTGAAAATTGTGACATATTTGAGCTTCTCATAACTTCCCCTGGTTATTTCACCACCAAATTTGACTTTTAAGGTGTCAATTCCAAGGATCAAGGTCCGCTACTTGGGACTCAAAATTTTTTTTGTTGAACAGTTAGACAAATTATATACCATGCACTGCAACCTGCGGAACTGAGTCCAATTGTGTTAAATGTTCTGCAATCAAACGTCTGCTAACGAGTTAATGTCAAATAACTGACTTAGCACGCTGCCAACTATTTGGGACGGCTCCAAATCAATTATTTGACCATAACTCCTTAACCAGATGTTTGACTGTGGAAAATTTAACACAATGAACTCAGGTCCGCCGGCTGCGTCGAACGGTATATAATTTTTCTTACTTCTTAAAAAAAATTTTGCGTCTTCAGTGGGGACCTTGATTTTTGGGACCTTAGAAATCAAATATTTCAAAAAAATCAACTTTAGTCGTGAAATGACCAACGGAGGTTATGAGAAGCTCAAATATGTAACAATTTTTGAAATCCAACTGTCTTTGGACAAATGCTGGCTATGGGATAACCGAAGAAACCCAAAAATATTGGGCATGCCCACTCCTTAGGTTCTTCATATCACCGCCCCTGACCGTCCACGTGTTTGAAAACGTGTTGCTAACTAGTGATTAGGACTACATACAGTTAACAATACAGCTCTGGATGCCAAGGGCTGTTATAATTTGATTACGTTTCACCATAGCTGTCGCCCATGTGTGAAATACGTTTCGAACAAAGTTGTAAGCCTTCCCATAAGTTTTGCTTTAGGTTTAGGCCTAGAAATGGTTCATGCATGTACGCTTTTACGCCTAGCGTAATTTATACGTTGAGTATAAACAACGGTGTCAAATAATAAGTAAATTGCATAGTCTGTTGTCCAATAACCTTACCATTTTTAATTTGTCGTGGCACCATTTCGGAAGTATTTAGATAGTACAAAATGCGCAGTTCAAGTTCATCTGGCTTGTTGCAATACATTCGATCCCAGTTTAAAAACCATATCGGTCCCGTTTGGTTCTCAGGCTGGTTCAAATTGTCGCCGTTGTTGTTGTTGTTGTCCGGGTCTGGCTGTAGCTTTTGAATCCATTCGACTAATGGCACCAAATCAGAATCGCAATAAAAAGGATTATCTACAAGAGCAACAGTAATATTTTATAGAGTAAACATATAAAAACAAATTTGAATGCCACGCTACGTTGATTCCCCGTGTATATTGACAGTAATAAGTTAGTGGCACTGGCGGATTATAGGGGGCCGTAGATGGCTATAGGACTGCAACAGAAATCAAAACCAACAGTTTGTATTAAGTTTGAGTACTAAAATTATGTTTGCATACAAACACCACATGGTTTAGTGTTTAGGTTACTAAAGTGTAACTTGCTTGCAGTGGCGGGTCGAGAAAATTGTAAACGGGGTCACTTAAACATTGATGGATACAAGAGAGCCACCTCGGTCGAGATCCCCAACAGAAATCACAACCAAGATTTTGTATTTAGCATTGGCACTAAAATAGCCTTTGCAAACACCACAGTTTAGTGCTTAAATTACTAAAGTTTACTTTGCTTTAAGTAGTTATTCAGAAATTTCTAAAGCTCGGGATCAATGCGAGCGAAAATCCGGACGCTATTTTAGTGCTAAACCTTATTACAAAATATTGATGGGATTTGTGTTGGGGGGCCTAGGCCGGGGTGTCACCCTTGTTTCCAGAAATGTTTGCTTGTAATGAAGGTGAAGAACAGTCTTCGCTTTAAAGCAGTATAGTTTCGGCTAAAGATACCTTGCTCTATATTTTTAATATCGCACAAAATGCGCGTTTAGCAAAAATTTTAATTTAGCTGTTTTATTGCTTAACAATTGAAAAACAGATTTTAAGATATAAATGTAAATTCACCGGATAAGTCCAACTCTGTCAGCTTTGTTAAATTCTTAAACACATCCGGATGAAGGGTTTCCAGCGAATTCTTCCGCAAAATCAAAGTCTCTAGAGTGTCAGCAACTGCGTCAAAAGTGTCGTTTTGAAGCTCGGAAACACGCGAATCACTCAGGTCCAAATATTTCAGCGACCGTAGCATAGCTAACGAATTGTTTAAGTTGGCTAATAAACTGCTACCTAGCGTTAACCGTTCAACTGCTGTAAGTCCCGAAAATGAGCTCGGGTACAGTTGCTCTAAATTGTAATTTAGACTCAGCTCGAGTGAAGTTAAATTGGTCAGATTGGAGAATGTCAGTTCAGGAATGTCGACGAATTGATTGTGTCGCAAACCGAGTAATCGAAGTTGTGGTAAATTGGTTAAAGTCGATGCGTCTATCGATTCAAGTTGATTGCCGTCAAGGTAGAGATCCACTAGCGATGGTGTATCGTCAAAGATGCCTGGTTCTACAAAATATCAGACGTGTGATATATATAATTAACCTCTACCTGACGGTGAAACTCATTCGGGCTCGAGTGTCACGCATTATGCAGCTGAGTGGTCATGGTAAACGCATGTTACCCGAAAGACTGTTGTTCTAATCCTAGCCTGAAGATAGTTGAGAAAAACAAAATATTTATGTGAGAACGGCTTAAGTATATATAGCGCAAAATCTGGCTTAATGTTGAATTTTGAATCCTTTACATAAAAAATCTTTTGGTAGTTTCAGTTAAACTGAACTCAACTTTAACAAGCCTTTCAGCGAACGACAAAAGTTTTCACCATTTAAGCGACTTGGAAATTTCGAAAGCCACTATAATTTCCTATTTCTTTATGTATTCTGTTTTTTGTCTATTATAATAATATCCCTGAATAGCATTCCCCACGTGTAAACGTTACTGCTTGATGTATATATTGTAGTGGCCGAATATTAAGAGGGGGTAATAAGAGGGGGTCCCTATTTTGAGTCCCAATCAATAGGAGTCCGTATCCCAAGCAAGAGTCCGTAAACAGATAGAGTCCCTAAATGCTAGTTAAAGACTATAAATTTCAATTATCCCTAATTGCAAATAAAAGTTAGTTCGAAACTTTAAGGCATACACAAATTTTGAAAGTACATTCCAAAGTATAGCCTAGCATTCAATCGCTCCAACTTTTCATGCAAGACAAATAAACGTTTAATTCAACGGATAGTTGCAATACCAAATATTATTTCAGTAACGGAGGGTGTCGGACGGCGGGCTGAAATAAATAACAATCCGGAACCGAATAGCAGGGGTACCCTCTGGAAACGCCAAATAAATATCAGTCTCTACCCCTGTTATTCGGGTCACTACAGTTTTTTTTCTGCGCACATAGCGCGTTAACCTGTAAAGTTGACATTATTCGCTTGTACTGCCAGTATCTTGAGTGAGTTCAATCCCTGTAACGCTACAGCTTCCAGCGTTCGGATTTTGTTTCGCGACAGCTCTAATAATTGTAAACTTGAGCACCCGCTCAAACTTCCGGGTTCAAGCGATTGAATTTGATTGGAAATTAACGACAAATTTTTCAACTGTGAATGTTGGCGAACGGTTTCGAATATTGATTCGTTGACTTGATTGTGGTCAAGTTTCAAAACAATCAATACTTCTCGAAATGGACTAAGCGCCGTTGGATGAATCCATGAGATGTAGTTATTCGACAGGTCAAGGTATTCCAACGCGCGGACGCCCTGGAAATAAGAACCATGCCACATTGAGGGGCGAACCATTTTTGCGGGACTATATAATTGAGTAGCTTAAGCTTGCGATGGATTTTTTGCTTACGTTTAGTTATAAGCTCATTTTTACGCCAAAGCTTAGGCTTAGGAATATCCTTTTGCTACTGTTACGCAAAACAAAGTAACATTGGCTGAAACTAGCATGGCCAACCTTCTGTACATAGCGAATACATCATCGTCTTCACACCACTCATAAGGTTGAAACTTAAAGATAACTTGAAAAATATCGCTCCACTTGCCGTTTTGAAATACGCGTTCCTTCTCATAGTTTTGTTAGCTCAACATGATAATTCATCTCTGTTGTCTATGTTTTGTTCTAATGAACGACTACAGCACGCTATATCATACATATATGTAAATTTCAAAATTTTCTCGTTTCTCGCATAAATATTTTCTATAATCAGAGATCTAATTGCAAGCTAGGATTCGAACCCCGATACTGTTAAATGTGAGACGTTTATCATTCTCGCTGTCCAAGGGTTGACGCTCGAACCAGGTCGGCGCTCTTACGTTATGTTGAGATTTTATGCTAACATACGCTTTATGTTTAATTTTGAATGCACAGTTTTGCGTTCGGTTGCTCATCGTATACTCTGTGGGAATGGGAAAAGTTTAAAATACAGGTACACACACAAAAATTGCCCCGTTCACTACAAACGTATCATCGCTCAACCCAAAATCGATGATGACCCTTTGAACAAGAGTATGCAACTTACCATACTTTGTGTGGCATGTACCAGCGCGCGTTGTACCTTGCATCTACCCTCCTCATTAGCTGGGGGGGGGGGTGCTATTGCACCAAAATGCACAGTAAACACTGGTCCGATTCCGTATCGTTGATGATTGTTTCAAGAGTTAAAATTGAGAAAATTGATGCGGTGTACTCCAATCCGATAAATGGGTCGGGCACGCACGCAACACGAGCTAGGTTCATTTTTGCTACACAGAGTGTACCCAGTGGCATGGTCTTGATAAAACTCAGCATCCACTCTTGATTGATCTGATGGTAGTTAGGTTCGAATCCGAACTTAAAAATAGATTGCAAATGAAATTGTGTAAATTACTACAGTTCAGGGTGCATACGTTCCCAATTTATTCTAAGTATACGCAGCAAATTGACAAGTTTACCTCAAACGCATCTTCGTCCAACTGATTGTAAGCACCGTTTTTTGTTACAATCACCGTATGCAACCGTGATAATGCTTGAAACATTTTATCCGGCAGCGAACTTTCGTTGAAATAGCACGATTCAATGACTAGTCGCTCTAGTGACGTACCCAATCCATCAAACGGTGCTGCTGCAGAATAAAATACTCCGTCACAATCATTTATTGTGATATCGTACACCTCAAGTCCAATGAACAAGTCAGACACTAACGGATATTCTTCGGGAGCTGCCATGTGTTCGGCGTAAAGCTGGTAAACGGTATGCCAGCCTGAAACCAGTTTTAAATTTTTAAATTTTGATTTGATTCATTTTCATGGTAAAACGTTCGTTCACCAACATCGCGAAACTAAATTTTAGCACCTTGTATATAGCTAGAATTGTATTTCGACAACTATAATTGAAATAATTGTTGCAACGGTATTGTGGCGAGCAAGAAAGATAATGCTGCAAGAGAGCTGATTAATTGTACAGCGTGCAGAAATGCATATTTTCAACTGTACTTTCGCGAGATTTGGATAGATATCTTTCACTTACAGTCCTAATGAAATTTAGCTAAAAACTTTAATTAAATTTCCGCTCGAATCTGAATCGGGGCAAAATTTAAATTGTTAACGTTTATTGATGTACTTAATTATTTTGATTAACAATATTTATTTCATACCAGGGAACAGATTCTACTCATTACAGAGTCAGCATTCTTAAATTTTTTAGAGCCTATCGCAAGTCAACAATACGTTTTCAAACAAACGAATTACGACAGCTACAATTGTGGGAACATGGCTTACAAGTAAGCGTGGTCAAACGTATAACATGCCAAATTTCGAAGTGCTGGATTGACTGGATCGAAATTTTTTGAACCTATCACCAACTGGGACAAGTGCTCTACATGCATGTTAGAATATAGGCAAAGGATTTCAGACCGCTATTTTAAGCCAACATTATATTTCAAGTTAATTTTCTCTCATTTTCTTTGCCTTAAAATAATGGGCCAATGTATGAAATAGAGCCGTAGCAGCAGTGCAGACATATTGCTAAACCTTATCTTAAGTAAAAGCGTAAGCGAAAGGGTAAGTCAAAGCCTAGGTAAAAATATAAGCTTAATTTTATTCCATTTAAATAACAACATATAACTGACAAAATTCCGGTATCACAATTACGTTTTATCGCAATTCTGACCAAAATTTCGCCGGAACTCTAACCCGAATCGCAATTCCGTTCGAACCATGTTGATATAAACATAAATAAAATACCATTATATAATTCTTAAAGTACAGCTTTAAACGTAATGAGGGTATTGTTTTAAAATTGTTTCATTTTACCTGCTTCTCGAACAAGGTAAAGCGTACGATTCAAATCATTTATCGTTGACCCTTCTAAACACGAAATTGTTATGGTATCGTCATGTTCTTGGTCGCAGAAGCACACTGGTCTGATATTTGCATCCGATATTTGATCTGCGTTGTAACCGATGAGTTGTGTGCAGCCTGAAAAAAATGTAATTTTAAACAAAAAAATTTTAGTGTTGAATATTCACATTCGACTGGCTCTTGTACACTTTGCCTTACATTTAAAGGTGTAGGCTTAAGGCTTGAGCTTGTAGGCTGAAAGTTATGCTGTCGAAGGAATTGTTAGATTTGCCTTACACAGTAAGTTGCGAACACTATATCATAGCTTTCATCGGCCACAAATTTATAATTGCACAATAGTGCAAAGCTCTGATACTGTAGTGACCCGAATAAGAGGGGGCTTGATATTTATATGACATTTCCAGAGGTATCCCTCTGTTATTCGGTCACGGACTGTTATTTGTTTTGACACGTCCTCCACCGCCCTTCGTTACTGATATCCGGTATTGCAACTGTAAAGGAGTGATTGCGCCTGTTCCCTTGCTGTGTAATAAAAATACTGAAACTCTTCCTTTTATTGTCGAAAACGCGGCAAAAAGGGAAAACCCACCAGTGTTTTACATTGTTTGCGGTTGAGGCACAATTTTCAGGGTCGCACAGGATGCAATCCTGCATCTTCTTGACCTCTAGGCTATGGTATACATAGCGGTTGAATTTAACGTAATTCCTTTGGGGCACCAAGGTGTTAATATGAACCCCCATCCTGATCTGTTATAATTTTACCATAGTCACCCACCAGTCTTGGTTCTGGTTCACACACAGCTGTGTGTGTTTTGTTATTAAGCAGCGTTGCTGGCTGTTTTGTCCTTTTCTTTCCCGGTTTTTTCGCTGTCTTTATTTCCATTTCTTTCATTCTTTTTAATTACGCTTCTTCGCCGCTTTTGGAGCTGGTTAATCGAACTATCTTCTCATTTGTATAATTCCCTTTCTTTTTGCAGAAATTTTCGAAATTTACTTAAAGGTAGTTCAAGTAAAACTGTCAATGCTTCATATTGTATTATTTTTACGGTGGTCTTGTCTACCAAAATCCTTACCCGGTACTGCGCTTTCGTCATAAATCGCACTGGGTTCGCTTGCGGACGTATACGATAAAGATTCTAGTGTTGAACTAGCGTAATACGGATCGTCTGTTGTTATAGGAATTCCCAATGGGGCCTGTGTCGTTTGACCCCACACGACTTGAAATAAGCAATCCAGTACGACTAGAGAAGGTAGCGTATGCGCTAAAGATGCAATTCGGTTCATATTCATTGCTGACGCAATTACTTAGCTAAAGGTTCTTAAAGCTATAGAAGGTTCATTCAATTGTAAAGGCGAAAGGTGTATCCTTCTGCTGGTCCAGCTAATCTATTCTTAATTTAAAATACTTGGCCAACTTTGCTTCACACTGTGAGATGTGACATTATGAAAACAGAACCGTGGCGAGAATATCCTAGCCCATCCCTCCGCCTGCAATATAAACTCGCCTTATAAGATGCTATAATCAAAGGCGCAGCAAAATTATTCAAAAACGGGAGACATACGAGAACGTACAGTCTGTACAATGGTGGAAGACAACTTGTGAGTGAAGCGAGCCAGAAGCCAAATAAGCGTGAATAACGCAATGCGTAAACCTGAATTACACCGAAGGCTGAAAATTTTCAACAACTGTATGGCTGATCGGATTTGCCGTGCGATTCGTATGGTACCCGCTCCCCAAAATGAAAATACGGAGGCCGTAGCTGCGGCACTGCATGAAGAGATAAATATGTTTCAAAACCTAGGATATACAACAAAGCATGTGCCAGCTAAATGTTCCATTCAGTTTGATTTAAGCCACTTTTAGCGGACAAGAAATCAAATTAAGAAAGCATTTAAGATTTAAAATAAAACGCACTTAACAATTAAAGTCTACAAAAAACAATACGAAATTTTTTAAACAATAGACACTGTATAGTCTCCATATAAATACAAAATCTGCGCAACACGCGTTGTAAAATAAAATTTTAGTCTTTTGTCAGCCATCGCCCGCCTACGTTCGCTTTCTCTTGCACGTTGCACAACGGCAAGAATAGGATGGAGGGGACGTATATACACTGAGTTAATACAGAGGATAAAAACTAAAATTGCACAATCGCGTCAAACCGCAATTACGGATTCGTGGGAACCAGGACGGAAAAATGGCACCGTATTGGTGGTATAATTGGCTTATCGTTAAGCATTCAATATGATCCTAAGAGTAAAAGTATTCAGTGTTCAGGAGATTCGTTTTGTCCTCCCTTCTCGAGGCTGCGATGCACAGCGTAGTGCTTAAAAATTAGTTCGTTTGACGAGCTGAAACGTTTCGTTTAGATATAGTTTACTGAAGCTATATATGCGCACAGGTTTTGAAGAGTGAAAATTTTATTTAAATATATTAATAGTGTATATTAAGTATTTATTTTGCTTCTAGGTGTGGAGGGCTGAAACATATTTGGCCTCACAATGAATTTGTCAACGGTTTTAAAATTAATTTAGGCAGAAGTAAACTTAAAATGTTTTGGCCCATGTATAGAACAAGAGCTTCCAGTTTTCCAGGGTGGAAAACTTATGACCAGGAGTGCAGCGCAGCCACTCCTGTATGACGGCCTGATTTTCCACTGGTTGGTAGGAAAAATCACAGGCATAGGTTTTGCTGGGAAAAGTGAAAAATTCATAAGCCTGGATATTCCCTGGTTCGATAGGGAAAATATGTAGCGTGTAAAATTATATTGGAAAACGGGAAAAGTGGAAATTTTAAAAGCTTAGATTATTCCTGGGTTGGCGGCGAAAATCTGAAGCTGGCATTAAAATTTTCCACTTTTCCCGTTTTCTAACCAAAACCTTTGCTTCAGATATTTCTTACTAACCAAGAAAATATCTTCGCATTTCAATTTTCCACTTTTCGCGTTTTCCAACCAAAACCTATGCTTCAGATTTTCCCTACCAACCCAGGGTAAAAATCTAGGCATTAGAATTTTCCACTTTTCCCGTATTCCAACCAAAACCTATACTTCAGCTTTTCCCTACCAGTCCAGAGTAAAAATCTATGCATTAAAATTTTCCACTTTTCCCGTATTCCAACCAAAACCTATGCTTCAGCTTTTCCCTACCAACCCAGAGTAAAAATCTAGGCATTAAAATTTTCCACTTTTCCCGTTTTCCAACCAAAACCTGTGCCCTACGGTTGAATTTTCCACTTTTCCCGTTTTCCAACCAAAACCTTTGCTTCAGATATTTCTTACTAACCAAGAAAATATCTAGGCATTTCAATTTTCCAATTTTCCCGTTTTCCAATCGAAATCTATGCTTTAGATTTTCCCTACCAACCCAGGGTAAAAATCTAGGCATTAGAATTTTCCACTTTTCCCGTTTTCCAACCAAAACCTATGCTTCAGATTTTCCCTACCAACCCAGGGTAAAAATCTAGGCATTAGGATTTTCCTCTTTTCCTGTTTTCCAACCAAAACCTATGCTTCAGATTTTCCCTACCAACCCAGGGGAAAATCTAGGCATTAAAATTTTGTTAATTTTCCAACCATAACAGCGGAAAATTTGATCGTCATGCAGGAGTGGCTGCGCTGCACTCGTGGTTATAAGCTTTCCGCCGTGGAAAACTGGAAGCCCCTATGCTATACATTGGCCAATGTTTTTAGACAGTTTACTTTTCAGCTTCACTTTTGAGCTAAAATTTTAGGCCAATGTGAACAACAGGAGTGGGACAGTATTATAAGCTTATTCCTAAGCCTAAGCCTAAATGTAAGAATGAGTTTATTCCAACGCCTAAGCATAAGCATAAGCGTAGCGAAAAAATTAGTCTAAAGCTTTTAAGCATATTTTATTCTTGTCCCACGGAAAACCGCTCCACTTGTGATCTTTAGAGGGCCAAATTTTGAGGTCTCTCTTGAGTCAATTTTGGGGTCTCTCTTGAGTCAATTTTGGGGTTTCTCTTGAGTCAGTAGAAATTGTGTCTGCGTTCAATTCAGCTCCATCACTTGCTGCAGTGAACACTAAACAGTATAAAATCTTGGTACATCCAATAATGAAACAGGTATTACAAAAACAACTAATTAGCGCCCGAGTGAAACTTGTTGTGGGTGGGACGCGTTTTAAACCAACTAATTTTTTCCAGTTTTGTTTCACGACGTTTTATCGCCATTACTCAAATTATAGGCTAAGATTAATTATTGACCAAAAAGTGCTCATTCGTTATTTTGGCCTATGTAAAGATCAGGGGCGGAACGTTTTTCTGTGGGACTACAATATAGTAAGGTTAAGCTTTAGACTTATTTTTGCTTGGCTTAGGCTGAGGCGTAGGCATAGCAATAAACTCATTCTAATGGAAAAATCCGAGAAAACTGCTTGTTTCGGCTATTTTCTTCAGCGCTTATATGATTTTTACCTGTTCCCACAAAAAACAATCCGCGAATAGCGAATACCAATGATACTGCAAAACAAAGACTGCTAAAACCAGAGTCATTACTAAGATTCTTAATACTACAAAATTGAAAGATGAAAACCACTTAAAATGGACGAAATAGAGCATAAAATTGCTAATGATGCAGCTTAAAAGTTAATTAACGCTTTTAGATTTTTCGGCAAGGTTGTTGAAAAGTAGAGCTTCAACGTAACCAGTTTTGGTAGCTTATTTTCACCAAACCTATTTTTGATCCTTGATCTTTTGGTGTTTAAAATTGCTTATGAACAATTCGAACATGCCCTATGCGTTCATGATACAACCGTGTATATACAATATGTAAGTTTAGGTATAGGCATTCACAGTAACCAATTTAATACGAAGCCATTTGAACTAAATTTAAGTTTGTGGTCAACTGAATATGCTATAGGGGTCCCAAAAAAATTTTCAACTTTCACTCGTTGCCAGATAGAGGCCAGTGGTGCGGAAACCTCTCTATAAAAGTGTTGAGTCACACTGGTATATTTTAGTCGCGTTTGTATTGCGCCAGTTAAAATCAATAAGTTGTCCCTTTTGAACTTCTTTTGACGACCAAAGCTTGTTGAACTAGCTAAACGCATGTTTTAACCCCAAATCCAACACGATCCCAGTGCTAATAATCGTCATCAAATATTTAATCTCCATACGTTTACATTTTAGCACAACTGCGCTTTTGAATCAGCTAGTTTTAGTTCGTTCGCTAAATTCAGCAAGCTGTTTTCCGAACGTCCCACTGATTCGCGGCACTCTATCGAGCATTCTTCATCGATCCGAGATAGCACCGAAGTGCCGTAGACCGGCATTTTGCGACCTAAAACCTTCGAAACTGGCTGTGAACCGTTTTTCATCGCCAAATAATCTGCCAGCTCCGGATGGTTATGGTGCTTTATTGAATTGGAACCCGAAACACCGAAAAAGTTATCACATTCCTGGTCTTCGCTAATCTTAGCTGCACGTTTATGATGCTCAAATCGCCTTTGCTTTGGCGCAAACCTTGTACCAAACGTACGTCGGTAGCTGGACGGATGGACTTTACACTCGGGCGCCGGTTGTGGGAAAATGTGCCATTGCCGGCCAGATTTTCGGCCATTTGTATTTCGTGGACCTCGCCTTTTCCAAAACCAATGTTTAGCCCGACGGTTTGAGGCGACAACAGGAGGCGAAATGGCTGGAGAGCGTGATTTTTGGAACAATATTGACGGAACGCTTGATCCGTAACATGTGCAGTACGACAAACTTCGAACACGCTCTGACGGTGTTGTTCCAAGCGTACTACAACAAATACATCACGTAATGACGAACAAGATCAAACATAATAAATGTCAACAGAAAGCAACGCTCAAAACTTAATATTTTATTTCTCCGAGTTGTATGCTACACACCTAGGTTCCAATAAAACATCAAACAAACTACACGACTCTGTATAATCTTCAATTTCTATTCATTCGTTACTTACATATTTAAAATTTAATAAAAAATCTTTAGCTACAAATTTTGGCTTGTAAGCACATTTTTGCCCAAGAAATTATAATTTTCTCTGATGCCGACTTCTCATATCAAAATGGCAAAATGTAGTTTTATAACATTTCAAAGTCGAAGGCTACTTGAAATTTGGTTTCACAATGACTAATTATTTATGCCACTTCATATATATTTATAAAGCGCTTGTACAGTTGCATGCGGGTTCGGACCTGGGTCCGGATCTTTCGGTTATTCCGGATACCTTCGCTGAAAATTTCCTGTCCAAGATTGGGTTTTGACTTTGAAAAATTTCGGTTCTGAACATAACGAAAATGCCTGGACAAAGTATTTGGAATAGAATGATTTATTTCAAATGCGGTTTTCTTTTCAAATGGTATCATTCCAAAATGGACATTTTGTGGTGCTATTAGAAAATATCGCTGGTTCTTGCCCTTGCGATGTTTGTTTCAACTGGATCGGCCAATGAATAGAACAGCTCCACAACAGTAACATAAGCATATTCCTATGGCGTGAAGTGCGTTTATACGGTAGATAAGGCCAGTCAGTTGTGGTACACAGAGTTTTTCGGTTAAGCATAAAAAATTTATCTGTTGAAAATTGTCCACTACTCAAGGATATACTGATTGTACACCGATGTTAGGTATATATACAGCAAAACGTATGGTATCATATGCTTGCTATCGACTGTGCTGCCTACCACTGTCAAGGCGCCTGTAAAACTATTTTTGTGCCAACTTTGGGTCCCCACACGGGCGGTGGGTCAAAAGCCGTCACAAGACAGACCGCGGGGCGAGAATTTTATAAAAAATTCGTGTCTTCTCAACAGTCTTATGCAGTGTGACCAGAATAATAGGAAGAAAGACTGATATTTCGACTTAGCAGACGGTTCCCTTTTGCTATTCTGATCCGGACTGTTATTTATTTTCCGATCTAGTTCCAGTATTTGGGTATACACCTTTTACATATACCATCTATTTTCTACGGTTTAAAGTTAATTTTAGGAATATATACTTTTATGACTTGAGTGCGCTTCTACGAATATTGGTAATATACTATGAGACTGAATCAAATTTAAGCGACATTTACGCTATAAATTAGTTTAATTCATGTTTATGCAGTGGTTGGTTAGTTAGACTCCTGTTGATTCAGACTCAGACTAAGGACCCCGGACTCTTATTACCTCCTTCTTTTATTCGAGTCCCTACAATGGGTTCGTGTTCAGGACAACATTATGAAAAATTCCAGATCCGTGAACTGTAGTCATTCTGGATCAGTGTTCGGGATGTAGTTGTGGTAATTTTCAGGCCCGGATCCGGTTTTTGAGTCCACAAAATTCTGAGTCCGGGACCGTGCTTTAAATTTTAATTTGAAGCAACTCACACTGTCAGTAGCAATAAATTTTACCTAGTAAAACTTGGGTAAAATTTAACAATGCTCAAAAAATACATACCTTTTCCGCCCATATTCTCCAGTTGTTCGTAGATGATCTTCCACCCTGACTGTTGAATGTCGCGTCGGCTTTTTAGCGTCGCTTCGACGCTGCAAAAAATACAAAATCGCCAGTACTAAAACTGGGAATCCCAGAACGACAGATACTAATGGGATGAGGACTTGATTTGCTCTCGGATCATACTGAGTTGGGTATCCGCCAAGATGATATCCCGATTGTTGCCCAACGTCTAATCGCGGTGATCCTCGAAGTGTTGTGTCATCAGAAAGTGTGTCTGTCAGACGAACGATGCCGCCGCCGAGTTGCCGTTGTTGCGATTGCAGATGTGCCCTGACCAGATCGCTCTGTCGTCTTTTACCAGTTGCCAGACGCCAATTCGCTAAAAAAGTTACGTTAGAATCAAGTTTATAAGGTGTTCATTCCAGCTGTATCGATATTGCGTGTTATGGTATGGTATCAAAATCACGGCCAATGTTACTTTAAGGGGCGTAACAGTAGATTAAGCGTATTCCTAAGCCTAAGCCTAAGTGTTGCAAGAACGTGTTCCTAAGCCTAAACCTAAGCCTAAGCAAGAAAATGTAAGCTAGAATCTAAACTTACTCTTTTATAGACCCGCCAGTAACCTAGACGCCCCTTAAAGCAACATGGGACAAAATCACAAAGAATTTTCAGTCGAGGTAATTAAGCATTTCATGTTAATTACTGAAAGGTTATGACGTTTTGACAACTGCGCAGGAGCAAATAATACGTAGTTTTTCAAGAAGGCGTTTGTACAACTGATAAAACTTTCAGCCCAATGTCAATTATACTGTCCAGTCCACTTTGACGTTCGGAGACTGCGGAGAATCACATTCTCGGAGGCTTAGGTTTAGGAATAGGCTTGGACTTTATGGTGCACCCTGTGGACCCTTTATAGTGTAGCATAGGGATTAAAAGATTTCTTACAATCAAGTTTAACAAGTTGCATCTATAGGTACATGTATTTGTTGATTTTTGAGTTTGTTGTATAAAACGTCATTTTTGCCGACGTCTACTCTTCAATTTTAACACCTATAATATTTGAACAGACACCCACGGTCTCATGAAGTGTCTACTTTTGAACAAAAACTATTCAACTCATGACAACTTTTTATGGACAAGAAAGTTGCGCAAACGCACACCAGTTCGTGGTCTTTTCAGACACTGCTCCACATTCTGAGATAGTTTCGAACACTCGTTGTTCTTCATTTAAGAAGTCTAGCCAAAGTTAGTACAACTTCGATTCGCAACAAAAATTAGTGTCATTAACAATTAGTGCTGCTATAATTCAATTGAAATCAACTTACCCATCGAATATTTTCTCGTCTTAATAAAGCTGCGTCGAAGATCCAGCTCAACTTTTGGTGAAACTGTCGGTTGCGTAGATGTCGCCGCCTGAGTTGCAAGCGTTGGAAGTTTAAGCATTTTTGAATTCGCTCAAAAGCGTTGTCCAAACTTTACGTAGTTCAACGTAATGTTGACAAAATCATAAAGCAAGATACCAAAGCGCTATGCTAAAATGTAGCAGCGATGCAGTTACGCAAGCGTAATACGAGTTTAACATAGAATTTATTTCATTCAGAACCTGAAAACTAATTTATGATGTGTTCCTGGTTTACGTTACCAAAATCTGGCACATAAGATTCGTTGTAAGTGTAGACATAGGAAAAAGCACTATTGCAGAAACAGGGAGAAGCGACAGAATAAATTTGCATATGCCGGTTTTTGCAAAAGTTATGAGCGGAGAGAAAAGAAGGATTTTACGAAGATTGTGTAGGTGGCGGCTAGGTTTTGGTGGTTTTGAAGATATCACTTTAAGTTTTTGAGTTTGATGTTAATATTAAATTGACTTAAATAAATAGTAATTATTCATTGGGCATAACGACTCCGCACAGTACGCTTTAAAATCTCGAAAGCTAAAATTTTTTTAAGCACGTTAATGTTCGTTCAATGCCTTGATTCGACAACGCTTGATCAAGGTTCGTACTGGTACGAATGAGGAAATTAAAAGGGTTAATGAGAATTCACCAGCGAATGACGTCAGAACGATGATGACACGTTTTATATAACGTCACGTATGCATGATAAATAATTACGAAACATTAACGTATGTTAGCATAAATTTGCGTCAAGCTTTTCGTTCGCTTGTGATTTGCGAGAAGTTTCTAAAATACTCGTTTTTAATCAAATTTTTTAAAGAAGTAAATTTTTTTCTGCAAAATTCATTTTGTACAAAATCTTGCTGTCGTAAAAAACTTTGCCGTATTAACTGACTCCGTGAGACGCTGCGTCATTTTTGCACTTCGCGGTACTCATGTACGCACAAATTCCACTAGTACACGTAGTTGCACACATGTAAAACTGGACTAAGACTTGCGTTTCGTAAACAAAAATCTGTTGGAACGGTGCCCAAAATACGTATGCGGAACGTTTCAGCTTTAATATATAGATTTTAAATTTTTCGCAGAGTGCCAGTTATTTTTCTGATAGAATAACTTGCAGTTTTAACCAATTCTAATGAATGGCTGGGCTCGAATTTGACATCAAAATAATCAAATTTGTTTTTTTCAACCATTAAAATAAGGGCAGAACAAAATTTAAGGCGGAAAGTCGACCAGAAATTTATAGAAAAATCTGAAAACTTATTTACATGCTTTGAGTGTATGACGCAATAGATACGAAAATATTTCCGCTCTGATCGTAACATCTTTTAAATTGATTGATTATAAATTATACTGTAGGAAGGGCTCATTTGCATGGTTCTTTAGGTTCATTTCCATAAAAGTAAAATTTTCCTCTTACGTTTGCCGCCTACATCATTCTCGTTTACGGTTTTGGTGGCTTCTATGGCATTGTTAAACGGCTACTATCTAGGTATGTAGGTATTACTTGATATGCGTTTTCTGTGTTTTATGGTGTTAACCCAATTGCATTCAGGTATTTATTTTTGTACCGAATAAAATGTATTGTAGCTGCATAAATAACATAAGCAATATTTGTGACCGTTGTAAGCACGCACAATACCTCCATTGCCGCAGATTGAAATCTTGGCACGGTTTCATAGCCAGGGGGGGCCGTAGGTACCTTAGTCCTTCTAAATGTAGCCGCATGAAATCTACAGTATACCCCTCCTGAAATTATTTTGGCCACACACAGTATGTGCTATCTCATAACTATCATCATGTGCATATGCAACCGCAGAAAATTGTAAACAACCATCAAAAGGCAACTTCGCTGAGGCGAGGCCGCGAAATATTGCCGATATGTCTACTACTGTAGTGACCCGAAAAAAAGCGCAAGGATAGGGAGGCAACGAAAGTCGGGGGTCACTATTTTGGGTATGAATCAATAGAAAGCTGTCAGCCAAATTACAGTCCAAAATGAATAGGTCTAAAATTACTAATTATTGCATACACGTTAGTTGTTATCGTATGATTGTATCAATGTTTCTTGGGACAAAATATAAATTCAGCACACATTTTGACTTAAAACTAAAAGTTTATGTTACCTATATTCATAGCAGCATACTCGAGTCTTAAAAATACATTGCTAAATTAATGAACTTAATTAAATCATAAGAGATGGCTGATTTAAGGCAAAGGTGCGTTATCTAAATAACAGGTGTTTGGTTCAAAATACATAACAGTCCGGATCAGAATAGCAGTTGGGATACTTTCAGAAGACGCGAATTAAATATCAGCATCCACCTCTTTTTTATTCGAGTCACTACAGTACACAGGAATAAAATTGCGCCATGTTTCATACAATTTTAACATTTAAATCGTAATTCATCTTTGATATATTTAAAAAATTTTAGCGGAACCTGCGGATCTGAGGCGTCCGAATTCCATGAAGTGTATAAACATCTCCGTCAGAAATTTTGGGATTTGGGATCTGCCGCAAGCAAATGATCGGTTAAAGTAGAGTGGCCCATGATTAATAAGATCATGGTCCGAACGTTTTTTTGTGCGCCTGCAGTAGAGTAAGCTTTTAAGCTTTAGACTATTTTTTGTTTAGGCTTAGGCTAAGGAATATGCCCATTCTTACGCTTAGGCTTAGGCTTAGGCTTAGGAATATGTTTATACTGTTCCGCTATTGTTGTTTACATTGGCTGTCGAGGCTAAGGCTCGCAATATATATGCTTGATCTGGAGTTACGGCCCTAAAAGCAACACAGCCGAAAGTTGAAATGAGTTGATTCAAACAGCGGCAGGTCGAACGACTCAGAAAACGGTTGTATAGCACTGACTACAGTTTTTAATCTTATATATATGGCAAGTTGGCAGAATTCTAAATTGCAGATGACTAAACCTCAAATCAGTTCTAGTTTGATAAACGTTTAGTTAACGCTACAGCTTTTCTATTATGCTTATATATGCCTCAAACTTAGATAGCGCGTCAGCAACATTTTGTTGTGTGAAAATTTCTTCAAACTTTTTTCAGTTGAAACAATTAAATTAACAGCGTCCGAATATTTCGCAGAAAACTACTTCTGATAGTTGTTAAATCACAAATATGAATTCAAACTTTGACTAAACATTAGAAATGCTGATCAGTGAAAAATTAAGCAAAATTGATATTGTTTACAATCCAATTAAGGTTTAAAATTGACGCGTCGTCTTATCAAGCGAAGAATTTAATTCTGACATTTCAATTTGAGTAAAAAAGCTTGCGATTTAACTGTCTCTTTAGATCTCATTAATTTTTGGTATACCACGATATTGAAATGCCGTTACAAAAGCGCGGGATCTGTATTATATATATATATAAATATATATATGTATATATATAAGCCAATAGTTTGTCGCATACAAATTTGCAGTTGTCAACAGGTTGAATAGGTTTACATCTCACGTTAGGCTCAGTATATATTAGCTATTTTTATTGGCAAAATTTTAAGTCTAACCAACTCTGCAATGCCCTTCAGAAATTATAGCAGTGACGCAGCGACAAATCTAGATTGGACAGGTGAGAGGGCGGGCACGAAGAATGGCCTAAATATTGTTTCTTAGAATAACAATGCTTCGATTAGACACCGCTTTCAGCTACCAAAAATGATTTCGTCTTGAATGGAATATACCCTCCGGCCTTGTCTCTCGGTGCGGACCTGGCGTACAGTAGCGTATGAAAAGCAGACAGTTTGGCTGACGCAGACAAAACAAACGACAAGAAAGCAATCTTGTGACTGAAACAGAGCGCTAGAAATTACTCAAACGGTCTGCACGCAAATCGCCGATGAAACTTGACATTTACCGACTCGGATTGCAATTTTTTTTTTAATTTAATTAATTTCTAATTTGTACAGTTTGGCGTACATTTTTCAAACAGCTAATTTTTGCCAGATAAACACAGTAACCAAAGACTGATAGGTTTCCGTGCATGCGACCGTCTGACTGGTAAAAAATATTATCGTATTGCCAGAAAGTACGAAAAATTCGCTATATTAAAAACAGAGAAGAATTTTCGAACCAACGTCATTGCAATTTTGCTTAAAATTATTCGTTATTTCATGAGGCGCTGTGAGACATCGACGGAGCAAAAAAACTTTGCGAACATAAAATTTATGGCCAATGTATAGAACAGGGCCGTAACAATAGTATAAGCATATTGCTAAGGTTACGCCTAAGCGTAAGCTTAAAGCTTAAGCGTAACAATGAGCTTATACCTAAGCCTAAGCCTAAGCAAAAAAACAGTCTAAAGCTTAAGCTTACTGTATTGCTGTGCCGCATAAAAACGTTCTTCCCCTGATTTTTACATGGACCAAATTGTTGAATGTCGTATTTAAAGAAATGTCAGAGTAACTTTTGCACCTTAAAATTATACTGCCTACTTAATCTCAGTAGTCAATTTGCACAAAAAAACCAGGCCATCTAAATTCACACTACAACAGCCTAGTAACCTAAAGAATCAAACAGCAGTTACCTTTGACTCAAGTACGTAACATCTGCAACATGGGTGCATGTTACATTAAGGGGCGTCTAGGTTTCTGCTGGGTCCATGAAAGAGTAGATTTAGGTTCTAGATTACATTTTTTTGCTTAAACTTAGGCTTAGACTTCGGCTTAGACTTAGGAAAACATTTTTGCAACGCTTAGGCTTAGGCTTAGGAATACGCTTAATCGACTGTTACGCCCCTTAAAGTAACATTGGCCACAACATGTGAGACAGTGATGTATCACAGCAACGTTTTGTCTGGTTGAGTTGAGAATACCAGAAGGTGTGATTGAAAAGTTGTTAACTTCAAATATAAATTATATAGATTTTAGGGGGTAATAGGTACACAGAGGACACGTTTGAGTTTTTGAATTCTGTCACGGGTATATCAGCTATTTTTTGCTACTCGACCGGTACGAAATTTCTGCCGTGTTCGTTAGTATTGCTGCTGGTAAAAATTTCAAAGCGCAGGTAAAAATTTGCGTATCGTTGTACATTGCTGAAAACCTGGATAAAATAAGCTAAAAGCTACAAAGAATAAGTTATACAAGGAAAGTTGGATAATGTATAGAACAGGGTGGTAACAGAAGTATAACACCAGTGGTGGATCCAAGATCTCAGAATGGGGGACCAATATGTCACTGGTAACGAACATAGTTTTGTTTAACACAATGCGGACCGTGTACATGAATCCATTGACTATGAAAGGGGTACATCCTTTCAACTGAAACTTTGTGACCTCTAGGATCCGGGTTATGCCTCAGTAAAAATTTTGGTAACCGTAGGGGATGGAGCCGACTCCCATCTCACCCCTTGCACACGTTCCATGTTGTTTTTCATACAAAGAAAAATTATTTTGCGTTAGTTTTGCATTGTGGAGGAGCAACCCCAGTGCAGGTGCACACAGGGGTGGAAACTCCTCGAAGGTTCAGGGTGGGACAGTTTCACACCTAAGTTGGGAAATGGTGAATCTAGAAAATGAAACTATGTTTAACATGAATCACAGGGAAGGCAGCACACGGCACACCTCACTCCAAAACTGTTTTTTATTATCGTTCCTCAATATATCATTTTGGGTGAGTTATATTATGTAAAGTAAAATTGTAGGCAATCGAGCATAGCAAATGAGAAAGTTTGTTAACACTTAACAGCCTGATGATTACGTTAAGGTCTGTGTAGTGTGTGAAACCATTAAAATGCACGGGAAGGTAGAATAGTCTCAAAAATCGACGTGCGAAACGAGCAAGAACCCAGAAATATTTGCAAACTTCGGCGGTTTTTGTTTAAACCGGTTTATCCCTTTTGCGGTTAACGTTGAACCTCATTCCCGTGCTGAGAACCCATTGGGAGGCACGGCCGGGGTAAGCGTAAGAATAAGCTTATACCTAAGCTTAAGCCTAATCCTAAGCATTAAGCGAATAAATTGTCGAGAGTTTAAGCTTGCTCTATTACAGTCCTTCAGAAAAGCGTTTCACCCCTGATCTTTACATGGGCCGAAAAGTTGAATTATTTAAATAATCGTTGTAGCACGGGTTTGCGTTTTTCCGAAAATTATTATTCTATTAAATGTTTCTTTTGTACAGAAAGGTTTCGATATTTGCGGCAGCAGCAACGGCGCCGGAAGCAAATTAATATTGAGTGGCACAATGGTACAAAAGTGGTCGAATGCTAATGAATGTTATTGTTTTACGAAAAAAGTGTGACAGACAAGATGCTGCAGTAAAATGATGGGTTCACTTGTACTGTATCTTGAAAGCGTTTTTCACTCTTTATCATCACTCAATGCTTCAACCAGGGAACCAGCACACGGCACACTTCACTACAAACCATTCCAACGCGAAACTTTTGTAATTTGGCATGGTGTTTGATGTGTTAGCGACACCCGTTTATTTTCCTAACGGTGTCGACTGACACCCCAGACAGCCCAGTTCCCGCGCGGCAGAGCCAATATACCCTTAGCTGAAACAATGCCTATATATGAAAAAATGTAAAACGTCAAAAACAGAGTTGGTGCATGAAAAATAACAAGCAAGCATTTTAAACATTTACCTGGGTTATCGGGTTTATGTTTTCACATCCGGTTAATTAAATTTTAGTTATATAGATAGTGCAAACCAGAAGGACTCTATAGAGGATATAGTTATCTACTATCTAGTGTTATTTTATACGCACTATTTTTACGTACTGGGTATGTTATATAAAATAAGCTTGCGACACACAATGATGTCAGGTTTTCTAGCAAGGTGCCAAATGTGCGATTGGAAACAACCAATGGCAGTGTGAAGGATCCCAGCGAAATAACTAAAAAAATCGACGTTTTCTAGAAGTACTGCTAGAGTAGTCTAGTCAGTGTTATCGAGCGAAAAGACACGACTAATTTTAGTACTTATTTAGAAAATTATAAGTTGACTGCTGAAAACATCCGCCTTTGAAGTTTTTATGATCAGTCCGATACGTATGAAAGATTTTCTTTTATTTGTGAAGTATGGGGTTATTAAACATGGCTCTGAGCTGTGCCTTAACAGTTTCTAATAGCCACGTCAGCTAAATTAAGTCCAGACCGCGTTGAACTTACGTCGACTTTTCAGTGATTAAACTTACTCGCTTGAAAATTAAATTTGATTCAAAGTGAACTCAGATATATACACTTGATCGATCACATGACTTATAAAAGTTTCAGTATACCCGTTGGGTTGAAAATCCTCAGCCAAAACCGCGAAAACAAATGTGGGCAATTCGTCTGTATACATATATACTGTACACTGCAAAAAATGGTGAGTCAAATTGACTTTCTTCGAAATAGGCTCCACGAGACTACACAAACTGAGTCAAATTCGACTCGGTCAGAGTCATTTTCGACTCTCACTGAATGGCTCGTTTGACTCTGACGGAGTCGAATTTGATTCAGTTTGTGTAGTCCCGTAGAGCCTATTTCGGAGAGAGCCAATTTGACTCGCCATTTTTGGCAGTGTAGTGACCCGAAGAAGAGGGGGTGCGTAATAAGAGGTGGAGGGTCCCCATTTTGAGTCCCAATTAATACGAGGCCGTATACCTAGTAAGGGTCCGTAAGCGGATAGAGTCTGCAAACCCTAATTTGAGTCCATAAATGTCAATTATCCCTAATTGTAGCGCATAAATGACTCCAGCACCAAATACATTTGAGTTCGAAACTTTAAAGCATACTTAAGTTTTGAAAGTAACATTCCAAAGTATAACCTTGCATTGTCGCTCAAACTTTTAATGAAAGGCAAATAACGTTTAATTCAACGGATAGTTGCAATACCGGATATATATCGGTAACGAAAGGTGGCGGAGGGCGGGTTGAAAACAAGCAACAGTTCATAACCGAATAACAGGAGGGTACCCTCATAAGAGGCCAAATAAATATCAGTCACCTCCTCTTATTCGGGTCACTACAGTACGGAATAAACCAAAATTCAATTTGGAAAAATGAACACGTACTATGTAAAGTCAACATTTTCGTTTGAAAATAGCCGCACTAACAAAATATGTGCGAACAATAATTCTTTTCGGCCAACACACATTTATTACTGAAATATTTTTTCTCAAAACCATTAGGAGCCTTTGCCCTGTTACCAGACGTCGAATACCTTAATCAATACACAGTGTGGGATATTTTTAGTTTGTGGACAGTATGTTTTATTTTAATCAATTCGATAAGCTGATTAATATGACAAATGCAGATCCAAATTTTTGGTTTACGAAATGTCTTAGCTAAGCATCACGAAATCCCTATTTAGATGCAAATGCCGCTCTGTATTTACTGACGCAGGGTATCACGTGCCAAAACATAAGCTTATTATATACGTCATATACTTTTTGAGATGGCCTCGAGGCTGGATGTAATCGGATATCCGCTTCCGGTAATTCTGGTCTCCATTTCCGTCATAGAAATACCGGAAATTTTGTTATTTTTATGCTCAAAATTAGTTATAAATCACGCATGTATATTGCAATTTTTCATTTTTACAAATATGCTGCCATTATTTGATATGCAATAAAATTACGAAATTCATGCAAATCTTAAAAATTTCGGTTCATCCCTAATTTGTTCTTTAAAATTTTAAAAACCCAGTGAACATATTTTGCAAGCCTCAATTGTGTTGGCAGAAAATTAAAACATCTCTGAAACTTGCACACTTCAATATCCGTTTTCCGTTTTCTTTACCGTTATTTTGGTTACTATCCGTTTCCTATTATTCTTACTATATATCCGTTTATACCCTTTCTGGAGGCCGTGTCTGCTAATTGAGTCAAATTTCAGAAATATAGATTATACAAGTCTTTGTCCTTAAATATCTGGTGTTGTAGTGGTCGTTTTGACGTTAGCTTATTGCAGTGACCTAAATGGGGGGTAATATTGGGATCTATTTTGATATCTAATCAATGATAGTCCGTATCCCTAATAAGACTCTGTAAGCGGAGAGAGTCCCTAAAACCCAATTAGAGTTCATAAAAATGAAAATTATCCCTACTTATGACTCCAGGAGCAAATAAAGTTGAGTTTGAAACTTTAAAGCGTACTTAAGTTTTGAAAGTAACATTCCAAAGTATAACTTTGCCTTACCGCTCAAGCTTTTGATGCATGGCAAAAACGTTTAATTCAACGGACAGTTGCAATACCGGATATATATCAGCAACGAAAGGTGGCGTAGGGCGGGTTGAAAATAAATAACAGTCCGTAACCGAATAACAGGGCGGTGTACCGTCTGGAGAGGCCAAATAGTATCAGTCCTCCCTTTTTCCGGTGACTACAGTAATTATCTTAATTGGAAATTTGTTGTAAAAATTTTGTGCAAAAATTCGGATTTGAAATTGTTTTAGGACAGCAGCCCAAAAGTTTTTGGTCCGTTAAGCCACCAGAAAACGGTTATTCTATTTTTAACGCTAATGAAATAACAGTTTACGCTTAATTTGCATGCTTCGACGGGGATTTATTAAAAGTTGAACATTAAAATTACTTAGTAGAAATACTAAATAATTGTAGTGGGCTGGGGGCTCAGCCGTTTTAGGATAATTTTATTCTGGAAGGGTTTTAGACCATTAGTGGCACATTTGACATTTATGCTTGCCCTCCTTAAATGATTTGAGAACCATTACACTTTAAGCAACCAATGGTTCATGAAGTAAAGTCTTAAATTTTAAACTTTTAAATCTAAGACAGTTTCAAACCCGTGTTACTAAAAATTTCAGAAATATCAGAAATTCAAAACATGTATGTCTGTAGGCTTCACTAAGGCACAATTGTCTGACAGTTCAGACATTGTTTCTGGCGTATCCAGACCATTTGTTTTGTGTGCAGTAAATAAAACTATAGCATGCGCAACAATTATATATGTCGTAGACCAATCTGCTGTTCAGGTCAATTATTAATTGTCCTGGCCAATATGCTATTTTATGTAGTGCGTCGTTCACAATATAAATTTAAAGCCTGCCACAAAATATGCCATAAGAAGCTAGGGTTACCGCGTGAGAAATTTTAAATTTATCACACGTTTAAAGCTATGTTAACGCTTTTTTGTTAACTCTACAGCGAAAGCTTGTCACAAATGGCACTGTGACACACGTAAGGGTATGATTAACGCGAAATTTACCCCTAAAACACACATTATTAATAGTATGTGTGTGGGCTGTTCAAATTGCACGCGTTATTCTAGGGTTAACGGAACAACTCAAATAAGGAATTTTGAGCAGAAATTTTAAAATTTAAAATTTTCCCAGTATAAGTGCGTATATTAATTAGTGGATAGTCTGTGAGATCTGAGGACTGATGTAGATCACAGGAAACTGAACTACAGTTCAATATAACCTTAGAAGGAACATTGTTTTCTTAAAATTTTCTCAAATAGTTTTCTAATGTTTAAAAAGCGTTCAGCTTACCTTATAAACGCTACAAAATTTTGGAGACAAAATTTCTTTGTGTACAATTTATTAACAACACACAATCCGTTTGTATCGTGATTGTGTTTTTGTTAAATTTCCTTTTGACAAGCGTTAACTCTACCCTAACGCGTGTCTCAGAGCAGTTTGTTACAAGCGTTAGGGTAGGGTTAAAAGTGTAAGGAACAATTAACGTCTTACAAATTTTAAAATTTGTCACGCGTTAATTCTATCTCATGGCACAATTTGTGGCGTATTTTAAATTTATATTGTGACCAGCGCATGATAGCAGTTTGTCCTTGGCTAAACTGCTGTAGAACCTGTAGACCAATCAAACTTGGTAATTTGGACTGACGCAAAACCGTTAACAAATCAGCGTTAGTTTTACGTAACTGTTGCTTTGCTACATGTCACAATCGCTATTTGACCTAGGCCGAACTGCTATTTGCTCATAATAACAGATTGCCCTAGGCCAATTGGTGATTGGCCAACGACGTATCAATTAACAGGTAAATTTGCAAAGAGCCAGAACACAAGCGGTGTAAAAGAAAGAAGAAAATCCAGTCCCAGGAAATCCTGGACTATTCTGCCACTTGTTTATGGTGGTGAAACTTTTTGTGGAGCAGGGCAGCAAACGAATACTGGACTGTTATTGATTGGAACACAAAATGGGGACCCCCTCTTGTTACCCCCCATCAAATTCGGGTAACTACACACTGTAAATTTCAATGAGTTGATTAATCAATTCAGCTAGCGAGTTGGTTATTTCTGAGTTAATAACAGTAAACTTAAACTCACTCTGAGTTGCGTTGATTATCACTCTGAGTTGAGTTGCCTCTGGGTGAGTTGATTAATTAACTCAGAATGAATTTAATCAACTCAAAATTCTGAGTTCTGATAGTCCTAACTCAGACTGAGTGATTCAACTCATTCTGAGTTAAAATTAACTCACTGAAATTTACAGTGCAGTAGTTTTAGCAGTACAATAGAGTCGTAACAGTAGTGTAAACATATTCCTAAGGGTAAGCCTTAGCCTAAGCCTAAGTGTAAGATTGAACTTATACCTAAGCCGAAGCCTGTATGCCTAAGCAAGAAATATATCTAAAGCTAAAACTTACTCTATGGCAGTCGTGCCGAATAACGTTCCGTGTCTGATCCTTACATGAACCGTTAACTTCAACGAAGAAATTTGGATTTGTAGCTCAAAAAATTAATAAAAAATATATGACGCAAAACGTCAACAAAAATTAGCAAAAATGTTTAGCAAAACATTAAAGTTCAGCTATATTTCACAAAGTATTTTCTATAGAGCATGAGTGAACACTTGACCACAGATTCTGAAATGTTTGTAGCACCTAGTACCTGTTGGTGATAGGTGTTGTAACTTTCGAATCAGGGAATGTTGAGATTTAAAATTCTGCGCATCTATTGTTTTCGGTTTTTCCTGCTCATCTGCTAATTTTGAAATTAGCAAATGCGGCAGTTCGTTAGTTTTACAACCTATTACTAACTGTTAATGGGTGCTATATGCATTCGAGAATATGGGCCTTGATTATAAGCGGGCAAATGTAAAGATCAGGGGCGGAACGATTTTCTGCGGGCCTATAATAGAGTAAGCTTAAGGTTTAGACTATTTTTTGACTGGCTCTGGTTTAGGCTTAGCCTCAGGTGTAGGAATATGCTCATTCTTAGGCTTAGGTTAGTCTTAGGCTTAGGAATATGCTTATGACACTGTTCCGCCCCTGGGTTGCTTGAAAAATTGTTACTATGGAAGTCACGCAACGTTACTATCACGGGTGTACCGTTTCCGCAAGACTTTAATGCAGTAAAAGGTTAGGCTTTAGACATTTCTGCTTAGACTTAGGCGTAATGCAGATTTAGTTATACGATTATTATTACGCCGAGACGTAGGCGTATTCTAGGCTTAGGCGTGGTTAGGAATATGCTTACACTACTGTTACATTCCTCAAAGTAACACTAGTCGGAATATCTATGCACTTCGTTAAAGTAAAGTATAATAAAGTCAGGACTACGTAATGTGTCGAAATGTTTAAATGGAAAAATTCTCAATTAGTATCTAGAACCCTTTCATTCGTATACTATAAGCAATTAAACATAAATATACGAGCAATACAGACACTGTGAGCAGTGTTTAACAATTCTAACATATATACGCAGTGCACAATCACCACAAGGTGAGAGAGCCCATGTGATCTCTAGCTTCAAGCTCCTACTGCTCAGTGGTCATCGTAAATGCCTCCCACAAGTCAGACGGAAGATAGAATCTTACTTTAAAATTACATCTCATATGAAACTGAAAATATTCATGTAGGAAAGGGTTAATTTTCTTTTAAACTTTTATTTGACTTACAAAAGCTACAATTTTTATCTGTTTCTAACAAGAGTTTTATTTGAATACGAAGCTTAAACTTTACGTTGATAGCTCCACTACCAGGCGTTTCACAGATGAAGGTAATACGATACGGTGTTGGTTTTCCTACCATTCTAAAAAAACGTGAACACGTTTCCGGTTAAAGTCAACTGCAGCCAAAAATACTATCTCGTACCGCTTGCAAGTAAACGCAACTATTTTGGCACACGGTAAAAATCCACGTTTAAAAAGTATTCTTTTATATGCAAATTATAAATTTTTGTATTAATAAATTAAGCCAGATGCGTGATCAGAATTTGAAATCAACTCATAATTTAGACTTGACAAAAGTTTGAACAAAATCGTGGTTGTTCGAGTGAAGTTTTACTGCTCTCAATTTTCAAATACTGTCATTGAAAACAACATTTTGTAGGTGTTTAATTTGCAAAACATGTCACATTAGGAGTTATGTCCGACAGCAAGTGCGTGCAAGAGATTGCGGCAACAAAGCAATTTTTATGAAGCCAATTTATTGGTGGTTCTTTTATACTTCTTCCATATTTGAGGTTTAAGTTTAGGCTTAGAATAAGCTTAAGTTATGAAAATACTTAGGTATAAGCATAGGTCTACTTTTTTGAAAGCTAAGCTAAACCCTCAGCCCAAGCATCAGCCTAAATCTGAGGCTATGAGTAAATAATGAGAGATAAATGTATATAGACGTCGCTGTAGTCACCCGAAAAGTTTAACGGCAGCAATAAAAACAAAAATGCTTCGGAGCAAGTCAGGTTTGCCTAAAAGAAAAAATATGCAAAAGAAGCGATTTGACTGCAAGTATGCGGTAAATTATAAATAAGTAATAATCCGTTACCGCAAAATGTACCGTCTGGAGCGGCCAAATAAATATCAGGCAAGCTCTTATTTGGGTCACTACAGTATAGATTTTACTTGAAAAGTATTGCTTAATGGTATCACATTGTCATTCGTTGACCGTTTCGCTGAAAAGCATCGTTTGCACACCTTTGTGCAATCTCTTTTGGCGTCGATGCTATTTTTACAACTCCATGTTTCTGCAGCTGGTGAACAAAATAAGACATATATCAATTATCTACTGATAAAACTGCGCTTTAAATCCGAAGTATAGGACACACAATTAGTTTAAGCTTAAATACTCTGTTGCAGTCCCGCAGAAAAATGTTCCACGCCTGATCTTTACATGAGTCCAATTTTACATAGCTGGAATTTGTAAAGCAGCACATTTGAGTTTAAAGTAGAAAATTCTTCTCTGCTACACAGTATTCAATACATATGCATGATTTGTAGTGAAAATTATTTGAACTTATGTAGTAAAACATTTATTCAAGACTCTTGAATAATCATTAAAATACTGTAAAAAGCTAATAGACATTTTAAAAGCAACATAAGCAAGATTCCGCAAAGAAAAGTTGTATTTCATTATACCTTTTAGTTGATTTAGTAGTCATATCAAGTGAAGTATTAGTTTTTTTTTTGCTTTAATGAAAAATAAAATTATAAATATTTCATGAACAGCTGGTTGCTCTGACAGTATTGAGCAAATAATTTTACTATTCTGCTGTCTCATAATAAATTTGAAATAAAAAATAGATATTTTGTGGCCAAGCCAGACTAAAAGTGCCGCTATACTTTTATTGTGCGGCGTTCGCCAGGGTCAGAATCCGCCCGCTGCAAGCTAAAATGTTTAATTTCTTAAAGTATTTTCGGTACCGTCCGGCGTGCTGAAATATGCCCCGGTTCATCCATGAAGCCGCACGGCACCAGAACGGCGGGGCGCAAAGCATTAGTCGAAAAGTATATTGCCGAATTAAGGGTTATAATGTTAGGTAAAACCTCCACATATATACTTGGCTGCTAGTAAAAAAGAAAATGTTCAACATTCTCTTCATGATTATTACAACTGCTTAAAATTTTATGAATCCGTAAATATGTTAATTTAACTCAACCATCCAAACATATCTAAGCAGAAAAATCGCGGTTGTTATTCAAGTCTTAGACCAGCTGAAAGATTGCTTCAAGTGCCTACCATACGTTCATATGTTTACTTACAATAGCAAATACTTCTTTGATAAAATTAATGTTTCAAAAATTTGTCAAAATGTCCAAACCAATAGCACCAGATATAGAAGCTGCTTTTGACAGCCTGAAAGTCCGAACGAGTTATACTGCCTTACTGACAAATATCGTAAGCGTAAACCTAAGCAAAAAAATAATCTCAGAGCTTAAGCTTTTTCAAATAAAGAGCCACGGAATAACGTTCCCCCTGATCTTTATATGGGCCAATTTTATTATGCTTGACCTACTTTAACTTGCGCACACCGTGTGAAAAAATAAAACCGCCATTTACTACTACTGTTTGTGAAACAGTTTTAGTAAATTGTTTAACTTTATAAACACTGTCGGGAAATTAAAACGATTTTTACAGAGGTCAAATAAGCATGTGTTCAAATATTAATTAAATTCAAGTAACTCTTTAGAGTGTACTACATTACAATATCTGAAAATTGATAAGAATCTTACAACAGTATTATTAAATCGATAGCAACCTTAGCAGACAAACAACTACTAAATAAAGACAAAGGTAGGATATTGAAGTTTTTTAACAGTTGCAGTAAATTCTCAATTACTATTTTATCTGAAGAAGGGCAAATTACCACTTGACGTACAAATATAACAGACTTAGGTAATGGAAAGTTTTCCTAACCTAAAATACAGAAAATGACGTAAATTTAGGCAACTATGGTGGTCTTTAGGAATTACCCTTCGTATTTCCGATCTGTTTTATAATATAGTAGTGCGTGTGGGTATACGCGGCTTGTGTATGTGCAGAGTGTATAATGTTAAGACATATACATACTCGTGCACATATACCACCAGAGGAAATTATGATATCGGCCGCGTGGTGTAATGGGTAGCGCGCTTGACTCGCGAGCGAGAGGTCCGAGGTTCGATTCCCGGCGTGGCCATATCTTTCGGAGAAGTTTAGGAAAAAATCAAATATATTCGCAGTACTTCGGAGGAAGGGGTCGTCCCGACCGTGCAGTTCTGACATAGAGGTCCCACCGAGACGGGCGCTGTAAATTGCAGGCTCATGGATTCGGAGAAGTTTGGATTCGCGGTCCGGGGCGACCGCCTAAAGAAGGGGGAATGTGGGTATACGCGGCTTGTGTATGTGCAGAGTGTATAATGTTAAGACATATACATACTCGTGCACATATACCACCAGAGGAAATTATGATATCGGCCGCGTGGTGTAATGGGTAGCGCGCTTGACTCGCGAGCGAGAGGTCCGAGGTTCGATTCCCGGCGTGGCCATATCTTTCGGAGAAGTTTAGGAGAAAATCAAATATATTCGCAGTACTTCGGAGGAAGGGGTCGTCCCGACCGTGCAGTTCTGACAGTGCGGAGGCTTTGATTCGTGTTATGTCCGGATTTTTACTAAGGCTTACGCTTAGGGTTTTACGATTAGTCTGAGATATAGACATAATTAATTCTTATGTGCAGTATGCTTTAAGGTCAAATCAAATGGTAAATAGATAACAGTGTGGAAAAACTTTACTAAAGTTAAAGCAGCGCAAAAGAGAAGTGATAAATTAAAATTGCTACATTAATGTAAAATTTTGTATTCACTGCTTCTATTCGAAAATTGGGATTTTTCGTTTCCTATTGGAGAGTTGGCATTTTCATTTTCCACAAGGCGGGCGCAAGATAAAATGGATCGCGTATTATATAACTATTTTATATTGAACTGGAAAATACCCAAAAAAATATTGTTAAAGCTTTCCTGGTAAACAATCTGCACCCTATAACAGATTCAATGCAAAAACGAACATACCTGTCTAAACATCTAACGCATTATGATTGATTGAAAAAAGGCCCATTTAAATTATGGCTGAAAACACTGGCCTGGAACACTTACAGTCGCCTTAGGTTTAAGCTTAGACTTACTTAAACGTAGGCTTATGCTCCGGCTCAGGATTGGACTTCTAATAAGCCTTTGAGTATAAAACATTTCGCAATCTTCTGCATTATTCGCTAAAAATACCAGCCGAGAATTTACAGGTGAACAATATCAGAAAACGAATGATGCAAGCAAGAAAAAACAAACATATCATTAGATACAAAAAGTCGCAACGAAATGTTTACGAATCGATATTTTCCCTCACCTATTAACCTTGCTGTTGAGTTGCTCACTATTGGTCTAACATATACTGGAACAATAACCGCAGATTGCCTTGATGTGTTAGCGTTAACGAAGACGATATAAAGTCAAGTAGTTGCCTGCGATCGATTTCTCAAGGATTTTAGAATTGTATTTTGGCATCATTTTTGTACCAAACAAATGCGACTGTTTCATTTCTGAGTTGGTATTTGGTACACACTAGAAAAGCTTGTGAAACCAGAATCATCAAAAAACCTGCAACAACTCTCAATCCTGGACTACAAAAAGCACAAGAGAGGTATGAATGTTATGAATGTGATGGATTAATGCATTGAAGAGACTTTTACTCTGAATTAAAAACAAATGGCGGGTCCGACTTAAGTATTTTTTCAACATGATCTATATATGCATTAATAATGCCTACAATATGGGCATATGATTTCTGAAGTAGCCTTCTGAACAACTTACTCAAGATAATACGGCCTTCCACTGCAACAGCGACAAAATACATCTCCAACGCAGGTGAGTATTAAGATGACTGGTTGGGCAGAAGGAATGAAATTCAGACAAGGCATGATGCCTTGGTACCTAACAGGAAATGCTAAATACACATACACTGCAGTAATGTTTGAGCATAATAATTGAAACTACATAGTGTCTATATATGTAGACTGGAGTGCTAATTAAGCTGTATTTTTTGCCGGGCCGTTGAGGGTTAAACATAGACTTAGTATAAGCAAGCCCCCGATAATTTTTACGAGATGAAAAATTAATGTTGCAGTTCAGAATAAGCACATGGCAAGTGGCACTGACAATCATGGCAATATTCAGTAGACATCTCTTTTAAAAAATTTTGGGGGACAAAAATAAAACGCTTCTTCTTAAAACTTTAAAATAACCGGTTTGATTTTAGAGGCCAAAAAATCGGCTATAAACATGTTTTTGAAATGAAATATTCGCTATACGCCGATGGTTTTTGAAAACCAATATTATATTCACGGACAAGAACAATAATTAATAAAACTCGAGATGGTGTGTTCAAATTATTTTAGATGTTTAATTTTGAGTTGGTTAGTTTTGAAATGAGATTTTGAAAGATCGAAACGAACTTTTGAACGAAGGATTTATGCTGAGCATTTTAATAGACCATATTAATTTGAACTTGGCACATTCTATATACGGAGAAATAAGACCAGTGCTAGTTTGGAATAAAGCCTAAGAACGTTGTTTACTAAAGAAAACTGGGTACATTCTGTATAGGGAGTAATCTTCTCAGTGTTGGTTTGGAATGAAGCCTATTTTACTCAAATAATAGGAACTAAAAAGCGTGAATAAAGAAAAATCACAGATAATCCTTTAATACCTTAATGGCAAAACATGGATTTTAGCCAAAATTGAAAGCATGCTTCCACAGTTGTCCAACACGAAATCAAGTAACATCGCATGTCTCTATGCGTCTATCAAGAGTCAATTATCAACTTCTGATTGAGTTTTGACACTTATCGTGTATTTTATTATTGAAAACCAAAAATTTTCACGAGCGAAGCGAGCGAGGGGTTTAGCAAAGCTTGAAGCGTTTAAGCGTACGCTTATTGAAATTAGCACGTTACGATAATGGTGTGCGCTTAAAAAAGGCTTGACCACCCTCCTTCTGAGGTCTTTTGATACAATGCTCTGTGCTATAGGATTTTGGTTTAGGTCATCACTCAAAAACCATGTATTTAAAACGGCTGGTAGTGGCACGTAAAAGCCAAGAAAGACGGTTAGTCCTAACTCGAATGTATGAGTCCTATAGAATAAAATTCTAGGGTACAGGGTAGGACCAGGAACATATATTAATGTTGTTAAATAATTATAAACCAGACAGGTGGAGTATTTGCCAGTCTCTCAGTGCAGTTCGATAATTATTCACCAAACGGCCTTTGCTAAAATTGAATGTTTTATGATGAATATATGATATGTCGTACGCGTACCGAAGCCGTAATTAAACAGAATCTAAATTGGATAGTGCAACGCGGAAGTAAGTCAAAGGCTAGACCATGTTGTGTCTTTTTGCTCAAGCTGCACTCGTGAAGATTGTTAATATTATCCGGATATGTATCCGAAAAGACACACGTATTCGTATATCCGGATATCCGGGTATGCGGATATATCCGGATATTCGGATATCCGCCGAATATCCGAAATGCGCGTCGCTTATGCAATACCCAAAAACATAGATTTCCTAACAGTTGAAAATTGGCACATTTTCGGTTCCGCAATAGTTCATAAGATCACAAAAAGTGAAAGTATATATTCAAGTCTTGAAAAATTGAAATTGAATTGAAATAATCAGGGGAGGTTATGAGGAGCCAAATCGTTATTATGTTCCAATAGGACTAGAGCGGGTCCTGAAGATTTGGACGAAAATTACTTTAGCAATGTAACGACCAGAACAAATTCCTAAGCCTCCTCAGCGTAATAAACACCAGTCTAACAGAGCTATACCTAAGCCAAAGCAAACAGTGTAAAATTTAAGCCTAGTCTATTTCGGTCTTTGGAAAGCGGGTACTAGCGGGTGCAGAGGGGAGCGGGCGGATGTCGTGAGAAATTTTTTTGTAATAAAATAGTGCGGTCGGTGTAAAACTGCGTTTCAGAACATTTACGAGTCTGCCCCCCGTCAAAAAATTCTGGATCAGTCGCTTAAAGCGGGGTACCACTGAAAGCAACATTGGCTGATGTTTGTACGATTTAGCGTAAGTATATTATAACGTGGTTCTTTTCTCTTGGAACGTAAAACGGCTCAGGTATATATAGTTCGCGGGAAGGGTGACATTCGATAGAATCGGAAACAAGCCAAATCAACTCAATTTCAGGTAACCAACGTTAGTACTCTATTAGTCAGTAGCAATCTTCTTAACCGAATACCCAGCACTATTGAAGCAGTAGTTACATATTAATAAAAAACTATTTTTAGAATTGTATGTTGTACGCTCATACCAATCAACTTATGAGTCAGGGTCAGAGTACTTCCCTTCGAGCATGATTTTACAATGGATTCGAATTACAGTTGAAGTTTTCTCCAAAATAGAGCACAAACCCGGCCTAGTATATAAATTTGGTTCCAATCGGCTCGGTGAAACATACCGTTTCTCGCGACTCGTAGACGGGCAGCTGCTAGCTTTTTACTTTGTTTTCGATAAGAATTTACAATTAAAGTGCTTAGTCAGACAACATTTAATGCTAAAAATTTAATACTGACAGCAAATTCAAACTATAAAATATACGATTTATAAAAGAACATCAGCTTCGAAAGACGTTTTTAAATTCGGATCGTTTCTTTTGAATCATTTCAAAGATAGTTAACCTAAAAATTTTGCTCTATAGTACGGCCGGCCAAGAGTTGATAATCGCTATATAACAAGAGCGTGCAACTAGGAACCTTCTGTGTAGAAAAGAATATACCTGGCACGCTTTGCGCTTTTGCCCTTAACCCTATCCTTAATTTAGAGGTGATACAACCGATGCGAACCATGCTACTTTATGTATGCGGCGTCAAACATGTTTCCCTTACAGCTTAATTTAGGGGTAATCATGTGATAGCGATCCCCCTCCAAACAAAGGGGGTTGGCCAAAAACGCAACGCCCGGTGGCACATTTTTCATGCGGACGCCATGAGTTGAACACTCGTGTGTCGTCATTTCATCGCTTTTGCATGAAAAATATTCATTTCACGGATATGAACATATAAAATGTGCAAACTATCAAGGGTCTGTCAACTGCGCCTGAGCCTAAGTGTAAGCCTAAACCTGAACGTAGGCCTACGCAATGCGGCATACTTTTACGTGCGCCGGTTCTCATCTATAATCGCACAGAGGTTCCCGTCACCGGACGCCACCGTTCGTTGCCTCACCACGCCACGAGCGTCGCAAATAAAAGTGGAAGCCGCCGGCGGCATAGCGCGTTTCATCAAAATAGTTTTTGGCATAACCAGCGGCGCTGCGCGGTGCTGTAGTTCCAAGCCTATCCTGTGTGCCAGTGGGCTGGCCTCTCTAATTAACATGAGTCAAACGTGGTATATGTATCTAGTTTGTTGAGATAGGATGCACCAGAGAATAACATTGCTCAGATATACGCACATTTAGATATGAGAACAAATTCCCGGATATCTTGTGCCCATTTATATAATAATCGTTGTCATCAGTTATGATGAGTCTACGATAATTCGTCGACCGACAACTTGTCACTCAACAGTGTCTCAAAACATATAAATCAGTCTAAACATAATTCTATAAGCGTAATCCTCAGCCTAACCTTAAACCTAAACATAATGATGGACGACGAATTGTAGAGTCGATGAAATTTCAGATTACAAGTTGTCGGTCAAACGAATTGTCGTGATACCGGTTATAATATAATATTTTTCATATTTGGACGTCCGTCAATCCTTGCCTGGTATTTACGCAAATATATTTCTTTTTGGATACATTAGGATAATTCTTATATTGCGAATATTCAGCGGTCATGAATAGTATATAAACTTGTTTGCTGTAAAAGCAAGACTAAGCCTATTGAAAAAGATGCTACGGCCATATTACACAAAGACCAAAACTATTTTGCGTATCAAACACTGTTGAACTTCAACGGCGCCTCTTAAAGTTTTCATTCTGTTTACGTATAAAATAGCATTAATATCATATATGTCTATATGAATGTTCTTTTCTGGACCGGTGCCAAAATGCGTATGTTGGGCGTTTTAGCTTTAAATAGATTATGTTCCTAAATTATACTTTGAATAAAAAATTGCTAAAATCTCGCAATTCCAAAATTTTCACGTATAAACTTAAAACTTTATCTTGAATGCTCAACAAAAATGCAATTTTAGGATACAGGAATGAACAGCGTCCGTATGTGACCGATTTGTCAACATTGGTTTGTATTTTTTATTTCAAAACAAAGCATTTTATGCTGATGTGCTTCTCAGGTAAAAAAGTGTAAATATATTTAACCTTCTGTATTTTGTTTTTTAAAAATGATTGGCAGGAATTTGATGGAATCAGCATCTTATCCTTGAGATTCTTCTGGCGAGCGAATGTGCGATGGAAAGATGTTGCCGTATGGGTGTGTTGTTTATCTTTGACAGGCAAGCAAGGCATAATAAGTGTTAAATTTGTTTTTTTCGTTTGTACGCAAGGGCGTAGTTTGTTAGAGGTATCAATAACTGGATTTTCACTAGATCTTTCATTTGTTCAGTTGGAACACAAGAAACCACGACTTCAAAATTTCTTAAAAAAATTTTAACTGCCATTTCCAAAAGTTTACCTACCCCCCTGTTTGCACGCTCGACCTACATAATTTAGGATACAAAATTAAAAAACTTGCAAAAATTTAACTGCTATTTCCAAAATCTTAGCTATCCTCCTGTTTGCACGCTCGACCTACTATAATTTAGGATCAAAAATTAAAATTCTTAAAAAAACTTAACTGCTATTTCCAAAATCTTAGCTACCCCCTGTTTGCACGCTCGACCTACTATAATTTCGAGTAAAAAGAATTAAAAGCCTGGTGGTTTATTTTTGAGACGACTGGAAAAAATGTTTTATATACTCGAAAAGTGTTTTGCAAATTTAAAACAAATTTTTTTTAATTTGCGGCGTAAAATATTTTTGCCAAAAAAACAGACCTGAATTAAAATATTTGATGCCGTTGTTTTTAATAGGTTAAATTTGACCAAACCCGGCACGTCAGCTGCATCTGAAGCGTGTAAGTTGTTTATTCGCGTATTCTGTTTTAATTGGATGTTGTTTTTGATTCGAGAATTTTTTAACAAATGTGAACTTTCGTGCGTTTTTTGAATTAAGGATATTTTTGTTGGCCAATTTATTTGTCTCATTTCGAGATTTTGCTGTATGGTGTACGAAGTCAAATACTGTGATTAGTGAATAAACTGCAATTTGTTGAGTAAATTGGCCCATGCAAAGCTGAGGGGTCGGACCGTTTGTTCACGGAACTGCAATAGAGCAAGTTTCAGCTTTGGACTAATTTTTTGCTTATGCTTACGTGTGAGCTCATTTTCACGATTAGGCTTAAGCATAGTCTTAGGAAAGTGCGTTTAATTTTACATATTCTGAAATTACCAATGTACTAATAGGATTAACCACGAACGAATGTTCGATGTGAAGTCTATCCTTTGACTATTTTGTCAATGTATAGAACAGAGTCGTTACAGTAGTATAAGCATATTCCTAAAGCCTAGGCTGACCCGTGTTAACATCTGAGGCGGAACATATTTCTGTGGTACTGGGATTGAGTAAGCTTAAACTTTCGACTAATTTTTTTGCTTGGCTTAGGCTTGGCTTAGGTATAAGCTCATTCTTACGTTAGGCTTAGGCTTAGAATGTACATATACTACTGTTCTGCCCCTGTTCTTAACATTGGCCGCCTAAGCGTAACCCTAAGCCTAGGCCGAAGCACAAAAATGAGTATCTATTTAAGCCTAAGCCTAAGCTAAGCGAAGCGAAACAGTAGCCTAAGGCTTACGCTTACTCTATTGTAGTCCTGCAGAAAAACTTCTGCCTCTGGTAGTTATTAGGCACCAAACGGCGTATACGCATTGCCTGTAAATTTGTTCTGATACCAGTACCAACTGTTTACGCAGCGTATAAGAAACACAAGTTTGAAACGGATTTCGCTAACAGAGGCAACTGCAAAACTCAGGTGTAGGCTGCGTAGAATGTAGGCTGTGCAGTTCACATTGAGATCAATGATTTATGTTTTAAAAAGCCGCCAATGTCAACCTCGCTGCCGTCTCAAGATCCCGCCATCCCATGATAATTTGAGTTTTAGGTAGGAGTTCTGGATGCAGAGATATGAAAACAGGTGGAAATTTTGGATTCTGTTATGCAGTTGAATGTTTGATCTTGGGATGTTGGGATGTTGTCGAACGTTGATTTTGGGATTTCGTAAAATTGTTGATGTAATTATTTTGGGATTTCGGGATACAGTTGAAAATAAGACTTTGGGTTATGTTAGATTTGGAAGGTGGAATTTTGGATTTTTGGGATTATTGCAGCCCGTGAGACTTTTGAACTTTGGGAATTGGTTTAAGTTTGGTTTTGACATATTGTAACAGATAAGATTTTGCGATTTGTTGACGCGGATCAAATTTTAGGTTTTTGTTGATGGATCTTAGATCTAAAACTATGTACGCTTGCGCCAAAGCATACGGCTAAGCCTAACCCTAACCTAAAACTCAAACATCTTCCAAGATCTTAATTTTCACTTAAGGAAAAGCCTACGTCTCGTCTAAAGGTTAAGGCTAAGCGCAAGTTTCAGATTAAGCCGACGCGTAAGTCAAGTTCTAAGCCTAAGGCTCCGCTGAATTCTACGTTCCACCTATATTAGATTCTACGCTTAAGCCTAAACCTTAAACGTTAACCTAAGCTAAGCCTAACCTTTAACCTGTAAACTAAGGTAAAGCGTAAACCTGTACCTCAGCCTAAATGTATGTGGTCCACATCCGTTGAGCATATTTTTTGATCAGGTAAAATAAACAAATCTCGCACAGTTAATCGTGTTAGTAGCAGGGTGCAACCGGAATTCCGGTTCCACTTATGAAATCCAGTACATTACACCATCCGGTTCCGGTATTTGTTCTGGTATTTTTTCATCGGAATTGTCCGGTAAGCCTAAAGCCAAGGATAAAGCTTATCCTAATTGATATTAGTAAAGCCTAATTCTATACCTCCCAAAATCTCAAATTCTCTCTAAATTTAGCACATTCTTTGCATTGTTTTTCGTCATTTAAGTACGTGCAATGTTCAAATTTACAACAGTAAAAGTTCAACAAATTGAAAACGTATCGCTATTAACTTGACGATGAGTGCTATATTCATTTGAATAGATTAGGTTCAAAATGTTAAATTCCCTGCAATAATTCTTAGCTGTCATATATACCAAGCCTAAGCCTTACCGTAAGAGTAAGCATACTACTAAGCTTAAGCCTAAGCCAAGCAAAAAATTAGTCTAAAACGTAAATTTTTACTCTTTTCTAGTTCCACAGAAAAACGTTCCGCCCCTGATCTTTACATAGGCCGACGACTTGATCATCAGATTTAACTAAATTTATGTCCGACCGAATGTTCCACAATTTTTATAAAAATTGAGAAAATTTTTTGAAAAAGTTCTTGTTGCCGCCAATACGCAGCATTTGGTTTCTTCGTGAAAAAATATCGCATATTTTAAAATTGTTCAAAAAAAGTTTTATTTTTCAGTTACCCAGTGTATGACAAAACACGGTTGAGAGTTTATGAGTTAAAAATAAACATTTACATTAAAAGTATCAGGTTTCGTTTTTGCAATGAATCTATTTTATGATATGGGACGGTTCGTTTAAGTTTCATTTCTGAGCCTGAATTGGGAACCAAGCAAATCACACAAATTTTCTTTACAATTCTCAATAATGTTTTAGTCGATATTAAACTATAAGAATTATTGCTTGGGGCAATGAATGGCGGATTCAGAAATTTCTGACGGCGAAGAGCGGGTTAGCTAAAAATATGAAACACAGTTTTTATTGTACGCTATATATGTGCCCATTATCTGAGGGGGAAAATTGTAAAGTAGGAATCTTACTAATTTATCAGAGAAAATTGTTGACGGGGATAGGGGGCGTACGCCCCGCCCCTTCGCCGCTCTTTGGATTCAATAGCGGAAGCAACTAAGTAATATTGTTAAAGTACTAAAAAACTTTGTCCCGTTAAAGATGTAGTAAACTAACAGGAAATTTTGATTCGCGATATTTACCATCTTTATGTGCCCCTTTTGCTAGACTTTTCAAGTATACATATTACTGTAGTGACCCGAATAAGAGGGGGGACTGATATTTATTTGGCCTCTACAGAGGGCACGCCCTGTTATTCGGTTACGGACTGTTATTTATTTTTAACCCACGCCGCTCCGCCACCCTTCGTTTATGATATATATCCGGGAATGCAACTATCAGTTGAATTAAACATTTGTCTTGTGTCAATAGCTTGAGCGATCATGCAAGGTTATACTTAAGGAATGTACTTTCAGAACTTAAGTACGCTTTAAACTTTCGAACTCAGATTATTTGGTCATGGAGTCATTTATGCGCTACAATTAGGCACAATTGACATTTATGGACTCTAATTAGGGTTTAGGGACTCTATCCGCTTACGGACTCTTATTAAGGATACGGACTCCTATTGATTGGGACTAAAAATGGGGACCCTCCTCTTATTAATTCACACCCTCTTATTAATTCACACCCTCTTATTCGGGTCTCTACAAAGTATGCCTGTAAGCTGACAATTTGAAATAGTTTTAATGTTTAAATAAATTAAAAAATATGAAGATAAACAACATAAGCTCGGATATGATAACAGATCGGTAAAGATAAAAGGAGTTAACCTAACTGTATATCACAGTTCTGTCATTTCTTAAATTGTTGCGGTGCATAGCTTTTCTCATAATTGCCCCGGATAAGTAGGATTAGTAACCGATAAGGTTTAAACCCACACTGTGTACCGGTCACTGCTTCCCTCCGCTGGGACACATATGGGTTTATATTGAGTCTTATTATTTTTCTTTAGTTAAACTAAAAACGTCAACGCAGTTCCGTTGAAGCACTCGGGTGAAAGGTGAATGAAGATTGAGTTGTTTTCCGACCATAAAATCTGGGTTTTATGTTTTCATCGTTCAACGCAAAACGAAGCTGTTTGCCTGCGAGCTGCTTTTTGCACTTAAAATTGCTACTTTTAAAACTGCAGACCAATGACGTTAGCTGGTAAACTAAAGAATAAGGTTACTTAAAAAATGAAACGTTGAAACAATGCGTAGTCGGTGAAGATAATTATTGCTTTTTAACGGCAAAAGTTTCAGCCAAGTCTGGTCCGCTCAAGACCATGGGCAGATCAACTTACTTGAAGAAGACCAGATCAACTTACTTGGAGAAGGCCATATGCAGATCAACTTACTTGGAGGGAGCTCAAAATTTTCAGGAAGGGCATACAAGGGTTTTCGAAGATTTACAAAAGCAAGGTTGAAAATTTTTAAAATAACTGTTTCTAAATCAACCGTTAATCCATATTCTATATGATCTGAAAAACTGATGTTACTCTCACAAGGCATGCAATAAGCAATATTCGGACTACCTCGTCACGGAAACGTGGTTTACCTGACATCGAGCAAAACTAAAGCTAAGCCGCTAAAAAATTTTTTTGAGAACGTCTGTACGTTGTGCAAAACAAATCAGGTTACCTGAGCGAAATAACTATAACCAATGCCTTACAAAACTTTTGGAAACACATTTTGAATGCCTAAATAATGCCAGCATGCTCCGTGCGTCATGTTTAGCAAACTGTTTAAATTCATAAAAGGTTGTTTTTAGAGTAGCCGATTGAATAATAAAGTCCAAAAATTTTGGTGCTCGTTGAAATACGCTCACTCGCAAAACATGTATTTGACGTTATGCCCTCCGAAAATGAAATCCAGTCAATGCCCCTGGTGTTTAGTTGAAGCTAATTTAAGAGCTGTAATATAACTCACAGTTCGCTTTTGAGCTTTTTCTTGTGGCAGTTTCAGATGAAACTAGAAAAATCAATCTTAGTAGAACCGTCTGTGTTGCTCGTGTAAGAATTTTGCTTTAACCAGATTGGGTTAGTTTTTCAGTATACTAATAGTATATAATTTAGGGCCAATGTTACTTTAAGGGGCGTAATAGTAGATTAAGCGTATTCCTAAACCTAATCTTAAGCCTAAGCATAGCAAAAATATGTTCCTAAGCCTAAGCCTAGGCCTAAGCCTAGCAAAAAACGTATATAATAGAATCTAAACCTACTCTTTTATGGATCCACCAGAAACCTGGACGCCCCTTAAAGTAACATGGGCCTAATAATTTAGAGTGAAAACAAAAATGTTACCTAGGTTTAAAAAGCTGTCGGTTGTTTTTAAACTGCAAATTATCTATACGAACCAGGACCTGGACCAAAGGCACTAAACATAGCTTTACTCTGCGTAAACAAATTTCGCTTTTGTGTGTAAATTTCAGAGTGACGCAGATTTCATTTGGTGTTCAGGAAAAAGGTTCCTGTTGAATTTTTTGCTCATGTGTTATATATATACAATTTAATTGATGTTCTTTGCCCAGCGAGAAGTAACCGAACCACTAAAATATACGAAACTTCAATAATTTTTAGCAATCCATAGGTACATCATTTTATTTGTGAATTGGGGAATATTAAAGGTTTATGCTACACTTCAGAAATTCAACACAATGGTTGGGTTTCTGAAACCCAACTTAAGGACGGCTTCGTACTTAAGTACGTGCTAAGTAAGTACTTAACGATTTTGTCGTTTTTAAAAACGTGCTTAAATTGAGTAAATACTTAAGTTGCTGACTAAATTTAATAGATTACAAATTTACCATCCAGGCATACTAACCTTAGTCAAATTGAAATTGTAGACTCACGGTGCCTTATTAATATAAAGCAAAACGATTATTTTCTTGTTATGACAATGGCTGACATTTGGCATTTATTCGATTTTGCTCGAAGTTTAAGTATTTACTTAAATCGTCAACTTACGTGTAAGAATTGAGAAACCAAGCCTTTTTGAAAATGACGAATGTGAAACAAACGGAAAATGTTTACATTTAGCTTAAAGGCAGAGAGCTTCAACAACGCTTTTTTCGGTTACTACGTTACGCGATATTGCCAGAAACCGATAATGGTACGGTTTTGAGTAAATAGTCCCTACTATGCAGTGAGATAAATAATTCAACTGGGAAATGACGAAACTCGACTGAAGTTGTATCTCCTGCAACCCAGCCAATGTACCCATGGTTTCGTTCCTTTTTACGCCTTTACTGGTAAACTGCATTTTTATTTGTAGTTTTTACGTCTCCGATATTTTTAATTTTTGAGCGTTTAGTATCTGTGAATTACTGAATTTGGTGCAAAATGCACACACTGTGATTGGTAACGGGCTTAAAAAACATTTATGAGGCGTTTCACTGACAAGGGCGTTGATGTTTAGGGGTGAAAATTTTCTCATTGTAATCTTTGTTCAGAGTGGTGTTTATAAAATTTTTCAATAGTTATATTAGGAATAAGCACCGTGCGAAATTTTTATAGAACGTATAAACACAGTTTATGTCAAAATCCTTGCAAGATGCCAGCCGTAGCGCCAACGACGCGGACGGTGGTATATACCTATATTTCCACGTATGAGCAGAAATTACAGTGGTCGTTCTGAGAGCTTTTAGAGTCACAACAGGCTTCAGTAATTGAATTTAAACTTCCAACACAACTAAATTACATTAAGGGTCTATACACGTTTGCCGTATAAAAGCGTGTGTTCGTTTATAGGATTTTAGCCAAATTTGGTCTTTTTTGCAACGGCGATAAAGGTTTATCGAGTGCCAAGCATCAGTTGTTATCATCGATTTTTGATCTTCAAAGGTAAATGACGTTCGCAGAGCCTGCCGTAACCCTGACAGATACCCGGAAAGATTTCTTTGCTGCCAGGCTGGTTGTTGTGGCTTTGAACTTTTATTCGAGTTTCTGTGTGTCAAATATCTTTATTATATATTTTAAACTGTTGACAATCGTTCGAATCCAGTTTAGCATTTGATGTTAAGTGACATTTTTATCTGAAGGATTTCTTACCTTTTAAAAAAGTTAATTAATAGTAAAAACTAATATTTTATTTTATGGTGATTATTTAAGGCTTGTGTAAGGTTTCGGTGACGTTTTAGATTTGTTATAGATTAAAGGACACGCAATATAAATGATGTAGAATTTACAACAAACACTGCTATTCTCGTTAAAGACAGTACATCGTATTTTTAGTACTATTCAAAATTGATCAGATCAGACGTATTAAAACCATGTAGGGGCTGCGAATACAAAGCGTCGTTAAGCAACTTTATTGTTGTGTTTAAATTCAAAACGAAATCTTTTCTAACAACAATTCTATGAACCTATTAATCGAAACGGTTATCTCACAAGCTAATATTTTAGCACGAACAAGAGCTCATGGAGCCACGACTAAACGCAATAGCAATCTATGTTTTGCGGTAGGAGCACTGGTTCATGAACCATAGGGCCAATGTATAGAATAATGCCGTGATAGTAGCGTGAGCAAATTTCTACGACTAAGCGTAGGCCAAAAGCATAAGGATACCTACACGTACTCCTAAACCTAAACCTAAACGTACAAGCAAAAAATTAGATTAAAATTTAAGCTTACTCTATTGCAGTCCGCGGAAAAACGGTCCGCCCTTGATCTCTACATGGGCCACCATTAAATTTGATTTGCTAAGGTCATGGCAAGGCCAGTATTCTAATCGGTTTTTTCAATTGTTCCGGTAACTGTTAGCTTCTCAGATTTACTTGAACCGCCCCTGAAAGTAACATTGGCCGGATTGTTAGTAGCTGAACGAATAGTTCGCACAAGGTTATGGCCAGATTATAGGGATCCAAACCAAAAAATGCGTTATGAGTTAGTACTAAAATGCGTTTGGCTTCTCGTTCGTTTCTCGCTCGCAAGCCTTTTTCACTACAGCGTTCTGCGCCCGTCAAAAATGTCTAAATGAGTCCTTCTTTCAGAGTAAAATTAGCTTCACTACGCGATTCAAAATCACATTTTACCGAAGTCTAAAATTTTTATAGGATCGTAAATAATTGATATCATTACAAAAATCGACGTTGGTTTTGTATTTTTTGAGTCTGAAATTTTATTCCAATTTTAGATATAAATACGTTTGACACCGATGATTAACAAGCACTAAAGCTATAATGAAGGGTCAAAATTAAGCTCATTACGTGACACGGTTCATATCGACCTCTTTTGCTGTCAAAATGTATCAATAATACGTAGGAGGTGAATATCGAAGATATATTTTTGTTTCCAACTTTTAAAAAGCACTGATATTCGCCCCGGGTGATTTTTGATATTATTTTTATATTAAACAGTACAAAAGATTACAAACGTTTTGGTTATTTGTTGTGTTGGATATATTTTCAATATTATATTGAGTTACAATCCGCTAGGCATAACATCTCGAGACTTGACGAGATTTTACAAGAGTTGAATTCCAACTAAGTTGACGTTTGATTAATACTGAGGCCCATATTTAATATAGGGACCTCTGCCCATAGGGCGATAGAAGGACGCTGAGATACCTAGGGATTTGGAAGGTTAGGCAAAGGCGTATGCTTGGTTTCGTTTGACTTAAGCGTACGCTTGGGCCCTACACTTACACTTAGTAGAAAAGCGCCTATAGCGGACATGGGAAAATATTGGTATAATAATTGCATTCTGGTTTGAATCATTTGGGCCTAAAGCATCTGAATAAATCTAAGCATAATCCTAGGCGTAATCCTAAGCTTTAGCCGAAGCCTAAGCATAGTGATAGGCGACGACTTGTCAAATCCATGCAATTTCTGATTAAAAGTTTGTGTTGGATAGGATGATCGGTCGGTTTTAACCCATTGGTCCGGGTTCGACGTTGTATCATGGAATCTCATAAGTTTTACTGTGTCGAGTTGCAGGAATACTACGATCCTGAAAGGGATAAATACAAAATTCGTTCACAATAGTGCTTTGATAAGCAGTTTTCAGACACGTCTTCAGTGCTTGGTTCTTTGTTGATATAGATTGACTAGACATATATCTCGATAGACAACTTTGCATCTGTGTGCCTCGATACTATAACGCGCAATGCTTTGATGGCAAATTACACTTTAATTTTGGTTAATAGAACTTGGCCAACGAAATATATTTCGGGTATAGGATTAATAGAGTCCGGTTAACATCAACAAATATTAACTAAAGTTGTTTATGCATGATTTTGAGGCTGTTATTCGTTGAAAATCTAAATTTAGACTGAAATCATATATTTATATCACACCATCCCAATAGTATTTCGAGGAAACTGCGACAATGTTTTGCTCTCAATCACAACGACGGTTTCAGTATGAAATCTCTTCGGGCCTTGTTATATTTTGCTGCATTACGATGGTCAAATATCAAAAAATCTAAAGTGTCTCTTAGGTTGTCTTAGTGCAACCTGCTCTTTTCCAATAACATGTTTTCGTTTTATAGTTATAGCTCGGTAAAATTACGTTTTGAAAGTTTCCCCAGGATAAATACCATCGCTTACTTTGAAAGCAAAAAACTGCATTCCGAAACCGACCGCAATATCTCTTAAAACTCCTAATGCCAGTTTGAGTTTTCTCACGGTTTTATATATTTGTATATATATATATCTGTATATATATGTATGTATGTATGTATATATCCTCTTTTAGCCATTAGCATTCAGTAAACGTGTAACGCAAATCCAATTTCGCCTAGAAAGTTTGTTCAAATAGAATATTATATAATAGATAATCTTATTACTAATAAGATTTTTGCTAGTTTTGTGCGCTTATTAATAATGCAAAAAGCTCCGTCGAATTGGGTATACTGTAACTTCCGTCGGGGCAGGGTACACTTGATATAAGAGCGAACAGGATCCGGAACTGAATAAAGTACAAAAATGTATTGAAATTCAGCTTTCAAAAGATAAATAAATCCAGCAGTGTATATATAGTTAGTTTAAAACGATAGCAATTTTGACAATAGCATTTTTTGCTTACCCTCTAAAAATGCCAGTATACTAGCAGTCCTATTCTATCATCGTCCAGTTGACATCGTTCTTATATTTCAGGACTTCTTACTCTGTTATTCTCAAAACCTTAGTACGTAAATTTGTTTTAGAAGAACTTTGTGAACATTTTTGAACGATTTCCAACGCCTAATAATCATTAATAATTAATTTTAATTTTATAATTAGAGTTTAAAATTTTTTGAACCGACTTTTGAGTGATATATTATGACAAGAAATGATACTAGAAAACTTTTGATGATTTATCCCGCAAGGGTGGTTCAAATTTCAGATGTCAAAGTAAAAAATGTTGAATACGGATAGGTTTGAGTTGAAACACCAAAAATATCGTACGGTAGGGTTAACGAGTGGCAGTGTTTTATGCTCATTTACGACATTGCGTTTAGGAAAACGAAATCCAGCGAAGCTTATAAAACAACGTATGAGTCGCCGAAAACAGCAAGTAAACTTGTAATTATAGCCGCTGACGTCAGAAATGTTCGAATAAAGGTAGAAAATTTAGACCATCATTGAAATATTGGCCCATGTTACTTTAAAGGGCAGAAAGGTTTCTGGTGGGTCTATATAACAGTGGGTTTAGATTCTACATTATATAATTCTTTGCTTAGGCTTAGGCTTAGGCTTAGGAACACATTTTTCCAACGCTTAGGCTTAGGCTTAGGCTTAGGAATACGCTTAATCTATTGTTACGCCCCTAAAAGTAACATTAGGCTGAAAATGTGGACCATCATTGAAATATTAATAAGTCAAGATTATTTCAGGTCTACTTTAACACAATCGAAATTGGAAAAACCTAAAGTATAGAACACACGGCCCGTGTTACTTTAAGAGGCGTCTAGGTTTCCGGTGGGTCCATAAAAGAGTAGGTTTAGATTCTAAATTACATTTTTTTTGGTTTATTACGCCCCTTAAAGTAACATTGGCCGAACACAATAAATTTCAAAGTTTGTTTTAAAATAGTCACAGTTGGCGCTGTTGGCTTGTTTTGACCGTCAAAATTGCGCCTGTTTTTGCCAATATTCGCTAACAAAATTGTATTCTAAAACGCAAAATATACTGTTTTTAAACCTGATAAACCTCAACACAACATCAAATAAATTCTAAGCTAATGATGTGGTGTGCAAATTGAAAACAAAATTATCCGCTTTACCATTGCGAGTCTTTGAGCATAAAACTATCATTGATGAGGTTACAGAAAAATTTTTAACCAAACATAAAAGTTAGTTATTTTTTATTATCAAACAAACTGTCTTTGCTTGGATACACAGTCAAAGTTTTCGAACCAGACACTGTATTGAGCTCTGTTGCAGGTATTCTGCAATTGATGCCAATGTACCAAATTCTAAGTTAAGCAGTACCATATAGAGCGCTTTCACCGAAATTTTACTACGGATGCGATGGAGCTCAAACTCACAATATACATTGCGCTTCTGAAAGGTTGAAACAAATTTGATGATTTGCGAAATATGGTTAAAGATTTCATTTTGTATATTGTCCAATATTTTAGACAAATAGTTGTTTTTTGGATACTCTTGTTTGTTGGTGTTCGCCCAAAACTGGTCAGGTTTTGGGCGTTTTTGCACATTTTTGCTTCTCGTGAAATACACTGATCGTTTCGTATCAAAATATAATTGAGCGAAGCTCGGAGCTTCGCGAAGCGTTTTATGTTTTGTACTTGGGGGTCGAAAGGTGGATGTCCGTCCGTCCGTCTGTCCGTCTGTCCGTCTGACCGTCTGTCCTTCCGAAAAGAATCGAAGGAACGGCCGAACCGATTTTGATAAACTTTTTTGTTTGAAAGCCAATTATCCTGGGGTGTTAACCTCGCATTGGGGTTTTAAAATTTTAAGCCGTTTATTAGCTAGAGGCTAATTTGCATAATTAATTAAGCCTAAATTAGGACTTTCCACAATATTTCACTGATTAATTTTAGCATTAAAGGGTTTTTGGGTGCGAGGAATCTGCGTAGACTGTTTACAAACCTCCAAAACCGATAATTGAGCAGTTAGCTAATAGATAATTTGCATATTAGCATAGTTTATAAGCCTAAATTAGGACTTTTTACAATATTTCACTAATTATTAAGGTTAAAAGCAATATAATTTCAGCACTAAAGGGTTTTTTGGTGCGAGGAATTTGAATAAATAGTTTACAAACAGCCAAAACCGATAATTGAATAGTTAGCTAATAGCTAATTTGCATATTAGCTTACTTGACAAGACAAAACTATGACTTTTTAAATTATTTCAATAATTATTAGGGTTTACTGAAGGTTTTTGGGTGCGAAGAATCTGAACAAATTGTTTACAAACCTTCAAAACCGATAATTGAATAGTTAGCTAATAACTAATTTGCATATTAGCTTAATTGACAAAACAAAATTAGGACTTTTTAAATTATTCCAAACATTATTAGAGTGGCTGAAAGGTTTTTGGGTGCGAGGAATCTGAGGAAATTGCTTACAAACCTCTAAAACCGATAAATGAATAGTTAGGTAACAAATAATTTGCATATTACCTTAATTGCTTACGTGCGTTCGAGCTTCGCTCAATAAACGTAGTCCCACTACGACTGGTTTTAAATATTTGCGATTATTCGACGCACTAATGACTCCCGAAAGTCAATGGCTTCAAATTGCTGCAACAGACGTACTGGTTTACGCCTCATGGCAAAATGCTTTTGGCACTTGCTTATAAAATGGAATTGTAAAAATTCAAATTTTTGTACAAATAATCAGCAGGGGTCACGACAAGCTGAAATATGCAAAAAATTTCAAAATCCATTCATTGCTTATGGGCAAACGCCGCCTGGGTTAATAATCGAAAAGTATATATTTCAAAAAATGTTAATTGTGATGTGCATTTTTCATATTATACAACCAAGAAATAGCATCATTTAAACAGTATTCCGATGAAAGGAAAGCTGAAAAAATATTGAAAATGAAATACGAATATCTGACCACTGTAGCGAGGTCAAATTACAAACCGCTGCAGGCAGTTATTCACCGCATTTGGTTCATGATTTTAGTTCTTAGGCTGGCGCTATATATACTTGTCATACGGCGCTGTCCATCATTGTGCGCCACCGTGCGTCATCATACAATATCGTATGTGAGTAATTCACTTATGATACCGCATGGTGACGTACGGTGACGGACGTCGGCGGACGGCGTCGAACGTCATCAAAAGTATAGCGCCATCCTAAGGGTGGCGCTATACTTTTGATGACGTCCGGTGTCGTTCGTCACCGTACGTCACCTTGCGGTATCACACATTAATCGCTAACGTATGATACCGTATGATGACGGATGGTGACGGATGGCACCGGACGGCGCAGAAATGCGCCGCGTGATTTAAAATTGGGCATAGTTGCGAAGCAGAACTGATTAGCGGCAAAGTATGTAAAAATCATTAAGCCGTTTGATTCTGTTGCCTAAAAGAATACAAGACCGATCATCAACTGTCGATTACTGATACACGCATTTTGCTTTGCCATTCACTAAGCAGATGCGTGCTCGTTTTTATAAAAAACTGGCGTGCAGTGGCTTTTGAATAACTGTACCTGCCTATGCTGGTAATTAGCAGAAGACAAGAGAAACTGACCTTACAGTTAGCATACGCTAGGAGCAGGCAATGATATTTTAATGGTCGAACCGGACCAGTAGCCAGACAGGGATCAGAGGGAATCAGCTGAAGCTGGATAATTTTTGGCCCCGCCAGAAAAAAGTTTCTGACTTGCTTGTAAGTCATCGAAAACCTTGTATGCCCATCCTGAATTTTTACCTCATCCGTTGCAAGGTGATATGGCTGCGGGCCTCAGTCGGCTTACAAGCAAGCTGAGCCGGCCACGGACCTGGGTCGAATCCTAAGTCGGTTGGTGATTGATGTCCATGAGGGTTTAAATAACTTTTTCAGGAGATAACACAACCTTTAGCCGCGCAAATCCCAAACTACGGTTCTGGGTTTGCAATTCATTATTGCAGCGTTGAGCTTGAAATAAGGCTTGATTTAAGACGATATGTAAACGATAATTCAATTGCATACAATATAATTACTATCAATTAAACTATTTATATATATTTGGGAACAATGCCTTTTCTACAGTGGTTCAAAGGCAGCTCAGAACGGCAAAAATCGCCATTTTCCAGCGGTGAAAATGGGTCAAAATTTCGAAAATTTCGCCTACGTCGTTCTATAGTCAAACCGGCCGGCCGTACCGATTCACCGCACGGATTTGCAGGATTATTTTCGCCAAAAGTCAAATATATGAAATTACCTTCGCACAAACCAGCGAAATTTACCGTAGTCATTCGCGAGCGGTCTCCTGAAGAAAAAATTGATCTCAACTGGAATTCAACAGATGCTGGCAGTACAAGCACATCGGATTCAAGAGGTGGACAGACGCCGAAATATACGCTACTCGAGTCTCCAGCGAATCCCAGACAGCATCAGCCGCGACATGAATCGACAAGTTTTACATCAACGTCTTCAGAAGTTTTCGGCAAAAAATCACAAACAATTTCAATGTTGCCCTTGAAAGATAAATTTCAAAAAGTTCAAAATTCACAAACAGATTCAAAGTTGAACTCCGCGAAGCCGTCGTGTCCACAAATCCCAATAGTTCGCAGTAAATCGGGATCGAAATATTTCAAAGCAGCTGACGAGTCGAAGGATAAACAAATAGAGCATTCACTATTGATTCAACTGGACGAGACAACGGCTGGTGGTGCCCCTCAGGCAAAGACAGGGTTGAAAGCCACGAAGTTCAGTTCAATCGCGTTTCGATTCAAGCAAAATGAACACAAACAACAGTTTGGCAATGAACCGGCTTCAGAAGCGGCCGCAATCGACAACCAAGTCAGCACAATGGAACTTAGCAAATCTAAGAAGAACTGCGAACCGATGGTCAAATCTGCTAACGGGTACCAAACTCCTACTAAGCGACAAGGGGAGACGCCAAGTTACTACAATGTTCCACGCTTTTCGAAACATGAAAAGGTATGTAAAACTAAATTTTTAGAAGCGCTTATAAGGATTAATCATTTTCAACTTAGAAGCCAGACTAATCAATATTATTCTGTACCAAATGACAACAAGAACGCTGTATCGCTGTCTATTGGGTGGACGCATCCTATTTTGTAAAATTACGAATAAAGCTTTCACGGCTAGCGATCTACATTTTTAGGTAACATTCTATGTTATCGGAAAAGTAAAAAAGTAAATTTCAGTACAGCGACTATGATATCTAGACCGCCACCTCGTAACACTTGCGAGAGATGAAAGTGAGTCGGCCAAACAGCCACCAGACCCCGACTTGGCCTACGGTTGATTTTTTCAAGCTGCCTATGGGGGCACCACTAAAACCTGCGCATCAACTGCTCTGCAAAAAATCGCCTTATGTAACGAAGTAACTAACCGCATTTTAGCAATTTTTATGTTGATTTCAAAATTTTTAATTAACATTTTACCTAATAACAATTTTAACTTAATCAATGCAGTTTTATGCTCAAATAGCATAAGCGGCGAAAGAACAAAAGCTTCGATAAAGGGTAGTACTTTTTGTCTCAAATTGCCGCATATTTGGTGGCATGCCCCATGGCACTGAGTGTCGTTCTATGATGCGGCCTCACACGCCACTTCATTTCCTGTGTTGCTCCATCCAGGGGCATAGTAGGTGATCTAAAACGGGGCACATACGCGGGTGCAATATGCTATGACGGAATAAAATCGCAAGCGAATGCGAGCAAGAATCCAAATAAGCATGAATAACAAGATGCTTGACCTGAATTGCGCCAGAGGCGCAAACATTAACATCGCATGTTGGATAGGTTTTGCTTGGCCCCATGGTGCCCAAGACAAACTGTCTTAAGGGTTAGTGTTGGTAGCCGCAATATCGAGTCCTTAACGCTAAAAATCACAAAATTTTAAACGCAAATAACTCCAAATTGATGAACGGGTAATTGTGCTTAAACTTACTCTATTACAGTCTTTCCGGAAAACGATCCGGCCCTGTTCTACACATGGGCCAATTTTCTGCTTGCAAAATTGTAACACTTGCAATTTTGTACACCAATACGTGTGCAGTATAGGTGGTGCAATTGAATTGTTTAGACGATTCTTCGCGCAACTTGGCATCACCTTTTGAAGCATTATCAACAATCAAACACGCGACAGTCGCACGAACAATTTATGTTCAAGCTACTCAATAGCCAAGCAACGCAGTGCAATCGAAAATCGACAGGCAACAAAGGCAATCAAGATGGTAAAGATATTAACAAAGACTGTTGTGAGCAATCAAGTAAAACAGCTGATGATCAATGGCTGATCCCTCAGGCGATGGTTTCGATGCTGACACGAACGATTTCACATTCAGTGTTCAACGTTCGACCTGGAACTGAAGTGTACTGGCTGGATATGACACGGCTGCGTATTGTGTATATTCAGGTATGGACGTTTTAGACATATAATAAACGAGTATGTGAGAAAAAGTTGAAAGTGGAACCCAAATGTCCGTGAAGCCAAATCAGATTGGAAACACTGCCGGAACAGGCAGGGGTGGGGACTACCCCCAAATTCCAAGCTGGGGGCCTCTAAACTCTCCAGCGAAGCGAGCGAGAAACCATACGCTTTTAAAACTTAAGGGGTGTTTGTTTCACCCAGTTACGGTGGGTGCTCCTTTCGGGGTGGCCCCCCAATTGGGGGTATGGGGGGTGGCTGCTCCGGCACTGACCGGAAATTAAAACTTTTTAACCGAACATCGGTTACCGCATCAGTTTTCATTGCGGTACAGGCAGTTAAAATTATTGGGTCTTTAATCACAGTTCGCATTTTAATATACGGTTAGGTAAGCAACGGCGTGAAGGTTTCTGTGGTAAGTCTCTATAGCGTTTTTCGGTCAGAAAGTTAGGGTGGCACCATAGTTTTATTTAGAATCATAATGTTGTTCGGTGCCCTAAAATATTGCCCGTCGCCCGTACGTAACCTTTGTTAATCGTACGCTGTAAGTACGATCATTAGCTCGCACGCGACACAGTAAGATTGCGTGGTGAAATGTTACGTATTCAGATTTTCACAAAATCCCAATCAAAAATTATTCCAAGTGAACCACTGTGCTCCTGTAACGTTACCAGATCGGTTGGATTTATTAACGCTATTTCTATACTGTAGTGACCCGAATAAGAGATTCCAAAGTATAACCTTGCATTATCGCTCACGCGTTTGATGCAAGGCAAAAAACGTTTTATACAACGGACAGTTGCAATACCGGATATATATCAGTAAGGAAGCGAGGCGGAGGGCTGGTTGAAAATAAGTAACAGTGCGTAACCGAATAACAAGGGAGGGGTACACTCTGGAGAGGCCAAATAAATATTAATCTCCCCCTCTTATTCAGGTCACTACAAGAGATGTTAAACAAGAGGTCAGCAGATAAAACCAACTTGGAGCGGTCATCAAGTCGTATATTAAGGAATTCTATTTTTGATGAACATTTAACAGTCAAATTGTCAGGCAGGATTTTTGACCTTTGCATTTTCCACCTTAAAATATGCGGTTTGCCACATATGATTGTTTTTCTATTGGATTTTTTTCCTTTTGAGAAATATACACGATTCTTTGCTCCGCAACTGTTCTTTATTCCTCTGTGATATATCATTCTGTTAAGCTCTATTCACACGTGCAAGTTTTTGCTACGAGAACTTGCAGCTGCAACTTGCACTTGCAAGTTTTGCCCAAAATCCCGTTCGAACGACCTGCAGCTCCATATAGTTCATTAAAAATAATCGCTAGAAACTAGTTTAAATATGTGAATAACCATGCAATTCCGCTGAATTTATTGCAGCCGCTTTATCATTCGCTGATGAATAATGCAAGTTCTGTGTACTATTTGCAATTGCAAGTTCTCGCAGCAAAACTTGTACGTGTGAATAGGGCTTAATGTTATTGATACAGCGCATGCACAAAATGCGTGTCGCGTATTGCGAACAAAATTTGTCTTTCGGCTGCATGCACCTGACGGATTCTTGACGGTCATCCAAACGTAGCCATCCCAAGGCCAATTAAATTTAAGATTTTATAACGGTAATGTCGCACTAAAATAAAATACGTTTGGCTTCTTGCTCGCTTCGCTCACGAGTTTTCTACGCTATAATCTCGCGGCGGCGGTCTCGTTCAGGAATTTTTGATCCGCTACTGCTTGGTTGTAGACTAAATGCGCTGCTATTGAGTGCATCTTATGGGGAAATTTGTTCATCAATAGCTCAAAAATCATTTATGAGCTTTGGAAAAGAATAGTGTTGCGGAAAGAGTCTTATAACTTGTAAGAAGCCTCATTTAATGGGGTAAAATCGTTTACGACACCTGATCGCAACATCAGGTATCGCTTGAATTCAGCGGCGGATCCACGAGTTTCTGACGGGAGAATCCTGGGTGGGAAATGGTATGAAACCCAAAAATTGTAACATAGAGGGACCTTATTATTTTATCATCAAAAAGTTTTCTGATGTGAAAAAATTGTAATCTAGGGTACCATTTTGTCACAAAAATATTCTGATGGGGGGCGTACGCTCCCCGCCCCCCTCCCTCTGGATCCGCTGGTGCTTGAAATTTAAACAAAAGCTATACTGCTTACAGGAATTAGCTAATTGCTCGCAAAAACTATACCAAGGGTTTAAGTGCAAATTTATCACAATATTGTGGCCTTAAAAGTCAGAACTGTGTTTATAACATTTTAAAATATTTCCTATAACACAATAGATAATTCAGGTTGGACGATCAATGATCTACCTAGACGGGGGTCGTCTAGTATCTACGACCCCATGGCAAACGATGAAATGTCACCTGTTATCTTACACAACCGCTGCGCTGTCTCCAGAAGACTCATACTACACCGTTGCTCGCTACGCTTGGACTCAATACGTCAATTTCCTGGTTGATTGTTTATTTGTCGGTTATCAGTCAGAGTTGTCGCTGCTCCGAGCGATGGCTGCCGCTCATTGGCCACGAGTTGAACCCCGAACCACAGGCACGGATCGCCGAAACGCAGAGTCAGTGTCTCGTGAAAGCATTTAACGTCGCGTTGTAAGAATTATTGAAATTTTCAAAATTTTCAAAATTTAACTACAAATGTTTCCTGCAAACCAAAAAAAGAAATGCCGGCCATTGATTGGCCTTTGTGTTCAAAACTATAAACAAAGTGCATCGTATTAATGGCAAATGTATGGAACACGGCCGGAACAGTAGTATAAGCATATTCCTAAGCCTAAGCCTAAACCTAAGCCTAAACCTAAGCGTAAGAATGATCCTATTCCTATGGCTAAGCCTAAGCCTAAGCAAAAAGTTAGTCTAAAGCTTAAACTGACTCTATTACAGCCCCGTCGGAAAATGATCCGGCCCTGTTCTATACATGGGCCGTGTTAATCGCCTAAAGTAACAACAGATTTTAAATTATAACTGTCAGCGAATACATTCTGCACTCCGAAAGATAACTACAGTCAAATGGCTTTGAGTTCAAATATCGACAAAAACGCATCACATATGCTGCCAAAAATCAGAGTCGGTTTCGCGTCAAATTATTAAAATTCCGCTTTCAGAAATCGTTGCACTGAACCAGGCTCGTAGCCAGCTCACCTTGCTAGGGGAGGTAAAAAATTTTCAATAGGGGCATATAAGGGTTTTTATTTCACTTGCAAGCAAGGTTTGAAGTTGAGATGAAATGTTGCTAATTTTAAAATTTCACCTTTAGATGTATTTCTCACAGTCTCGTGAAGAATTTAATTTAAAAATGATGAAAAAACACATGTTTGCTGTCCCAAACACTACGAAGTCCGATTGGTTATAATTCTGATACTCTCGTTTGTTTGGCTATATTTATTCGCTTCGTTGTTTTAAGTCAAAGTAGTTGTACAAAATTACGAATAATTTTGAAAATTTTCGGCAAATGTTACGAAGTATTTACTGAAATCGATTAGCTATCGCATTCAGTAACGCTAATAGTGTCGTGCGTGCCGCAATAAATGTGAAAATAGGCACTTGTAACACTTTCTCTACCTAAACAACGACTTGACTCGGGTTTAATAGGCTCGACCGCTTTACAGGAACTATCGTATTGTTGCTTATTATACATCAAATGTTGACTTTATTTCAATATATTGAACTTAAACATTTATTGATCTGTAGCATACTTTAATTATTTTTATTAAAAACTAAAACAACAGTTCAGCCTGTTTTCAATCATTTCTTCTTCTTTTTAAATTATTATTTCTTTGTAAAGCATTCAAATTTTCTCAGACAGAATTTTATTTTCAATCATTTACACTAAGTAAAAATCATTCAAAGAGCAGGTTATGAGCAGGGTTTCATAAGATATAGGCTGTGATATTTCGTATTTTCAAGTGATAAATTATCGATACTTTATTTCAAAAATTGCATATCCGCACTGTAAATTCCAATGTGTTAACTAATCAACTCAACTAGCGAGTTAGTTTATTTCTGAATTAATACTTGTGAATATTAACTCAATCTGAGTTGATTTGATTCTCGCGCTGAGTTGAGTTGATTTTGACCGAGTTGATTAACTCAGAATGAGTTGAACTGAATCAGAATTCTGAGTTCTGATAATTCTAGCTCAGACTGAGGGATATAACTCATTCTGAGTTGAAATCAACACTGAAATTTACAGTGCGGTATATTCACAACATTAGCCATTTGCTAAGAATTTCAACTGTTTTGTTTTGATCTATAACGCTATATTGACATTTATATACCATCTTATGTAATATTGCCGATATCTTGCATAAGTATTATATAATTTGCTAATGTCTGTATTGTATAAATTCCACCCTGGTCTAGTCCAACTCGTAATTTCGCTTTTGTTAAAGCCAAATTGGATTTAGGCTGAATTATAACACAAACTGCGACTTACTACACGAAAACCGAGTCAAACTAAGGAGCAGAGTACAACCGGAAATTCTGTTCCGGTACTGGTTCCGGCATTTTTTCAAATTCCGTTTCCGTTTCTGGTAAATTGTAATTCCGGCTGCACCCTGCTGAAGAGGTATTTGGCTATAGTTGAGGTCCAATTAAAATAATTTGTCGAATTACGTTGGTATGAGATTCTCAACCGGCACTGGTGTGTTTAATTCAATTGTGTTGAAAACTGAATGAATTCAGACAAGAATTACATATTACTGAACTATCAAATTTATCATATTTTTGCGGTGAATGTAGTAGAACATAAAATTTATCAATAATCCATCTCGACGTTTACTATAGTGCAGATTTCTGATTTAGTCTTTTGCGCAGACAAAACTTTTCTTATGTATACCATTATTAAAGCTAGAACGTCCCACATGCGTATTTTGGGCAGCGTTAAACCAGTATTTCAGTGCATAATACGTGTAACGCAGATATGCAAATTAGTGATCAGTGTATGCCAGGTTAACGACGATCGGTTAAGGATTCAAAAAACGACCACATTTTTGTGTTTTGGTCAGAATTTTTCAACGATGGACGCATAAAGTTTGAACAGCCGGTGAACAATCTTGCTAAACACTGTATTTAAATATGTTTGTTTTAAATAAATATATTTTGAAGGCTGATCATTGCTTCTTAGTTTGTTGATTCAGTAGCGTTCTCAAGATTTTCAATTGAAGCGAGCCGGTAACAAAAAACACTGCTAAACTATTGGCTATGAGGGAAAATTGTCAAAATCGTTAATGATGATTCATTGAGGCAGTCATTACAGAACAGGAATGCATTTGGATTAACAATATGCAGTGGTCAACGTTTTTTGGGTTCCTGTCGTTACGCTACTGGGTTGATTGATTACAAAGCGTATGCTATTATTTTACAGGGTGAATGTAAGTAATTCATATTCAGTTATTATAAATACGAAAATACATTTTACTATACTATAATGATCATAGTTACACTGGTTATTTGTTAACGCCTGCGATAGAACCGTAGCCAAATCATGTTTTATTTAGTTAGGCTATTACACTTGTAGAACTATGTTACTCTCCATAAAAATTAGTTTAATGCCTCTATTTTTTAGCTTCCGAATTCGAACTATCTGGTCTATAATCATGAGCATACATACATACAAAAGAATTTTATTTATATTAGATGTATTGCTTTATCGAGTTTCTCTGATAAACGCTGCGGTATCCAGGTACCCCTAAGTCGGCATTAATATTAAATTTGTCTCGCTCTCGAGCCCACGTAGAGACCAAGGGCGGAACGTTTTTCTGTGGCACTGGAATACGGTAGGCTTCAGCTTTAGGCTAATTTGTTTGCTTTGGCTTGGGTATAGGCTTAGGCATAGAAAAATGCATAACGAAAAAATTACGCTTCACATCCATTCAGGATTTTTTGAAAAGTTTTACCTCTTCACACGATTAAGATAAGCCATTAAATACTCGAGTAGTCACGTAAACCTCAAACTTTGTAACAGTCATTTAAAACAAATATTCCGTGACAAAAACAGTTGTAGCTGCGGGCCCGAGTATGTAGTAGAAGAATAATTTTTGAAAAGGTTTACAACTTTTAGAATGGCTCAAAAAACACGTTTGAAAACTTTTTTCAAGAATACAAACGTGTAATTTGCGTGATATATACAATATATACATATTATAAATACTCCAGTAACAAGTGTGCCTAAAATAGATTGAAAGTTTGCTTTGCTGAAAGCTAGATTTGTAGTCAAAATAAGGTAATAAAATATGTTACCAAAAAAGCTACTAAAGTGCTATTAACAAATTTTGGGTTTTAGCTTCTTTTTGAAGAAGCACAACTGATAAAAATTTCAAAAAGATAAAAATGCAGTCGCTGAATGCAACGTTTTCGAACAATCCGAAAAAGTTTATTACCGAAATTGACAGAACATCCAGCAAAAATTTTTCCATAACACGAGCCGGATGTCGATTTTACCTGCCTAAGCTGGATGCGGAAGTTCATTTGCACCCTGAAAATGCATTAAATGTACTTTTCCAGTTTTTTATTGATGGCGCGGGTAAACCACCATGATATATATAAAAACCAGTTGCCGGTTTTAAAAGAACCACAATTATTTTAACCGGAAATTAACTATTAAAACGGTGGTAACCAGAATCGGTTCGTTTCCGTGATAGTTGGTTGGGATTTATTCAAAAATTTGACTAGATCGTAGAAGTATTTATCTTAAAATAGTTCCTTATTGTTACAATTTCCGTAATCGGATTCATATTTTTGTGTTTAGTTTTAAGTCAACACAATCTTACAGTGTAATTTTCAAATTTACAATTACCTTTTCGCCGTAAGTACGAGTTTTTACAATTATAGCTTAAACCTAATTGCAACTCAGAATTTACGTTGCCAGCCTCTTTCCTGGAAGCTGGGCCGAAACAGATACCCCCACATTCCACATTTAGGAGTCCCACCCTGCCAAGATTTTAAACAAAAAATTTGAAAAACATTTTGATTATTACAAGGGCCCCCAACCTGGAAGTTTAAGGGCATTCTAGCATTCCTCAGCACAGCCAGGGAGTTGTTTACCACCACAACTCAGCTGTAAGGCACTATCCCGCCATACGAAGATGTCTTTGCGCAATGCATTTATAGCACATACATTGCCTGCAATTAGTTTCCCATACTACCTTACTAAAACCGGTTTGTATGGCCATGAATTTGAATCTAAAACAAGATGAAGTTAGTGGATGCTTGACAAACTTTGAAAAACCCGACGAAAAGCTTTTTCTGGTTTAGCTTAGGTATTTTAAGCTCAGAATTTAGTTTTGGTGCAGATCATCAGCATTGCACTTGGAACTGAGTTACAATCGTGTGAACGTTGGGTTTATACAGATATTGGCGTAGACTCAATTTTAGTTCTGAAAGGCATAAATATCACTTGATGTAGATTTTTCGGCACTTTTGTAGTTTTCCACAGCCACTACATAAATATGGGGGGTGGGAACTTTTTCAGTTGTAAAATATAAAATGTTTTGTTTTTCTGTTTGTGCTTAGTATCTTTTGAATTCTCAGTATGTATAGGGGGCGGTAGCCCCCCTGAAAACGAAATTGTTTTGGCTTAGATACTTTTTCACGGTGGAGGAGAAGCTACAAAAGTGCCAATTGTTCTGTATTTGTTATGCAGATGGTTTTATAGCGCAACAGAAGTGCTTTTTTTCGTATGCCCAAAAAGTATTAAGGGTGGTAATATATGTCATTCTTCCCTGAAGAGTTGGATCACTCAGTATATATGTGTTAGGACTATCAGAACTCAGAATTTTGAATTCATTCAATTCATTCTGAGTTAATTAATCGGCTCACCCAGACTCAACTCAATTCAGAGAGAATTAACTCAACTCAGAGTAAGAATGTTTACTGCTATTAATTCAGAAATAACCAATTCGCTAGCTGAATTGATTAATCAACTCATTTGAATTTGCAGAGGCAAAACGGAAACGGACACTGATTTATACCGGAAACGGAATCGGATATCCGGTTACACGCTGGATATTTGCGTTTTCTTCTTGCGTTTAACATTGCATTTCATCAACTATCACAACTCAGCAGGAACTGAAATCGGTTTACTTACCTCTTTAGTTTTGATAATTACTTAATTCATACGTTCAATTTTGTAATTTCCAATTATGACGGTTTCATTTTATGACATATGTTTGTCGCTATTGACAGTGTTTATAAAACTTCGTCTCACAAAGAAAGACAAAAATGAAACGGTGGAATTTGTTGAAATTTTTTAAAATTCAAATTTTCAAAAGTTAGAAAATTTAAACAAAGATGAAAATTAGAAAATCAAAATGAAGACGAAAATTAGAAAATTAAAATGAAGATGAAGATTAGAAAATTAAACTGAAGTGGAAAATTAGAAAATTAAAATAAAGATGACAATTAGAAAATTAAAATGAAGATAAAAATTAGAAAATTTAAATGAGGATGAAAATTCGAAAATTAAAATGAAGATGAAGATTAGAAAATTAAACTGAAGTGGAAAATTAGAAAATTAAAATAAAGATGACAATTAGAAAATTAAAATGAAGATGAAAATTAGAAAATTAAAATAAAGATGAAGATTAGAAAATTAAACTGAAGTTGAAAATTAGAAAATTAAAATAAAGATGAAAATTAGAAAACAAAAATGAAGATGAAGATTAGAAAATTAAAATGAAGATGAAAATTAGAAAATTAAAATAAAGATGAAAATTAGAAAATTAAAATGAAGGTGAAAATTAGAAAATTAAAATGAAAATTAGAAAATTAAAATGAAGATGAAGATTAGAAAATTAAAATGAAAACGAAAATTAGAAAATTAAAATGACGATAAAAATTTGAGGTAAGTAAGTGGTACGTTGTTAGTAAGATTGTAACGTAACCCAATGAAAATAACAAACTTGAATGGGCTTGTGGATACATTTTCAAAAAAATAGTCTAAAGTCACAATACTTAGGCTTTAGTTTTTCTGTAGTTAGGCTCACAAACGCTATTATTTTGTTTAAATAGAACATTAACATATCAGTCTAAGATCTTAGAAGTAATATAATGTCAGACACCAATATTTGAAAATACGCTGATGGAATTTTGTGCTTTCACAAAAAAAGCTATTTTTTACTTGTTTTTTATTATGCCATTTGGTTTAAAGTAGCTGATTCGAATATTAATTTTTCATAAATTATCATTTTTTACGATAGGGTTTGAAGGCCGCTTACTTGCTCGCAAAGAAACCAGACCGATCATAAACATATCAAGGAAGTATTTTCAAACAAGACTGGTGTCAGTCATTGCATATTTCAGTGTTGGTATCGTCGAGTCTCTTGCAGGCTCGTAACCAGCTCACCTTACTAGGGGGCTAAAAATTATTCAGGAAGGGCATTCGAGGGTTTTCAGTAGGTTACAAGCAAGGTTGAAAACTTTTTAGGGGGGCAAAACTTTTCCGGTAGGGGGTTGAACCACCCATGCCCCCAATTGACTATGGGTCCGGTCTCTTGCTTACAAGCGTTGTATTTTCACTCCGGTTTCAACCAGCGCCAAATACACTTTGATCAGAGAAGGCACCTGCCTTAGGGCTGCAAAACTATTTAGGCTTTTGGGGTCAGGTCTGAATATTTTAAGTGGTGGTCAAGCAAAAATTCGTTAAGATACTTTGGTGCCTACTTGTTTTCGCGTTTTTGTAAAGAACAGGGGCGGAACGTTTTTCTGTGCGCCTAGAAAAGAGTAAGCTGAAGCTTTAGAGTAATTTTTTGCTTGGCGTAGGCTTAGGGTTAGGCTTAGGCTTAGGAACATGCTCATTCTTACACTTAGGCTTAGGCTTACACTTAAGCTTAGGCTTAGTAATGTGCTTATAATACTGTTCCGTCCCTGTACTTTACATTGGCCGCGTTTGTTTAACAAGTTCCAGTAAAATTGTAAAAGTATCAATCTCAGTAACTTATGATTAGTTTGGGACTTATTGAAAATTCTTGAAAACTGTCTTAGGACCACGGGCCAATGTATATAATAAACTGAGCCGCAACAGTGGTATAAATATTTTGTTAAACCTAATTAAACCTAAGCCTAAGCCTAAGCCTAAGCCTAAGCCTAAACGCAAGAATGGGCATATACCTACACCTAAGCCTAATCCCAAGGTTAAGCACAAAATTAGCTTACTCAATTGCAGTTCTGCAAAGAAAGAGACCGCCTTTAATTTTTATAGGGGCCGGAACGTTACCAGCACTATTTTGCGTCCTGATGAAATTAAAATTATATACGCTAATTTTCTGCTCCGTTAGCCGACATATATACCTTAGCAAAAAGCATTTTAAATATCAGTCTCAAGAGATTGCAGAAGTGAACTCGCCACCAAACGACCCTCAACAACATCAAAACAATATTTTGCTTCCTACCCCCCGTTTTGATAAGATCCATTAGTTTACGAGCGAAATTATTCTTTTTCAAATGTGAATTTTGAAAAAAAGGTCAACTGCTTAAAATAACAAAGATTAAATATTTAAATTTTACGCTTAAAAAGCATTTAAACGGCGAATGCAGCGTAAAAATTTTGTTCAGATAAAAAGATTCGAGCTGAGAGGTACACAGTTAAAAGTTGTCAATTTGAGGTAAATTTTGTGCGAGAAGTTGCAGAAATATTTTGCCTTTAGTCGATGAATGTATAACCTTTTGAATTGCAACCACGTACCTATGTGGAATTGCTAGTTAACCGGCGCTTTTCGTTAAGATAAACTGTTTTTTTGGCTAATTTGTTTCAGACTGATTGTTCGTTGATTCGTTTTGTTGCTTTAGAATAATCTCAGTTCATTGATGTTTTACGACGGATGCCCATGCAAAGAATACCACATATTGAAGCTCTCTATTGGCTACTGTATTGACCCGAATAAGAGGGGGGACTGATATTTATTTGGCCTGTCCAGAGGGTACCCCCCTTGTTATTCGGTTACGGACTGTTATTTAATTTTAACCCACGCTCCTAGGGACTCTATCCGCTTACGGACTTTTATTAGGGATACGGACTCCTATCGATTTGGACTCAAAATGGGGACCCCACTCTTATTACCCCCCTCTTATTCGGGTCAATACAGTAGTTCGAAGTTTAGGCCAATGTAAAGAACAGGGACGGAACACTATTATAAGCGTATTCCTAAGCTTAAGCCTAAACCTAAGCCTAAGCCAAGCAAAAAATTAGTCTAAAGCTTAAGCTTACTCTTTTCTAGTCCCACAGAAAAACGCTCCGCACCTGATCTTTACATGGGCCGAAGTTTACTGGGTGATACTTAAATTTGAAAATACGGACACTATCTTACGAAAAATATGCCACACCAAGGCAGTCTGGCTCCGTAACGGTTCCAAGAACGATTGAACGTATCATTTGTTTTGTTCGAACGCTAAAATCTGTTGTAGATTCATCAGTAAATCTGCGGCATTGAAACAGGTTAATTTTAGCAAACAAAATACGCAAAACACATACTTATCACTGTAATTTAGCTAAAAGCCTAACAATATATCATTTCTCAGGGTACGCAACTAAGGAGCAGTTGAGGTGGATTGACAGATTTTACAAATGAAAAACAAAATACGTCTCAAAATGAAAAATCTTTTCAACTCTGTGGATAAACTTTTTAGGCAAGCCAATAGCAAAAATGTTCGTATAGGCGTAGGCGCGCCCCTTCGTCTGTTGCATTGTAGCGCTCCAGTATTTCTGCCCGCTCCAAAACGGATATAAAGTTTTCTAAAGTGACTTGATTATTAAATAGCGAATTGAGTATTTTTGTTGTTTACATGAGTTAAATAAGTTGATTTTTTGATGGAAATATGATTGTTGCCCTACGGGTTTTGCTGAACTTGCACACTATTTAACCATTCATAGTTGAATAACAAAGTTTTGAACAGATTAATTACACAAATCCATATGTTGATGATTCGAATATTTCTAAGTCGCGTTTTACGCTTTACAATAACATCGACTGCTCGACCATTATTCGAAGATTTGTCCAAAGTTAAAAACCACGCCGGTAATTGAATCTCGTTCCTCTTCCACTCGAGTCAAGCATGCTCCCACTACTTCATGTGGTCGATTGCAACAACTTCACATTCAGGCATATGTGCACATGTATGGCAATGTTTTTGATTTATATTCACTGTAACATGCATATATTACGACAGCGCTGACCAACATGATCATCGGCAAATAACGTAACATGAAGGTTTCTTAAACAATTTTCATGTAGGTGGGAAAGAGTTAAAAATTGACAAAGTTGACGTTGCAGACGCAGTCGCTTGGTTTGATCTTCTCCTGAGAACCCACTTACATTCCTTCATGTGCGTATACGAACTGAACCATTCATAATGCGCGTATTTTTAGGAATAATGCGATATCTGACCCACAAAATCTCAACTAGGTAGCTTGAAGAAAAGTACTGTAGTGACTCGAATAAACGGGTGGTAACAAGGGGGTCGCCATATTGAGCCTAATCAATAGGAGTACGTATCTCTAATAACAGTCCGTATGCGAATAGAGTCCCTAAGGGGGCACCCTCTGGAGATGCCAAATAAAATATCGGCACCCCCTTCTTATTCGAGACACTACAGTAGGGTATGAGCTCCACGAGTTACCCTTATATTTACACCGTTGGCAAATACTAAATTTTAATTAAGTTTTTCAAAGCGGAACGGCTTTGCCAATGTTTCATGCTAAAATCAGACTTCTGATCAAAAAAATTGTTTTATACTTAATGGCTTTTTTGACAGAAAGGGGGGCCTACCAGAAAGGGTTAATGGCGTGGTGTAACCGGATATCCGGTTCCATTAAAAATCGGTGTCCGTTTACGTTTGCGTTTTTGTTATAGAAATACGGACAAAATTAATCACACACAACGTGTTAGTCTCGCAATTTTTCATTACGGATATGCACCAAGTGTTTGCAATGAAATCTAAATTACAAAATTCATCTTAGATCTCAAATATTTCGGTGTATCTTTCACTTTTCCTTAAAAATTCAATAAAACCTTTAGGTGAACATTGCTTGCCTCAATTCTGTTGGCAGACAAATAAAGCATCTTTGAAACTTTTATACCTCAATATCCGTGTTCCGGTTCCGTTATTTTGATCAGTATTCATTTCTGTTTCCATTATATTCTTAATATCCGTTTACACCCTGATTAAATGTGATACATTTACTCTAGAAACTATTATTGAAAAATAACCACCATACACTTTTGAAGCATTCAGAATAACCTGTTGGATTCTGAAGGCCAAAAATTTTCTACCGTGAGATGATACCATCCCGTAGAGAAATTCTTGTTACGCCCCTGGCAACAAACGATTTAATGTAACCATAACAAACTACATTGTAAACGTGGTAAAAGTTTCAGGAATTCATAAAAATTCATTAAAAATTCTATTTTATTCGCCTACTATTCGCTAATTAATTTTTAATGACTAATTCGGCGCAATTAGTAATGTGTTTGTTATCGCATAACAGGCAGCGTATGCCCAGAAGTAAAAAAACGTAACCGCTACAGAGCAATGAAATATTAGGTTTTAATTATTCCGTAAGACAAGTGCTCTAACCACCAGAATTAAAATTTGGATAGGTGCGACAAAAACCGAATTACAGTAAATTAATACATACCAAGTATTATTAATTTTCACAGAAAATATAGAGTAAACTGTTGTAATTTTAGCAGATATCTGTACAGAGTTGTCAAAAATTTTGGTTTTAGGCTTATTTTTAAAAAAATTCCGACAATTAACTTCTCAAAATTGTGTTTGGCACATCTTTTTTCGACTACGACCAGAAATGGTATCTTTTGACCGAAAAACATTATTGATCTCTAAGCGATCAACAGTTACTTTTAACGTGATTTATTCACAAATTATTGCCGAATTACCGTTTGATCCTTTTTTTGTCGTAACCTTAAGTTCGCACTGACAGCAGATTCATATCGGCGTGGTTGCGTTGTGGCCATTTCCCTGACACCAGGGTGTAAACGGATAGTAACAATAACGGAAACAGAAACGGAAACAGAAGCGGTTTGCGATCAAAATAACAGAAACGGTAGCAGAAAACGGATATTGAAGTAAAAAAGTTTCAATGACGTTTCATCGTTCTGCTAACACAATTCAGGTGTGCAATTATTCATTCAACAGGCTTTCTGAAATATAAAGGAAAACCAGCGAATGCATCGAAATTTTTACGATTCTAGATGAATTATAAATAACAAAATTTTCGTTATTTTTTAACGGAAACGGAAATGGACATCGATTTTTACCGGAAACGGAAACGCATATCCGCTTACAGGCTGCTTCATACCCAAAAACTATCAACAACGAAACGACGCCAGGGGTACATCTATTTCATGGCACTCAAACATCAATGTGCGACATGAGCATAGTCAGAATTTTGGTTTGGGTAAGATATGGCCTCATTTTTGAACTCTACAATCAAGCAGGTAATGTAAAGTCTGCAAAGGTGCGTTATTTGTCTCTGGAACCTTATAGTAGGGGCATATCTTTCGTATATTCCCTTGTTCATATATTTGGTAGTGATTGGCAAAACTCCATTAAGCTGATTAATTATGTCGAAAATTTGCAATACAACTTTGTTGCTTACTTACTTATAATACATAAATTCAAATTTATAGTGTTCAACAATTCGATCAGGATACGTTTTAGAAAAGCTACGTAAAACTGCGAATAGCGTCGCGTAGGTTCAATTTTAAAAATTAAAATCTTTCCTGGTCAATTTTTTGGCCTAAAACGTATACAAAGACCGAGATGTTTTTACTTTTTGTACTTTAGATGACATATAAGGTTAAGACTTAGACACAAAGCAATTGCCTTGAAATTTTCAATTTTGGAGTCTATTTCACAAACAAATCTATGTCTAGTGTTTCAAACGTATTTGTCTTAAATTTCAAAAATACTTCTCATAATCGTTGACGAAACATAGTCTGAAATTTCATACAATATTTCTTGAATAGAAGACAATATATTTTGTATGTAGGCTGACAATAACCATTTTTAACCTACACCTAATTTAAACGTAAGCCTGTACTGTAGTGACCCGAATAATAGGATAATAGGGTGTGGGGTAATAAGAGGGGTCCCATTTTGAGTTCCGATCTATAGGAGTCCGTATCCCTAATAAGAGTGCGTAAGCGGATAGAGTCCTTAAATCCTAATTAGAGTACATGTAGGTCAGGTATTCCTAATTGTAGTGCATAAATGACTCCAGGACCAAATAAAATTGAGTTCCAATCTTTAAGGCGTACTTTAAATTTTGAAAGTACATTCCTAAGTATAACCTTGCATGAACGCTCAAGCTATTGACGCAAGGAAATAAAACGTTTAATTCAACGGATAGTTGCAGTACCGGATATATATCAGTAACGAAGGGTGGCGGAGCGTGGGATAAAAATAAAGGCCCATGCATAGAACAGGGACTTCCAGTTTTCCAGGGTGGAAAACTTATGACCAGGAGTGCAGCGCAGCCACTCCTGTATGACAGCCTTATTTTCCACTGGTTCGTAGGAAAAATCACATGCGTAGGTTTTGCTGGGGAAAAGTGGAAAATTCATCAGCCTGGATATTCCCTGGTTCAGTAGGAAAAATCTGTAGTGTGTAAAATTTGTTTGGAAAACGGTAAAACTGGAAAATTTAAACGTCTAGATTTTCCCTTGTTTGGTAGGGAAAATCTAAAGCGTAAAGTTTGTTTGGAAAACCGGAAAAGTGGAAATTTTAAAAGCTTAGATTATTCCTGGGTTGGTATAGAAAATCTGAAGCTATGCTTCAGATTTTTCCTACCAACCCACGGTAAAAATCTAGGCATTAGAATTTTTCACTTTTCCCGTTTTCCAACCAAAACCTATGCCGTACGCTTGAATTTCACACTTTTCCCGTTTTCCAACCAAAACCTATGCTTCAGATTTTCCCTACCAACCTAGGGTAAAAACTAGGCATTAGAATTTTCCACTTTTCCCGTTTTCCAACCAAAACCGTCAGCGAAGAGCCTTGTATACCTTCCCTGAAACTTTTTTAGCCCTCTTAGCAAGGTGAGCTGGTTACGGGTCAGTTTTCGACCCACAACATATGGTTTAAGGAAACTTCCAGCTCTTTGTAAACCAAATGTAATTAACCCCTTCTAACGCGATTTACTGTTATTGGAAAATAAGTAAAATTGAGAAAATAAGCCACGAAACCTTAAATTTGATGCCTAATTAGGGAAGGTTTACTAGATTCCACATCTTAACCCTTTCGCACATGGATTTTTTTCTATTTCCCCTGAGACCTACTTTTATGCTAAGATTCGAACTCCAGTGACAGGAGTCGGAGGCGTATACCATCACCACTCAGCTATAGGAGCTTGACGCTCGAGTCCGAGGGGGCTCTCACGTCTTGTGGTGATTTAGTACTATGTATACGCGTTGCAATTGTTAAACAAGGTGCGATATATACTATTTAACGTATATACATTGCGCTGAGTTGCCTACTTTTATTTCATAATCTCAAATTTAAAACATGACAGAAATAAGGTTTTTGCTGAACAGAATAAAGCTTTATAAAATTAGGCAAATTGCGTTTCAAAATTTCAAACTTTGGCTCTTGCTCACTCCGCTCCAAGCCCGTAGCGAGCTCACCTTGCTAGGGAGGGGCGAAAAAATTTTCAGGTGGGGCATACAAGGGTTCTCGTTGATCGATAAGCAAGATAGAAAATTTCAAAGGGGGGAAGGCGAAATTTTTCCAGTGGTGGCTACGGGACCGCTCCTCTCTGCATAGGGTCAAATTTCTTAGACATGACATTACTTAAGTTTGAAATTAGGCTTGAACTGAAATATATGTTTTGTTTGCAGTTTAGGTTTAAGCTTAAGCTTGTGGGAGAAGATGAGTATATTAAAGCCAAAATTTTGATTTCGAAAAATGTACCTTATTCTGGCAACGTGGGTCCGTAATGCAGCACCTCGTCACTAGGCTGCCAGCTCTCCACGAGTATTTAAAAAGGCTCCAACGGCCTGACATAGGTAAATCATATCCAGGCGGTATATATTTGGTCATTTTTCAAAGATACGCCGTGTAACCAGGCGCGAATAAAAGGCCAATGAATAAACGGGATATATTTCTTCCCGAAAATTCTGAATAAAAAACAAAAATCACTTTGCTAGACCTTAGAATAATCTTCTAGATCGTGGACGCCGATGATTAGGTTATATCTTCCCGAATCGAAATCTTGGCCACAATCTAGCCAGAGGTGCTCTTGTGGTTTATAAATAGTATCATTTTAACTCAATATATTACATCCTGTGTGCAACAGAGGATTCATGCAGCATCCTAGGTATCATCGCTATACTGTTTCTATAATCAGATATAGAAACCAAAAAACGGCGCTTGCAGGCCATATGTGATTGGTTTTTATGTCGCCCAAAGGATTATATTTTTTTTGATTGGCTTAAAATGTATCATCAACGTAAACATATTAAATAGATTGTTGCGCGATGCCTGAATTTTTCTGTGCACCTGCAACAGTTAGGCACGGGTGTACGTATATAATGGGAGTTATATGTGGAATATATATCTATATATATCACACCCCGAGTATTTTAAGAAATGAGATTAGATGCACTTTTACTGACTTTAAAATAATCTGTTCTATCCTAAAGTCCTGGGTACAACTGGATGTTTGTCTAAGGCTCCAGCTCGAATGGACCTGTGGTCCCGGTTGATTTTACGCCTAAGGTTCCGGCGATTTCGGTAATAAAATTTTTTTCATAATTTTACAAAAACTGCATTGTTCGGTGCGTTTGGATATAACTTTTTTTACACAGTTTTGACAAAGTAAATCAAACATTGTTTTTACTGCCTAATTTTTCTTCACCTTCGGCTTGACCTGTGGCTCTCAGGCTCCGACAAATTTTGCTAACCTCCGCTCCAGATCCGGTAACATTTATTGAAAATCAAGCACACGTTTGAGTTGAACGGTAAATATTTTAGCGTATTTGAAGTTTTAAAAGTCAAATTTATGAATATGCGTTAAGATCCTCTGTTACCTACAGCTGAACTTAATTTCGGGTTGGTGCAATATGTCTTGTGAAAGTATTTTTTGCAATCTAGCGCACAGCGATAAATATTTTTATTTTCTAGTATTCAGAATGCTTACTCTAAGGCAGGTTAAAGGTGCTTTCAATTTTGTCTTGTCAGAATTTTCATGTGAGATGTATATGTATCCTTTTTTCTCCTTCTATCACTATCTACAGATATTATACTTCAACCAGCGTCTAATAATTGCACAGCAAAGTATTAGAAGCCTTTCTGATAGCTGTATTTATGCAGGCACGCCAGGCCCGTAGCCAGCTCACCTTGTTAGGGAAACTGAAAAATTTTGTAGCAGGGGCATTCAAGGGTTTTTAATGAGTTACATGCAAGGTTGCAAATTTTCTAGGGGAAGCCAAAATTTTTTCCCAGTTGCGCTGCTCGAAATTTATTAGCGGAGGTGGCAAGAATAATTAATATTCTGGAGAAGCAGGGAAAAACTTTAAAAACAATATGGTTGTTTTAATGCTGTACAAGAAATTTTGGGGTATTTTCGTAGGAATGCAGTCCCGCATCCATCGTTCCCCTCATGATTGCGACCCTGTTTTGATACCGTTAGTTGATTCTAACTAACAAATAAAACTAAAGGCATGTCAATTATTTTTGTTAAGCTTGTTCTCAGAAGTTTAAACTTTTCGGCTTCAAAATTATCGAGATCGGGCTTACAATTTTTCTGGAAAATACATGGTTTTTTGATCACATTAATACAAGCAAGCGTTAAAATTTTCTGATGGAAGCAAAATTCTTCCAGGAGTTGCTCAAACCCATCTGGCTTCTCTATGGCTACGGGTCCGGACAGAATACGTTTTTCAACATCTATCGTCATCTGCCCTGAGGAAGCTGTCATTAGAACAACTAATGATAACACAGTGGGTGTGGGTATAATTCAGACTATGCTAACTAGACAATGGTCCAATGTTACACTAACGCGTAGTACTTTACATTATACGAATTTCGACATTTTGAGGCCAATATGTACTGTAATTGGCAATGAGTTTAGGTAGGAACACAAAATACAAAATTTTGATCGGCAATAAGTTTAGGTAGGAACACAAAATGCAAAATTTTGATCGGCAATGACTTTAGGTAGGAACACAAAATACAAAATTTTGATCGGCAATGACTTTAGGTAGGAACACAAAATACAAAATTTTGATCGGCAATGACTTTAGGTAGGAACACAAAATACAAAATTTTGATCGGCAATGACTTTAGGTAGGAACACAAAATACAAAATTTTGATCGGCAATGACTTTAGGTAGGAACACAAAATACAAAATTTTGATCGGAATATTAACATCGCAAAGTTTTCATCCACTTTGCAGAGCTGGCAAGAAAATCGCGTCAATCATATGATTTGTGGTTTTCGCAATACGTTTTCAGTTGTCAAAGTTTTTCGCTCAGTAGTCAAGTTTTATACATTTTGGCACATGTAAAATCTGGGGCGGAATGCTTTTCTACTGGACTGCAATTGAATATATAAGCTAAGCTTTAGACTAATTTTTTTGCTTGCTCTTAGGCTTAGGCTTAGGCTTAGGAATGCGCTTAGACAACTGCTACTGCACAGTTATATACGTTGCCCCTCTCAGAAGTGTAAGTGGGTAAAGATTTTCTACTCACGCTGCGGTTTACTAGCGAAAATTTTATTTCTTTTATCGGCGGCGGTTATACCTGCAATAAATTCCTTTACCCGTTAACAGCCTTTACCCGCCCTAATTTTTTCTTCTGCGTTCAATACAATTGTGTAATTTTACAGTGCATTGATGTCTTAGTTTAACTCGCTACTTATTATTCACTCATATGGTAAAAACAGATTAAAAAGTAAAGTTTTTCAACATTATCTGGTTTCAAGTTTGTTATAAAACATTTTCGGTGGGTAAAAATTAACAAGTTTTTATCAGCGTTTTGAAATCCTTTACCCGTGGGCATACCGCACCAAAACTTCCTCACCCGGTCCGCGTTTGCCTGCCGGTAACCGCGGATAACGTGCAGCTGTGGACCCTATTTTTACACAATTTAACTTTCACCTGTCTCACCGAGTTTAATAGCAGTTTTTCTAGGCTACTGTATTGACCCGAATAAGAGGGGGTAATAAGAGGGAGGGGGGTCCCATTTTGAGTCCGAATCAATAAGAGTCCGTATCCTTAATAAGGTTCCGTAAGCGGATAGAGTCTCTAAGCCCTAATTAGACTCCATAAATGTCAATTAACTCTAATTGTATAGCATAAATGACTCCAGAACCAAATAATTTGAGTTCGAAATTTTAAAGCGTACTTAAATTTTGAAAGTACATTCCTAGGTATAACATTGTATTATCGCTCAAGCTATTGACACAAGACAAATAAACGTTTGATTCAACGCATAATTGCAATACCGGATATATATCAGTAACGAAGGGCGGCGGAGCGTGGGTTAATAATAAATAACAGTCCGTAACCGAATAACAAGGGGGAGGGTAACCTCTGGAGAGGCCAAATAAATATCAGTCCCCCTCTTATTCGGGTCACTACAGTATATTGCGAACTATACAAGTTACAAAGTATAATCTGATTGATTGGTCCAATTTATTTTAAGAGGCGTCCAGGTGTCTGGTGGGTCTATAAAAGAGTACGTTTAGATTCTAGGTTACATTTTTTTGCTTTGGTTTAGGCTTCGGTTTAGGCTTAGGCTTAGGAACTCATTTGGCAACGCTTAGGCTTAGGCTTAGCAATACGTTTAATCTACTGTTACGCACCTTAAAGTAACGTTGGCCATCTGTTTTATCATTAGTATTCCTAAACATGCGCATTATATTATAATTACGTTAAGTAAACCGGAAGAAAGTTTATGCCTTAAGCAACATAATTTTATTCAATCAAACTAAAATATGTAATTATTAACGTTTGCCTAATCATATTATAATATTGACCGCTGAATGTACTGAAAAACCTCGGCTAAAACAGCTGTTAGCTGGCTTATGCTGGCTCGTTTGTTGTTAAAAAGAAAGCAAAAACCACGTAAACCTTTTAAGAAATTATTAATTTTTTCGTGGCTGTATAATGCAGCAGTTGCTATCAGACCACGCTGAAATATTGTTATGAACAAAATGTACATAATTTGATTAAATTTAAAGATTATATATATCGAAGAAATTTGTTTTTAGTGTACGTGTTCCTTCAATTGTAGCACGAAATACCGCTTACTGTAAAATTCTTTAGTCACATTTTGTTTCATAATTAACATGGCGCATAAAATAACCTGGTTTTGTACATTTCCTATGCCAGTTTTCGATATTTTTTAATATTTGGTCTGCTCTAGAGTTAGGTTCAGATTGTCGGTTAAACGTGCGCAAGGAGAGTATACATGGGCCAAATTATCTTCTGTATCTATAATCAGAAACTTTGTAGTTAAATTTTCAATAATTACAGTAGCGGAATTCAGTATAAAACTCAAACGTATAATAAGTTCCGGGTTGTTTTTCTGCTAGTATGATTCATTATCACATTAAAGCTGAGTTGTACCAATGGGAACAACAGCGCCACAGGGTGGGGGGCACCCCCTGTCGACATTTATTATTGTCTTATAAAGACGCCTGCTAAATTCAACACCAACGGTCACGATTTGTGAGTTGTCTTAAAACCAATACGTTAGACGCTTTTCGGATACGGCCCCCAGTAATCCAAATTTCAAGGTATGCTACCGCAAGGTCTTGCGACAAGTAGGCCTAATTTCATACAAAAACCACGTATGAGGTATTTTTAATATTAAAAAAAGAGCCTCATAATATCATAGAACTTACCTGGAGTTATAATATTAATCACCTTCCGATTACAGGTCTATTAATTTTTAATTGAAACGCATGTGCCGCACGGCATTGGTAGGATATGCTGATTATTGCGATTTTATACTGTTTAGGTCAATGATCTATCATTGTCATTTTATATTTTTGGTTTACAGCTGAACAAGCATAGACGACGTCTGACGAGCGTATTCAAAGCGGAATATGAGGATTTATCTAAAACCGTAATTTCTTGATACAAAAGCACCTGTTAAGCTATAAAATTTTGGGATATCTAAATTGCTTAATTTTGTTCTCTTGCTACGGTCGCTCGGAAAAATAACTTTTAGATAATGTTAATAGAATCCACATTGGGCGAAACTGCCTGGATTGACGGCTATTAAATAATAACCATAATCTGGGCTGTCCTGGCTCAGATAGTGATGAACCAGACCCCAAAATAAAACGCTGACTACGCGCTGCTGTAGGTTTTGAGTTTTTGCATCATGTCATCGGTTAAAGAGTAAATCTTGTAAAATTTTTGCGCAGAGTTAAAGTTGTGTTCGGCTGAAAAACAGCCTTTTTCATAGCGATCATAGATGAATATTTTTGCACAAATGCAGTACACAACGATAGACAGGAGCGAATACAAGTTGGAGATAGCGAAAATATATACACCCTGAAATGTCTGGAAAAGGCTTGAGTTACTTTTACAGGCTGTACAATAGCTTGCACTGGTAAATAAATTATTTTCACTCGCTACGCTTGCCCGCAGTAAGCTTTAAGGCATCTTCCCTCAAAATGATATTCTGGCTACGACCCTTACACCAGATGCCGACTGCGGAAATAGAAAGAAGATCGCTGGCCTATTTGAAAATAAATGTAGCGTTCATTGTCCAGCGCCTTCGTGTAAATTATTAATATACCAATTGGTAGGTAATTACCTGTATTAATTTAATTACTTATAGGAAAGTGTAAACAACTGATCCGATGCGAAAAGTTTTCGCGGAACTATGATCTGTATACCAACTTTTTCATATATATCGTATAGGTTTGATTTATAATACCATATTCGTAATTAAGCATGCGCGAATAGTTGTGTCAAAAAAAGCGAATGGCCAATGTGTAGAACAGAGCCGTATATGTAGCATAAGCAACAAGCATATTCTATACCCTTAGCCTAAAGCCTAACGGTTGCGCTCTACTTGACGACCGGCGCCGTCTGTCACCCGTACGGCGCCGTCTGTCACCGCGCGTCACCAGAACGGCACCGTCCGTCACCAGAACGGCACCGTCCGTTACCGTTCGTCATCCGTACGGTGCCGTTCGTCACCGTTCGTACCACAAGTTATCGTTTGCGTACGATACCGCATGGTGACGGACGGCGTCCGTACATGTGACGCATGTTGATGGACGGCGTCTAACGTAAACAAAAGTATAGTGCAACCCTAAGCGTAACGATAAGGCTATACGTAGCCTACTGCTGAGCGTAAGCTAAAGCAAAATCTAAACATGAAAGCTTTTTCAATTGCAGTCCGGTGGAAAAACGGTCCGAAATGGAACGATGCACGGGATGGGGAAGGGAACAAAAGCATAAAAAGAAATATATCACGTAAGTTCTGTATAACTGATTAGTTTAAATCGCAGGGTTTTACAAGCATTTAAAACTTATTCGACATGAAAGAAAATGGGTTTCGTGTACTTGTTTATGATAAAACTTATAGATTGTAACCTGAAAATTTTTCGCTTAAAGATAGTAAACTGAAATTTTTTCGCTTAAAGATAGTAAACTGAAAATTTTTCGGTTAACCCTTTCTCACATCAATATTTTCTATTTTCCCTGAGACCTACTTTTATGCTAGGATTCGAACTCCAGTGACTGGAGAGGGAGGCGTATACCATCACCACTCAGCTATAGGAGCTTGACGCTCGAGCCCGAGGGGGCTCTCACGTCTTGTGGTGATTTAGTACTATGTATACATGTTGCAATTGTTAAACAAGGTGCGATATATACTATTTAACGTATATACAAGGCGCTGAGTTGCGCTCTTCTAAATCAATTGAGCAATCACTATTTTAACCCTTTCTCACATTGAGTTGCCTATTTTGCTCAATTGATTTAGAAGACGTTTCGTTTTTCGCAAAACTAATTTATATATCCGGAATACCAGAAATACTGTGCTATCCAGTTGGTAATGGATCGGTATGCATGTTAAAGATCATTCAAATTCGCCAAGATCCTTGAGGTCTAAGAATTTTGCTTCTTCACAACGAAGGATAAACGGTACAGCGTTCAAATGCTTAAACCCAAAAAACGAGGTTGTTGAAATCCTAACTTAACCGGATCCAATTTCTTTATGTGGGAAGGGTTTCTGTTAAACATCGGCACATAACGTAATTACATTATATATCTGCGTTATCGCTCTTCTGAAAACGTGAAGTTATAACAGAACAGTCACATATATTGTTCTCTTAACGGAATGCATTTAAAAAATGGGTTGTTCAAGAGATAAAATGACAATTTCAACGAACTTGTTTAGAAAAGGCGCAGTCTCGATTGAAAATTTCTAAACTCGGCTTTGCTAAAATTTAATTTACTTTAAGCCTACTATGGTTTAACAATTTTTACATAGAAATAGGCAAACATGCAAAACGTTTTGAAACATCAGTGTCATTCGCCGAACGGTACCACGCCTACTTATTCTACACGTTTAATTAAACTAAAGACCGAAAATATAGAAGATATGTTGCTAAAAATCTTAAGGCCAAACTAATCACATAACCTTAAACTTTTCGTAAATATAATGTGTGAGGGAATACTGGACGAAAATCGAAATTTAATTAATTTCGCCCAAAGCTGTAGAGTTTGTTGCAATAATATGAATTCGGGTGCAAAGCATTTTTTGAATTTGAAAATTTAAATTGAACTGTTTTTTATATTAAAACAGCCTTGAGTTATTAGCTGTTGAAGCAAACAAATTGTTTCGCAATCAATGTACAATGAGTATATGAAACTTTTGGGGAAGTATTTTCAAAGAAATGAGTCAAGTTGACTCTCTCCGAATTAGGTTCTACGATACTACATTCGCACGTTTGACTCTGGCAGTCGAATTGACTCAGTTTATGTAGTCACGTTGAGCCTATATCGGAGAGAGTCAATTTGACTCATCATATTTTCCTGTGTATATTCAATCTCCCTTTGGACCTTTTGTAATTTTTACCTGCTTTAAAATTTTAAATTATAAAAACACAAACTTTAAATATCGTGTCCCGATGGAACACTATTGCATACTCCGCTGAAACCAACCGATTCTACTAGAATTAATGTTCTGGAATTCCAAAACCTGATTATATCAGGTTAAAACCGGAAGTTTGCCTCCGGCTCCGGCAAAAAAATTGACCTCCGGCTGCGGCATTTTCTACCACCGGTTGCATACTGGTTCTATATTTTGCTAAAATTTCCAATAAGAATTCAATTTGAGATATTTTTTCAGTAAATTAACAGAATGCAAAATTCTTAACGGCGAATATATGCGTAAGAAAGTACGCTCTTTTGCTACTCGGTTGTTTAAAATTTTAATTTCAAAACATCAAAAAGTACCCAGCCCCGCCGGTATAAACCGTTTAATTCCAGTATATTATTAGAAATCTATTTTTACAGGTTGTTTCAGCAACAAAATATATTCTAGAGAACCGACCATTTATCGTAACTAATATCTACGTATTGGATTATTGCTTCGAGTACTGCTGTAGGCGCTAAACCTTAAATTTCGCCCCAGCGGTAGCCGGTTTATTTGATTTCACACTTGGATTCGAATTGTAAAGTCAACGGCGTTTAAAACTCAGAAATAATCAAAACATTTTACACTTTTATAGTTTTGAAGGTTTTAATCTGTGTTAAAAACACGGCATTAGTCTACTGGTGCGTTAATGTGGGCCCCATGTAAAAAAGACTATTTTTTGCTTAGGCTTAGGCTTAGGTTTATACTCGCGCGTCCTTACGCTTTTAGGCTTAGGGTTAGGTTTAAGCTCATTCTTACGCTTAGGCTTATTCTTAGGAATATACTTACTGTTACGGCCAGGTTCTATACATTGGCCGCTAATGTTATAATGTTCGTCCGAATATTGGGTTTGAGTGTGTAAGTTTACTGCTTGAGCAAATTGTATAATATACCAGACGTTGTGTCACCATTAAGCAACAGTTTTCTCATTAACCTTACCTAAGCAAAAATTACTTAGTCACACAGGGGATGCAACTGCACCCGCCACCCCTCGTCTTGCACATAAATGCTGGCGTTCATGGTTCATTGCGTAATATATTTGACAGGTACAATCAAGCATTAACATACCGGAGCTTTTAACTTTATATTAAGAACAGATTCAAATAAAACATTAATCACTACTATATATTTTCAAAACAAATGAAGTTTCAACTTAAATTTGCTTATTCTTCTCAATTCATTGTAATTTGAATTTTTTAAATAAGAAACAAGCTGAAATTTTCCATGATTTGTTTTGTTTATTTTTTGGAATGCTAAAAATTGTGCAAAATACCCTATTTACTGTTCAGTATTTTCCGCATTCGAAGATTTCTCTGTAAATTGCCCCCCCCCACTAGATTTTACGGCGTATTTCTACCGTTGCTTCACTTTATAGAGGCCAATTTCAAACGTGTCTTTTGTTCAACAAGCGTTTTTCTGTTTTTAGTGAGTCTTTATAGCAATTATTGATTTTTTACGTTCATTTTTTTGTTTCTGTTGTTTTACTTTCACAAACAATGAAAAAATCCTTAGCGTAAGAATGAGCATATTCCTAGCGTAAGCCTAAGCCTAAACCTAAGCCAAGCAAAAAAAATCGTCTAAACCTTAGGTTTACGTTAAAGTCCCACAGAATAACGTTCTGCCCCTGATCTTTACATGCCATTGTTGTTATAATTATAATTATTATTATTATTATTATTATTATTATTAGTATTATTATTATTATTATTATTATCATTATTATTATTATTATTATCATTATTATTATTATTATTATCATTGCAGTTACACTAGTCTCTCATTTAAAAGATTGATTGCTGCCCAGACAATCTTGCTATCATTTTTCTCTATATAATCTTTTGTGAACTATAAATGAGTTCGGAGACTTTGAAATACAAAAATCCTCTAAACATTTGGGATTTACCGGAGGTCGATACTAATGATTTATCAGAGGATTTTTGTTTTCAGGCACAAAATTTTAATTTATGGAACTTTAAATGATAAAAGCATACACGATGAAACGACATTGTCACCTGTCGCAATCGTATTTAGTCTCCATTAAAACGCGAGAGACCATATGGATCGAGTGTTAAGGTTCTATAGTTGAGTAGCAGCGTATAACCGGAGGTCTGCTTCCGGCCCCGGCAGAAATCGACCTCCGGCTTCGGTACAATTTTGGCGGAAGTTGCGGTAATTTTAGTAGTAAAGGGTTGTGAAAGTTTTACAAACTTTATCTGTTTCGCGCGTTTTGTTTTAACTTTCGGCACAATTTTTAGGAAAAAATTGCCTAGATTTTGTAAAAATAAGGGTAAAACCAAACGATTCAGCAAGAGATTACCATTCTAGATATTAGCTAAAATTACCGAATTAAACATTTTAACCACCTAGTTTCGCTTGATCGCTGGCTTTACCTTAGCCTCCAGCAAGTTTTGCTGAACTCCGGTTCCGGTATTTTTACTTCCTGTTGCACCGTGTTGACTGGCAATGATTACCGTCTGGCAATCCAGTCTCCGACGTTCGAATCCTAGCACAAATGTACGTCTCAGATGAAATGAAAAATATTCACGTGAGAAAACGGTTAATATATAAAAACTCAAAATTGAAAACAAAATGCAATGAAATTCAAAACGTTGACAAAAATTTTGCATAACACTGCTTTAATAGTTTGTGACTGCTACCAATCCAATTTTGGTATTTCAGTTGTATTATTGCAGTGACGTACCTCGAACAAGCCTAGGCTAGGCAATTTCTATCTGAGCCGATATTGGACCAAGCCCGTATCAGCTCACCTTGCTAGTCAGCTAAAAACTTTTAGGAGGCGCGTACAAATTAGAGCTGAGGACCCACCTGGCCCATTGCGGGCCCGTATTGGGCAAAGTTGAGGAATTCGTTTTTTATTTAATCTAGGGGTATGATCTGCCAATGAAATTTAAAAAACGCCCAATTTAAGAAGTTTTAACGAATTACCGCCCCAATTTCCTGGTGAACCCTTGTTGTTGTGTGCAGTCCACTACATCATCGTGTTTAATATTGCGGTTTACTTACTCTTTATATCAGTTAAATTTATTCGCCCTCAGGTTCCGTACTGAACAAGATTTGAACGCGTTATAGAATTTGCGTTTACTGCCGCGTTACATGTATATATAATGATTAATTAATTATATTTACAATATTCAATCACAACACCATCTGGGTACCGAAACGAACCAGAGTAATATAAGCTAACGAGTTTCTTAACAAAAATTTCTTTGGCGTAGTTTCAGTAAATTTCAAACAGATAAATTGGAACAAAATAATTAGGCTGTCCCACCTTTTACCCTCCATTTAGTATGGAGACTTATTTTTAAGATCAGGCTTAGACGAAAGCTTATGCCCGGGTATAAAAGTCTTTTCCTAAAACTACCCTAAGCTTAAATGTTTCTACAAAATTATATTGATGATGGTATAGTCAATAAGAGATTAGAGAACTCGGTCAATGTAAAGCATAGGACCGCAACAGTACTTTACGTATATCTCTATGCCTAAGCTTAAACCTAAGCGTTACGATAGGCGTATAGCTATGAAGCCTAAGTCAAAACCAAAAAATACTCTAAAGCTTAAACGTATTCTGTTAAAGTCCCCGGAAAAATTGTCCGCCGTTGATCTTAACATCCACAAGTACACGTGAAAATCTTCATCGGTAAACGAATTTTTACCCTCCATGCCAATGTTGATTGCTCAAAATTGCAACGCATTCTGAGTATGTTTTTCGTACACAAAATGTACCCAGTGGTACTCTCTTGTCTTAAGCATTAAACTAAACGCATCCGCTCTCAAATTATTTAAGTTACCATATCGGTATATATTTCGGTTTTTATGTTCTATCTGATAAACTTGAAAAGTTCGAAATAGTAGGCAGTTTTTTCGCTCGTTTCACTCATTTGATTTGTTTTCAGTATTATCTGCCGGTCCCTGTCATAAAGTTTTAGATACGCCACCGGACAGTGTTGCCTAATTTCACGCAAGTCAGACTTTTAATTAGGTCTCAAAAGTGTCACTGCGCAAATCTTAGACGCATATCTTTGTTTACGACGAGCGATTTCGGTTAATTGCACTTCCACGTACAATTAAATTTTACCTGTGAGATTTCTAATTCACTGCAATGTTTACCAAACTTTTAATTAATTGTGTTGATCTTACACTTGAGCTGTGGCGAATGCCAGTGCTAAATGTTTTACTTAGTGACGAAGTTGACCTATAGACACAACAATGAATATTCATAGTTCGGGCCCAGTGATGTTTGAATCAGGGTGCAATCGGAATTTTATAATACCGGAACCAGAACCGGAAAGTTAAAAGAATACCGGAACCGGAAAACAAAATATACTTTGTTGTCGAGAAATTTATGTTTAACGATATTTTAGCGCTTTAAATGGCACAAGCACATTATTTAGAATGCCAAAATCTTGAAACAAATGCATGAGCGGGAAACGAAATATAAGTTAGAATAATACGAAAATTTTTCTTAAATTTCCGAATGAGAAAAATTTTCAATACCAAAAACACCGGAAAATTTCGGTGAAAAAATACCGGATTTATTACCGGAACCGGATAGTGCAAAATACCGAATTTCGCTACCGGAACCGGAATTCCGGTTGCACCCTTGTTTGAATATTAAAAGTTCGAGCGATATAATAACTTAAAATCCCCAATTTTCTTTGAAATAGTTTTTATTTTTCAAGCTTCGTATTTAAACTATAAAACTCGGTGTCTAATGATATTCTAATGTCATGTTATTTTGATCCCATATAACGCGTGACCTTTTGCCGTTCCATCACAAAATATTTTGCTTCCATGATTCTTATTAACAAAATCACCTGGCTCAATGAAACACTTTTAAATTATTGTTTTTGATATAGGGGTGCTGAAAAATTAATGTAGATATGTTTTAGAAGTGAAGCTTGAAATACTCAGTTCAAAATGCTCCTGGCGACCAATTTAGATTATGATCGAAACCATTCTTTAACATATCAATGCGGTGTTTATAAAATAACTGTAGTGGTTTTGTCTAGCTGAGGTGGGCAAGGAGAGGGTGGTTCATCTCTTCATTGTAAAACTTCGCTTCCCTAGAAAATTTTTAATCTTGCTTGTAAGTCATTGAAAACCCTTGTATGCGATTCAAAAAAAATTTAGCCTCCTTACAAGGCGAGCTGTTTAACGGACCTGTATGTAGCTCATCAATACAGAAGTTCATTAGAAAGATATATTTTCAGTTGCTGTTATTGGAACCATAAAGTTTTTTGTCTTACTCTATTGCCAGACGTTAAAATCAAGTGTATCTTCATGCATTTAGCATTAGCAAAATGAAAAATTAACTTTGTGCGTGCAAATTTTCTGTCTCAAATATGAGTTGTTGCTGTTTATTCATTATTTTTGTTCGTCACACTCATTCAATTATTTGCGTAAGACTTTTTGAGGTCATAGAATTAGATATTTGAAATAAATGTAAGCTCAATCAGAAATGTCACACGTGCTCCAGATAAACAGTCCAGGGTGAACCCATCTCCATAGGATTTACAGCGTATCGCCTAACCCACTTGACCAGGGTTGGTGGCCGGAAAAACATTACCGGAAAAAATGTTTTTTTTTTCATTTTTTCCATTTTTTCCGGTAAAAAATGGAAAAAAATCCAATTTTTTTCCTGTTAAAATTTTTTCCGGAAAAAAAACACCGCTGTGCTTGACCATCAGGCCATGGTAATAATGTTTCGAATGGTTATATTGTTTAGGACACAACATATTACTTACTCATTCTGGTATATTATAAATCTTGCATTCAATACATAATTATAATAACGACGTAAACACACAACGGTGCTTTATAAGAAACAGGCTCGAGGCCATGTGAAAAACAAATTCAGAAATCATGATTGGATTTTAGCTTAATTTACCTTTGAAATGCCTAATACCGCATATGCAAATTTTCAGTAGCTATGATATTGCCTATTTGCCCACGAGTCGTAATTTAGGTTCTGTTCCAGCACTGTGAATGTTTTAAGTCGAAAATCGCTTAGTTAGGCTAGTTTTGGCTTATCTTTACACTGAAGCTCAGGATTATTAGAAATACGCTTGCTTACTATAAAGGTACGCCTCTAAAAGTAACATTGGCTGTTATTATTTCGTTCAGGCCAAATTTCTCCAAGGAACAATGCTGTTTGAGGGAAGGTTTAACCTGTGGCACCGGGCATATTTTTTCTATGAACCGAGTTCAGTTACGTAAAAAATGAACGAGGGCAGTTCGTTTCATCAGCTTTCCAGATCGAAACTACCAGTTGGGCTTGATTATAGTTTCAAATTTACGACTTGAATATAACACTTCCATGCAGAAAATGAATTGGCAAATTAAAACGAAGGGATTTCCATTCTAAAAAAACAACAGCAGACATTGTAACATTCACTTAAAAAGCATATATTTTGTTCCGTGAAAAATATCATATTTGGGTTCACATCGTTTTGATGCTAATGATGCACAAAACAATGTGACTATTAATCAGGACATGATGTGGTCGCTTATTTAATGTTTTGCGGCATGATTAGTTTCAATTTCATCTCAAATTTGGTGTCAAGCTTTGAAACTGCCATCCTCTTGGCATGGAAGCGCTTTGCCAATGTTACTCAGTTGTGCGAACTTGATGCTCGAACCTAATGGCGCTCTATCGTCTACAGGCGTGTAGTCAGCTCACCTTGCTAGGAGGGCTAAAAAATTTCTAAAGAATGAGTTGCTAGAGTTTTCTATGGTTGCAAGCAACGTTGAAAATTTTTCACGGGGAACAAAATTTATCCAGGGGGCCTGAGCCCCTTGGCCCCCCCTTCAGCTACGGGCTCGAACGTCTAGAAAAGATTTTGTATTGCAAATGCGTGCAATAAAACATTATGAAATTGTGTTTTGAAAATCAGAAGCAAATGTATTTGTAAACATTTCGAATAGAACATCCATTAATTAAACATTTCCATGAATTCAGGTATCAATCAAAGTTATATCCATAAGGGTAATAATTATAGCTCCCCGAAAGTTGTAGTCGTACACGGCTGTACTTGCAATACCAGTGAAAGCTTTGCAATTTGAAGCAGTTTCCTTAATTTTGTGTACTTGAACAAATATATTTGTGTGTATATATGTAGTTACATGTAGAATTCAGGGTTCTAACACGAACAGGAACAAGAATTGAATTGCTTTGCAGGAACTGGAACAGAAACAGGAACCGGAATTTGGAATAAATTTCGTCACCGAATTTACTGTGGGACTTTTTAGAAAACCTGCCAAAAAATGGCTTATGCGCATTTTCAGCTATTTCGTTATCAAGTTTTGCGAAAACACAATTGAAACAGGCTATTAACATAATTGAAGTTATTGGAAAAACACTCATTTCGAAATAATAATTTTGAAGGCAAAGTTTCTAATATTTTTATATGATTAGGCATAATTTGCCACAAAACAGTAAAGATTCCGGTTCCTGCATCTTTGAATGCAGGAACAGGCACAGGACCAGAAACTGAATTTTGCACGAATTCAGGCCGGAATAGGAATTCCTGTTGAACCCTGATATATCACATATAAAATAATGTCATAGGAGAATGACAATCCTAAACATTATAATTAGCGAACTAAGTAAAAATTTTGAAAATGTATTAATTAGTTTGTACGTTTAAAGTAGGTTTTTTTAAAAGCTGCTTCTAAAATCTGTAAGCCTAAATTTGAGTAATGTGAGTTACTTTTAGGCCACGATTTTAAAATTTTGAAATGCTGAATGGAGCATGAGCGTTGGAGTACGGAGCAATGCGTTAAAATTGCAGAAGTGAGTTTTGCTGAGGATGCTGGTTTAAGATTTTTGCGACGAGATACCTGAAGATGTCCACTAAAACGTCCAAAAAGTTGGCTATTTGAAGAGCCAACATAGCCTGATTAACAATCAAGACTAGAAAATTCATAAACGACGGTTGTTGATTTCATATAGTCAGGACCTCTGTCCTTGAATTAAAATATCTGTGAAATTTTATTTCCTCCTTGAAATACTATTCCAACTAAATATTGAAATTTCCAAAATATTACTTTACGTAATTTGTGTAAATCTGACCTTAACCGGGCTGAATGGGAGCGGAAAAGAGTAGTTTAAGCACCAAATTTTTTGACTATAAATTACCTCTTTTACATTTGAATCTGAGTGTGAAGGTGGTAGTTTCGATGCTTTGACTGGAAGTATGCCATTGCGAGGCATGATTTTGAGTACTACATCTTAAAGTATTGGGCGACGAGGTCGAGATGGTTGAGACACGCAAATTATGATTAGTTTGAGTCAAAAGGCTGTTAGATCTATTCTTTAATAAATGATTTAGAGAAATAGGAACACAGAGAACTTAAATTTCTTATGTAGAAAACCTAACATTGGTTTATTAACAATTTTAATAGGAAAATCATTATAAATTAAAAGATTTCGTTAAAAATCCATATCCTGTTTGTTGTTCCAGTGATTCGAACATACGGCTAAAAAGCGAAACATCGAATTAAATTAGTTTTATATAGAAAAGATAATATTAACGAATCAAGCTTTAGGATTTGATTAGAGTACGCTTTCTTTCGATATAAACCAGTAGAAGGCTGTCCAGTTCCCGCGTATCGAGAAATGAAAATGTAAGAAACTGTAAACAGTAATTGCTTTCAACTTTCATCTTAAGTTTACATCCTAAAATAAAATTTGCCATGAAACTTGAAAATAATTACAGTTTACCGTTTCATGAAATTTTCATTTCTCGAGACTGAATAACTTTCCACTGGTTTATATCGAAAGAAAATTTACTCTAATCAAATCCTAAAGTTTGATGCGTTATTATCTTTTCTATGTAAAACTAATTTAATTCGATGTTTCGCTTTTTAACCATATATATGTTCGAATCACTGGAACATCAAACAGGATATGGAATTTTCACGAAATCTTTTAATTAAAAATGATTTTCCTATTAAAATTGTTAATAAACCAATGTTAGGTTTTCTACATAAGAAATTTAAGTTCTCTGTGTTCCCTATTTCTCTAAATCACTATTTAAAGAATAGATCTAACAATTTTTTGACTCAAACTAATCATAATTTGCGTGTCTCAACCATCTCGACCTCATCGCCCAATACTTTACGAAACTGCAACGCTCAAGTTAATAGTAGATGTAGTACTCAAAATCATGCCTCGCAAGGGCATACTTCAGTCAAAGCATCGAAACTAAAACCTTCCGACTCAGCTTCAAATGTAAAAGAAGTAATTAATAGTCAAAAAATTTGGTTCTTAAACTACTCTTTTCGGCTCCCATTCAGCCAGGTTAAAGTCAGGTTTCCACAAATTACGTAAAGTAATATTTTGGAAATGTCAATATTCAGTTGGAATAGTATTTCAAGGAGGGAATAGAATTTCACAGATATTTCTATTCAAGAACAGAATCCCTGACTATATGAAATCAACAACCGTCGTTTATGAATTTTCTAGTCTTGATTGTCAATCAGGCTATGTCGGATCTTCAAATCCCCATTTTTTTCGACGTTTTTGTGAACATCGTCAGGTGTCCCATCGCACAAATCTTAAAACTGTATCCTCAATTAAACTCACTTCAGCAATTTTAATGCTTTGCTCCGAACTCAAACACTCTTGCTCTATTCAGCATTTCAAAAATTGAAAATCGTGGCCTAAAAGTAACTCACATTACTCGAATTTAGGCTTACAGATTTTAGAAGCAACTTGTATAAAAACCTGCTTTAAACGTACAAACTAATTACGTAATACATTTTCAAAATTTTTACTTAGTTCACTGATTGTAATGTTAAGACTTGTCATTCTACTATGATATATAACAGAATACTTAACCAATATTTTACAACCAGCAATTTAGATTTAAATTGAAAATAAATTTCAACATGGGAAACATTAATATGTACGGCTGCGCGACGTCTAGTATCAGCGAATCCAACTCAAACCTAACTAACTCATCAACGAGCATAATTACTGCAAGCAACAGCAATCCCTACTGGTACCGAAATACCGCATGGTACATTGCAATTGTAAACTTTCGTTCAATTTACTCTCCGATCCACGGCTGGGTAAGCTTGTTAATTTGCATATTTGGAATTGCGTCGAACTTTGTATTTATGCTCATTCTGACTCGCAGAGCTCTTTTGACTCCGGTTAACGTGCTATTAACTGCAGTGGCAGCTTGTGATTCAGTATTAATGTTGTTTTATGCGATTTATGTCACTCATTTTACGCTGACCCCGGCGTCCGACCCTTGCCGTAGTAATATCAATACCCTGGGCTGGATACGTTTTGCTTTGATTCACGCAAATATCAGTGTACTCGCTCATACTGCAAGCTTATGGTTAACTTGCAGTTTAGCAATTTATCGCTGGGTATTGATTCGTAGCGCAACAAATTTTAATTGCAAACAACGGCAAATTCGGGCGCATGCAAGTCGACTTAACAATTCAACTACAGCAGGTTGGACCACATTTCGTGCATGTTATCTTATCATTGCGTTCAATATTGCTGCAGTTGCCGTATTGTGCGTGCCTAACTTTGCTATTTATGCGCCACAACTTCGGACCATGAGACACAGAAAGGTAACAGCGCATAATTGTGATTTTCGGAGTGTTTATATTACGGGATTTTCGTATTTGTCACGGTGGAACGGGTGCATTTTACAACTGGTCAATTTTTGGGTCGGTGGCCTTTGCTTCAAAATTGGACCGTGTGTTGTATTGAGTATTTTTATGATTTTGTTACTCAATGTACTGGTTGCAGCGAAAGAACATCGAAAACGAGTCAAAAGTACGTTTGCTTTGTATACTTTTTGCGGCCCATGTATAGAACAGGGCCGAAACATGTTTCTGCGGAGCTGTAATAGAGTCAGCTTAAGCTTTAGACTAAGTTTTTTGCTTTTAGGCTTATGCGGGGTTCACGTTATAACTGGGGCAGCTTGGAACACGTTTTGTCCAAGTTGACTTGACGTCAACATAAATTTTTGTGATCCGAATAGCGGTTATGTAGACAAAATGTGAACGTCACATGACATTGACTTACAAATCGCAGATATCAAACGATCATCGTATACAAATAGTCATTTGTCATATGACACTGCGAGACATTAATGCCAATAACATAGGATATTCCGAATTCTACTAAATATCACATGATATTATGCAGGACAATGAAATTTGTGTGCGCTAATAAAACAGTAAAAAGTCAGATAATGCAGCATTAAATGATTTCGAAAGTTGAATTAGCTTCTACGTTTTTGTTTCTCGCTGAATTTTCCCAAAATATATTCCTAAGTACAAATTATTCAAATTTCAAATTTAGTATCACATGACATTCTATAGGACAATCAAGCTAGTTTACCACAACTTTGCAGACATTTTCGAACATATCATATGATACTCGCAGACAATATCCGGAATATCATATGATATTGCGGTATAAACAGCAGATGTCACACTAGTATAACAGACAATTCAAATTTTTTGAATCTGAAAGCCTAGAAAAACGATTTTTTTATGGTTGAGCCTCTATATAGAGCTTTACCCTAAGCCATTGTTCAAGCCTAAGCCTAAACTTAGCCTCAATTTTAAATGACGGGTAAGTCTATAAACAAAGATTACGATAACAGAATTTGGAATGAACGAGGCGTCCACAGTCGGTACGCGCCCTGATTCTTACTAAACCTACCTTTCAGCGAGTCCGAACGGAGAAAAATCGCCCAACCAATCAGCGAATGACCACACAACGTTGATGTTGCTTGCTATCATGTCAATATTCTTGCTAACCGAGCTACCGCAAGGTGTTCTTACCCTTCTTGCAGGATTGCTCGGAAAATGGTTCCATCTATCGGTATACAGACCATTAGGCGACGTACTTGACCTATTGTCGTTGTGTAACTCGTGTGTCAATTTTGTCCTCTACTGCATAATGAGTCAACAATTTCGAGCTGAACTATGCTCCCGGATTCAGTCATTTTTACACTTTAAACCCCGAGCTACTTCAATTAAACACTGCACTTATAACACAACCAACGGAGGGTCAACTGATCAACTCAAGTATAACGCGTGTGAAAACGGGAGGACGCCATCTGCAACGATTATCAATAACAATCCTGAAACAAGACTGTCATCACATGCGACAAATACAACAAGACTCAGCGGCGATGTGACTGATTGTTCAACGTATCCACTGGTTAAGCAAAGTATTCGAAGCGAGTTTCAAATTCCAATTTGAGTAGCTATGTATATTTGAACGTTTTAAATATAAGACTTTTCAAGTGCGTAGCCACGGTTTTAGGTGAATGTAACTTCATAGCGATATTTTTTTATTTCAGGTTGATTTATAAGATATACAAATACGTTTCTGGGCCAGAATTAGTAGTTTAGTGTGAAATTATTGAAATTCAAAAAAGTTTGCGAATGCTACATGCCTTGGGGACGTAGCTTGGAATTGAATATGGGTAGGCGAAATAGGCTCTACGGGACTATACAAACTGAGCCAAATTCGACTCCGCCAGAGTCAAACGTGCGACACAGTGAGTCAAATTTGACTCTGGTGGGGACGAATTTGACTCAGTTTGTGGAGTTCCGTAGAGCTTATTTCGGAGAGAGTCAATTTGAGTAACCATTTTCTGCAGTGTACCAGATATCTCAGAAAAAAAGTCAAACCGACTTGAACTGTACTGCAGAATGTGTGTACACTAAAGTACCTAACGTCACTGCCGGATAAGCATGCCAATTTACTATGCAAAATATTCATTGTCAGCCGAAATTGAGACTGTAATCTTGCATGAAACACGCGTCAAAACGAACAAAGTGTCACAAAGTTTCCACTGCGTGTCACGTTCAGCACAGTAGGAAACGCACCATAGGGGAGTATAAATGCTCATGCAGGGAACGTATAAGAGTTGCAATATTTTTTATTTATAAACGTTACACTTTTTGTTACGCTTGCAGTTTGTTTGCAGTTGTAAGTTTGATGTACCCAGACCACCATGAAAGGTATTTTAGAAACAGATACAACTTAATTGTATTTGCTGTTTGAGTTTAAATTATCAAATAACAGAAAATTTTTAACGACTGCTAAGCAACAGTTTTACATTTATTTTTTAAATGTAAGCTCGGGTATTCGGGCATATTTCTAGCCATATGTTGCGAAAATCTGTGCGCGTTTATTTTTACAACGTAAAGTCCCCCACAGATCTTATGGCTGGAATAAGCGTACGCTTCGTCGGCTTACGGTTTGTGTTAGAGTTTATTAGCTTAGGACTATTTTTGGCGTACAGATTTAACTACAGGCTTACGCTTTAAGTCAAGCTAAGAAAAATAATACGCTATATTGAACGTTTGAATTTGATCGAATTAGCACTAAAGACGAACAATTATCCAAACAGTTAAGTTAGCTAGCTTCTTATTGATGTTTTTGTAATAATAATTTCAAATAATATATATTACCAATTTCTCACCATATACATGCAGAACGTTGTGAACAATTGCACGCATATTATAACTGACCATAATATTTAAAAACTCGTATTGCAGAAATGACTGCAAAAGTGCAATTATGCCAATTTACAATTTGTGCGCATTGTATACTATAAACACAGCCGCAGGGGCGCATCAATATTCCCATAGGATTTGGTCGTTTTCATATTAACTTGTTTTTCGATTTATAAGATACGTTTTCTACATTTCCAAAAATTTGAAAATGCAATTTTACGCACCTCAGATTACTGTATAAAATGATAGATAAACATTCTTCATACTGTAGAGTCCCGAAAAAGAGTGGAGAGGTAACACGAGAGGTTAAGATTTTGAATCCCAATCAACTGGAATTTGTATCCCTAAAGTTCAGCAAAAGTTATATATCGTACTTCTACACTGCAAAAAATGGTGAGTCAAATTGACTCTCTCTGAAGTATACTTTTCGGGACTACGCAAATTGAGTCAAAATTCGACTCTGTCAGAGCCAAATTCGATTCACTTTGTCGCATGTTTGACTCTGGCTGAGACGAATTTTTTTTGACTCAGTTTGTGTTAACTCGAAAAGTATATTTCGAAGCAATTATTAAGTTTGAGATCGGCATCTGATTGATTTCGAAAGTTTAAAAATGAACGAACCAACTGTATATAGGTGGTTTAAGTCACTGTTGAGAATGTGGCTCAAGAAACAAAAAATTTTCAAAAAGCAAACCCAACCGAAAACAGCCAAAAAGAGACTGATACAAATGCATTAACTGTAGATATCAAGGCAGATCGCATGGTCCTTGTAAAGATCATGGGCGGAACGTTTTTCTGTGGACCTGCAACAGAGTAAGCTTAAGCTTTAGATTAACTTTTTGCTTGGCTTAGACTTAGGCTTAGGCTTAGGAACATGTTTATTATATTGTTCCGCCCCTGTTCTTTACATTGGCCGATCGCATAGTAACTCAACCAACTGTACATGTGTTTTCAATTCTGCAATATACTCAAACGCGTGCAGCGTTAAAATTGTGTTCTACACGCACGTTCAAATTTTTTTCGCTACCATGATGATAAACACCACCGAAAGTTTGACTCGAAAAACTACAACGACCCCCTGTGGTGGAAAAGTAATTTAATTTTTCAAATATTAATTTTTAATATCACAATTGACGCTTTTTCAAACCAACAAAACAGTCATGGTAGCGCACAGAAATGAGCGATGCGACTGTGTCAGTTTGAAAATCAGCCATACTGTGTTTATTGGTTTCGGTGTGTCTTGTAAAAATTTTAGGCTCTTGACACGATAGTTCCTCGTACAATGTTCTACAACAGGTTATTTTGTTTCTTCGCATGCTTATATGTATAAGATTGAAAATTGTATTAAAGGATTTGAATTCAAATTAAAACGTATTATAATATGAGGTAAAAAATATTCCAATGTGTGAACAAATGCTTCATACCGAAATCGTTTCGTTTTAATGTTTGCTGTCAAACAGCTCTTTTTTCAGAAATCTGTACTGTTTTTAAATGTATCTTCGCAGTGATCTGGAACACAGTCCGAGTCTAAGACTTCAAATTTACACGCGGTCCGTGGTGCAAAATTTTTCTGCTTAACATTTGTGAAAATTTTCGAAATTAATACTTCATGTTCTGTTTACTACCGGACCAGAGTATATAATTTGATTGATTCAGTCACCACCGAAATTACAATTTTAGCCATTGAAAGAGTTGGTTTGAAATTTAAAAGTGAAAAATGTTTAAATGTATTGCGTTGTGAAAACACAGAGTACAATTCCCAAATGACGACGCCATCCAACAAACATCGCATTTTGACGGTTTACCGATCGAAATGCAATGCGCAAATGATCGGAACTTTTGAATATTAAAAATTCATCATTACTCTAAACACGAATCAAATTTTACTGTAGTACTTAGTTTCAAATTTAAATTTTCTAATTCAGTGTTGTTATAGCATTTATCTATTTGACGCAGCGATAGCTTTTGAACCAGTACGGTGTACCAAGAGTGGATGATACATACTTCAACAAGAATATGCAGCTGGGTATATTTTGTGTAGTAAAGAATGTACCCGGCACGCGTTGTGTTTTGTTCAAACCCCCTCTATTTAGAATAGGGAACAACCTATGCGAACCATGCCACTTTATGTATCCGGCAACAAATTGCTCCGTTTATAACTCAATTTAGGATTATTGCATGTGTCAACGACCCCCTCTGAAAAAAGTTGGTCGGCCAAAAACGCAACGCCCTGTGGTACACTCGAATAAAGTTGGAATTCGGTGTCTGATGTAAGCCTGAATCGGTTGAGTATTAATATTTCTATTAATCCGTAAACGAATAAAGCTCAAAAGTAACAGTTACAGTGAATGGCCCATGTAAGAATCAGGGGCGAAACGTTTTTCTGTAGGACTAGAAAAGATTAAGCTTAAGCTTTAGACAGACTAATTTTTGCTTGGTTTAGGCTTAGACTAAGGAATATGCTCATTCTTACGCTTAACCTTAGTCTTAGGCTAAGGAATACGCTCATTCTTACGCTTATGCTTTGGCTTAGGCTTAGGCTTAGAGATATGCTTATAATACTGTTCCGCCTCTGTTCTTTACATTTTCCCAGAGAATAAATGTCAATTAACAAGTAGCCAAATTAAAGTTCGTAAATAGTTCCTGAAACAAATAAAGTTCGGTATGGAATTTTAATTACTGAATGTAAATTTATACCAATATCCATAGAAGCATATTTGAGTCACCGAGGTATTATATATTGTTCATTCGTGGGCAACGTATTTGTCTTAGACGATAACAAACAGCATAACACAGGTGGAGGTCCAAACAACGGATGATTAGCTGAAAAATGAATAACAGCTCAAAATCAAATCGTACATCTGACGTTTAGAATTATATTGCAGAAAGTTTACAACGTTGTATTTTCTTTCATAATTTAAATACATATTTCAACTATATATTTTACTTTTAATATTTAAACAATATGATGCAAGAAAATCATGTGTCGTCTGGAACACTGGATCGAAAGGTTCGTTAAACTATTCAAATTTGTATAGTTCGATTTGAAAGCAAATTTCATCAATAACCGCCGGAAATTAAAAAAATTTTTACGCAATGATGGTCAGCCATCAGCCTATGCGCCCTAACCATATGTGCAAACGCTGAAATTCAAACAAACGTTTCAACAAAATTTACTAAAACTATTTTAAAACCTTTGTTTGCTTCTTATAGTTCTAAACATTCATAACAAAGGTTTGGAGTATGTTCTGGAACATGAATAAGATAACTTTGCAATGATGTGGCTGCATTGGGACGCTAGAAAAATAAAGTAGTCGGTAGTTTTAGCATCTTAAAAAGCATTTTCAATTTTCGTTCGAAATTGGCGTTCGCGCAGTACTAGTTTATCATCAAACTTTATTAATATCAATTCTAAATGTCTAAAATTCTGATTTGCGCGTTACAGATATGTTGCAAAACTGCCAAGTACACAGCTAATTCAACATTTAACATTATGGTTTCAGATCAAAAAGCCAGTAATGGAAAAGCGGCGCCGTGCCCGCATTAACTCGTGCCTGGTTGAATTGAAATCGCTTCTGCTCGCGTCTTTAAACACCGCCACCGGCAGCAATATGTCATCGGGACCCGGTCCAGGGTCGAAAAACCAAAATTTCGACATCAGCCACTCTGCTGCGTCGAAACTTGAAAAAGCCGACATTCTTGAGTTAACCGTCGAAATGCTACGTTGGCGTGAACGAGTTAGTCTTGAGACTTCTGTAGCCAACGATCCGAGTATATTACACCAGTACGGCTACGGTTGGACTCAATGCATCGACCAAGTGAGACGTTATACTCAACACAGTACACATGCGTTTCCCGACGATACTCTACGTGAAAGATTACTAACACATCTAGAAAAATGCCAACAAAATATTGAAAATAAACGCATTTCACTAGAACGCAGCAAGCCTTATGCCCCTGAATTTCTACGCTCACCATCTCAAGCTGCATACGGCGCATCGAGCTTTCTACCATTTGGTCAGCCTGCAACAACTTTTGCGCAGTCTAATTTTGATTTTTTGATACCATTTTTGCAGCAAAGCATTCACACGGATCACAAATCATTTTCACAAACAGTTTGCAGCCCAGATTTTGCAGCGCAGATACCCAATAAACATGAACATTTGTATCATCACAAGGTTAATACCATTCCACATTCTACAGAAAAACTACAAGATATTGATACAATGATAATTGAAAACGGAAACATCACCGATGCCGAAACTAACAGTTGTACAGTAGACGAATCATATTGCAGCAACAACCAGAACAACAACAACAACAACAACAACAACGACATCAACAAACGAACAAAACTGAAACGAGCCAAATTGACCAATGGAAACCGAACACAACCTGTGCGATCATTATTCAGCACAGATCGTAATGAAAAGAACAAAGGCCAATCAGTGATTTGTGGAAAGAAGTCACCTCTATGTCGTGTAGATGTAACTGAAATCAGCGAAGAAGAAACAACTGAACCAACAACTGAAACAATGGTAACAATTTGCAGCAAAGCGATCGGCTACAAGGAACACAACATCAACACACCGGACGAAACTAAACCGCCACTGGAAGATATCGAACTAAACTCTGCAGACCAGAATGCTTCGAGTTCGACAGCTCGTCCCAGAAGTACAATGATCAAAGATGTGATGACACCAACAAATGAACAGAAAACGACAAATATAGAACATATTAATGCAAAAACCGGTGATGAATTGAGAACTGTATTATGGCGGCCATGGTAAACATCGTTGCTTAGCTGAGAACAAGAAGCAACAAATGTTGCGTGATTCAAATCGATTGTGCAACCGAGACTAAAACATTTCTGTAGGCCAAATTTTTCTACAGAAGGTTGTAAACCTTAAACGCAAATTTGGCTTTGTATGAAAGGGAACGAGTTTGGAAATTTGGGCCATGATGTAAAGATCACAAGTGGAACGTTTTTCTGCGGGACTGCGATGTGTATAGCTTAAGGTTCAGACAAAATTTTTTGTTTAGGCTAAGGCTTAGGTATAAGTAAGCGCATTTTACGCTTAGGCTTAGGTTCAGGCTGAAGCTTAGGAATATGCTAATAGTACTGTTGTTACGGCCGTGTTCTATACATTGGTTTGGCAGCAAATCTGAATGCTTTTGTACAAGTTTTATTAATAATGTCAACAAAAACACCAAGTCAGTAAATTTTATTTTGGACCTAATTTTTAGCGTGCGCTACTGGCAAAACCTATCAACATCTTTTAATTATTACGTCACGATACCTGCTTATTATAATAACAATACTAAATGATGCGTTCATCACAATAGTTCTGTCAACCACGCAACAAAATCTCTTATACATCAGACAATTAGGAGTTCCTTTTAAAATGACCTCGGGATAGCCCCGGTCTATACGTGATTTTTCGGCACAGTTCACAGAATTACAGTGAACGGTGCTTTACTCTATGCTCCAGGCAAAAACAAACACTAAAGATTTTATTCCATATGAAAAATCATTATTTACAATAAAGTTAAAAAGTCGCATTTCAGCAATAAAATAAAGATTTAGAGTTTACTTTAATATTTAAAACAAAAACTTTTTGAAAGGCTCAAATTTTGGGCTTAGGATATGCAAATTGCGCTTTGAACCACGTTTTCGGAAACGGACAATCCCATTCATCTTGCACTGTCATCAATGCAGCGATGCGTCCTATTTCATCGCTACTTTTGGCTGCCCAACCATTTCCTTAAAATTCAAAGCAAAACAAGGTGAGACGTCACCATGTGCCACAAAAAGGAATCGTTGTTGCATCGGCGCAAACTGTGTTTAAGCGTAACCTGCGTTTATAACACATTAACGCCAATGTATCGAACATGGCCGTAACATTTTATAAGCATATTCCTAAGCCTAAACGCAAGGATAATCCCATACTTAAGCCTAAGTCTAACCCTAAGCAAAAAATTAGTCTAAAGCTTACTCTATTGCGGTCCGAAGAAAAAACGGTCTGCCGCTGATTACATGGGTCCTCATTATAAAAACTGGCATTCTTCGATGGGTGAAGCGTTTACTCCTGGTAGTTCGAACTGAAGCTTTCAAAAACGCTACAATCCTACTTACATTGCTAGACACCTTTGAACTTAAAAGCCTATTAACTACTTAAGCATTGTTCAATTTAAATAACAGTAGTTCCCATTTAATAAGCCAATTCTACGTAGCACTAACCTGCAAAGCAAACGTATAGACCGCCGGATTCGTTGGAAATCCGATCAATGTATGGAAGCCTGGACGGCGTGTCTGTAGTCACACAAGTATCTGTAACAATCCGGAGTGGTGAGCGAAGACCTAAAACAGAAAAAACGAAAAACCAAATTTATTCAGAAAACAACATTGCGACGTTAATTTAGTTTCAGAGAACTTCCATAACAGAAAATAAAAGCAACCCGTTTCCCAAGTTAACACACTGGATAAAAAAACTATAGTTGAAATAGAAATCTGACATCAATCAATCTCCTATAGCCAGCTCATTCTGCTACGCAAAGGGGCTCAAATTTTTGAAGTGGGGCACTCAAGGGATTCAGTTAACCTACATGCGAGTCTAAAGCATTTCTATTGAAACTAAAGTATTTCTAAGGGCTGAACCCCCCGCCCCTCGTCTGGCTACGGGGCCTTCTGATATACCAGCAACGAATCCTTGCGCAACCTGGCCTAGACGTTGGCCGATATCAGTTGCGTCGGTACGGTACCATCGACTAATATCGTAAGGCGTTGACAACGACTGAAGTTGATGTGAAAGTTCAGAAAATCCCAGTTTCAAATAGTAGCAACCTTAAAACAGCTTAATGGTCAGAAAAGCGGACTGGTTATATATCACCCGTATTCGACATGGGTTCAAGGTGCACTTAAGCTACAGCCAAATAGTTTGCAACATATTCGGAACGGATATCGCGTTTTGAATTACAATGTGTTGATTTTGATACCCAATATAAATTTGCTTAAACGTAACGCATAAAGTACTGATTACAGTAATAACAATAATTCTTTGGATAATTAATGAATTTGGCAAAAACTCTAAAACCTGAACACCATTTTGGTTGAAACGGTATGGCAGATATTACCTATTTTTGGCAATGCATGCCGAATTTCCGACATAAAAAATAACTACACAGATAAAGCCCAATCGAATACTATATTTGCTACAACCCCGACACTTGCATACGTAATGGCACCCTTACACCAACAGCATAGCGTACATATATTAAAGTAAACGATGCATAATAAAAGACAAGAGTGGTCGGCCACCCAAGGGCGCAGCTTTTTAAATGCTTCCTAAAATATATTTTGTTTAATTCGTTTCAGAACAAATCTTTGACAACTTTCCGTCTCTTCGTGTGACGAAATAGTAAACAATAAGGCTGCAGCAACCTATATGCCCAACATCCGCTGTTGGTGCTAAATAAGCTACTGAACGCTTACCATCAGGGTATCGCACAGGCGGTAAAAGCCAAAACGCTTTATGACCCGCGTTATCATCGTTTGGCAAATAACTTCGCGTCGATTCAACACTCACTGAAGGCATCAACCGCCAGCGTTCAGCCTGTTCCACTGAAGTCTCAATCCTAGCAGCAACTGACGCTGAAATTATTCGATCTTGTTTGAAATTTGGTACCCACTTGCTTAAATTAATGTTTTATGTAACGGCCAATGTATAGTACTGGGCCGTAACACTAGTACAAGCATTTTCGTAAGCCTAAGCCTAAAACCAAGCTTAAGCACAAGAACGAGCTAGGCTTAGGCTTAGGCTTAGGCTTAGGCTTAGGCTTAGGCTTAGGCTTAGGCTTAGGCTTAGGCTTAGGCTTAGGCTTAGGCTGAGCATACACATAACCCTAAGCTTAAGCAAATAGTCTAACGCTTAAGCTTACTTAGTTGCAGACCCACCGAAAAACGTTCCGCCCCTGATATTTACATTGGCCGATGTTACTAATTCATTTAGGATAATTCAAGGTAATTATTGTTGTAGCTTCCACTACACTGTTCATCACACTTTTAGAAATTTTTATATTATGTGATAATTTAGCCTACGTAGTCTTAACGCTTATGGGAAGAAAATGCTTAAGTGATGCCAGTGCGTATTAAATATATATACACATGAAAATGCCAATATGTCTTGTTTAGCAGTTTTGGCAAACATTGGCTGGGTTTCCATTCTACTTAAAGCAGCGTTAAGTAATTACTTAACCATTTTGTCGTTTTTAAGAGCGTACTTAAGTTAAGTAAATACTAAAGTCCCTGGCTAAATTTGATAGATTACAAATTTACCATTCAGAAATACTAACATTGGTCAAATTGAAATTATAAACTATTGATCCCTCCTCAATATAAAGCCAAACTATTACTTTCTTGTTTATGATAATGGCTGACATTTGGCATATATTTGGTTTTGCTCGGAAATTTACGTATTTACTTAAGTCCGCGACTTAAGTAATTACTTTAATTACTTAAGTAAAACTTATGTAAATACTTAAGTAAGATTTCAGAAACCCAGCCAACGTCTGCTTAGTCTATCGGCTCTTGTATACATCCCTTACAATAGAAATTAAGGCTTAAGCTTTAGGCTTACGATAAACTACATGCAATTACCATTGCATGCTAAGTGCATGCTTACGCAACGAAATTATATAGGTGTACAAACACAGTTTTGAATTGTTATAAACACTCTCGCTGTTCAATTGAAAAGCGTACTAAAATACACGAAACTCACAGAATTTTGTTTTTACATTTTCAAATTAAAAAACAAGTAAAATAAAAACGAAACGCGACATATTTTGCATTTCCTAAAATTAATCATACCCCGATTGGTAACGTCAAAAGTCATTCGTTTCGGCAGCAAGTTTCCATGACCTATGAACGCGCCAGGGCATAACAAAACTTTGCGTGCAAGTACAGTGTGATTGTTATTAGTTGTAACCTTGAACAGTTTAGTTTTTTCTGGTTCGGTTTCAACGAAATCCTGAAACAAATCATGCAAATATTATGAAACAAAACCTAAAACGTGTTCGTGTACAGATGCTACTGCGCCCAGCGCCTCGACGTCTTAGCAGAACATATAGGATATCTGAGATCAATATTTTTTAGGAAATGTGTGAGCTTTTGGCTGTGTAAAATTTTGTGGGTTGAGATGTTGAGCGAGTAGGATACCGAACGAACCGCCACAACAGGTGAAGCTCTGTTTCGGAAGGTTCCCAGCCGGAAGACGCGGCCTTTGAAGTTTCGGCCTGCTAGAGACTGGTTGCGCTCACGGCCAGTATGCGGAGTAAGTGTGGATAAGTTTAGAAAATGCGCATCGTATTTCGGATATATTTTAGCTTTCGTATAGTTGATCGAGTTGAGTTGAGTCGAATGTTTCATTTAGTTGCAGAGCTTATTTGAGTTTCAAGAAATGATAGCGACTCGATATAAAGGTCGTCACCTGGTGAAGGCGACTAAGGTTATGGCTGGCTAATTCTGGACGCATAACTTATCAGCATGTGGAGGTCGGAGTGTGTTGTTACGGATCTGGTAATTTACCAGCACGCTCGCGCTTGAAACGTCTGCTCGGATTTTTCTGGTTTCGACACGGCATTTCCGACTAAGTGAAATTATTCAGTTCCAGCCATGCACGCTTCGGTTTCGCTTGCTGATTTACGTTTGCATTTTTGCCTGATGATACGCGACATCCGATAGCTGATGAATTTCGGATGATCCTATCCCAGTCACGGGACAAATACCTATCATCCGACCTGACAAATTTTTCATCATAAGTCTAAAGTTGCCGAGGATAGGCGGCATTCAAAATTTTCACACTTATAGTTCCCTAGAAGAATAAATTTTCACGAATGTACCTCTAATTATAGTATAGGATATTTGTTACGCTGCGCCTAAATTTTTTAAACATTAAAATAGTAATACAAAAAAATGAAAATTATAAGTTTACCTTAACAACAGTTGTTACCACACCGTTGATCAATGTGCCCCCATGTTGTTCAAATATAGCTTTCTGAGCATTAATTAAACTTCTTGGATTTATCATTCCTGAAATTACAAAACAAAATATACAATTTCCTTAAAAGAGTGTGAAGCTAATAGAGCCCATATTCTCAAATGTATGCAGCACATATCATCAGACGGTGATAGGTCTTGCAAATTTCAAAATTTCCACAAAAAGCGAAATTGTCTCTTTTCAATATTCTTGCTACGACCATTAATATTGAAAACTGAAAGATAAAACGTGTATGGTGTTTCAGAATTCGAAACAACGCACAGACTCTAATCCTATAGATAAATATACAATTTACCGGCTCCATTTGTTTCAAACAATGCTTCCATTTTCGGAAACGGCATAAAATATGGAAACCGAGGTACAATTTTGTGACTTGAAACAAAAGTCATGTCGATATTATTTTGCCTCGCAACAGCCAGATTATCACGCAAAAATGGTGAATTTGCGTCTGATACAACCAGATATCCGTTAGGCGTATGGAATTTGATACCTAAAGCAATTGTCAATCCAAAATTGGCACAACTTCAATTACAGCTATCATATTCTGCGAGTCGAATAAAAAATTTCATCACATTAAGTTGAAGTAAAACTAGACTGCGGAAAATCTAAACTGTAGAAAACATGTTTCCCAGTAAATACGCCTATTTTCATATTTTAGCTCAAACTCGTAGCCAAAAGGGCCTTGCTCGCACAGCCAATTTACAAAAATTTTGACCTCCCCCAAACAGAAAAGTTTTAGCTCCGTTGTAAATCTTGCTAAATCAAAAATATGCTCACCAAAAATTGTTTTGCCCTCCTGTAGCATGTTAAGCTGGCTACGGACTATGTTTTAGCTAGATTTTTAGTTTCACAGTTATTTGTTGATCAAGGTTCGTTGAATGCCACAAAATCACTACTTACAAGCAGCTTAATATTTTTTTTTTTTTTTTTTTTTTTTTTTTTTTATTAAAAAATTAACCATTGGGGTCTGTGGGTTCGTGATTTTGACTTAAGCCGGTATCCTGTATCGCCTGTTATGTTCTTTATCTCGATGTATGCTTATCGCTCTGATTTAGTAAAACGCGGCCGGTAAATGTTTATTATAAATCCCAACCCGAAACCCGTATGACACCGAATATTCAATATTTAATACCAGCAAATTACAGGTTATGCAATTTAACTGGCAACCCGAGCCGGAATCCTTAAAGCCGACGTCTGAATCTGGTTTAATCCAGCCACTGGCTTTACCGTACCCAATACTTTCACCGTTTTCCAGAATCCGTGCAATCCTAACCCCGTTAGAATTACACCCCGTTAAACCGTGTACTCTAACCCCGTTAGAGTTACACCAAATTTCCGACCAATCTAACCCCGTTAGATTTGGCCAAGCCGTTGTAGAATAATAAATCTAACCCCGTTAGATTTATTAGACTACTTTTCCCAGGTTTCCTTAATATCCCCCAAATCCTTTAGCACATGACACCAGTATTCTATACTGGGTAAACCTGCGCCTTGCGCAATACAGCCGTATCCGTAATACCCGAATTTCCTTCACATACTTAAGCCACCGTGACAATCCTTAATCGAATGCAGTTCAGACCTACTTACCAATTACTTCCGCTTTCACGCCAACCGTATAAAATATAACTCGAGTGTCAAGATCCGTATATCGCAACTACACAAAAAATAAGCGTCAGTTTCCACCAGCTAAGAGTACTAGAATGATTCCGGTCCTGGCTACCCTTTTCGGCATCTCGACCTCATTTGCATTTTTGCCGACACCCACAATTGGGTGTCCGCGATGCGGTTGAGGTCCAGAGCCACACACCCGGTACCTTCAACAACAACAACAATACTCCCGAGACACACATATAACAAAGCACCATATTGGTGCTGACATAGCCTAGCTATGTCCTTAGTCGCAGATCCAGCCAACTAAATATGCGATACTAATCAACAAGTACTAAATGGCCACGCAGGGCCCCAAGTAAGTTACATTGCGGACACAGCCGCCATAGCATAGTTTTACCAATTTCTACGCCTTGTGGCAACGCCTAAGCCTAACTTAAGTTCTAAGAGAGACTAGGTGGAGCCAGGGACTCCCTTAAGGTGTGGTTTTGATATAGGGTTTTATTTTATATTTTAGTTTTAGTTTGAAATAGGTTTAAGTGTGGCACAGCCACCTACATCCCCCATTCGGCACAGATGCCGACCCTGGCATCGAACAAAATTTTATGGCCCTATTTACTGTCTTTTTTGCCGTCGCTAAAAAGCGTAAATCCACACAATAACAAACTTAACAATAACAACCAACAATTTTTATTTTCATTTTCTTCCTTTTATTTGTTTTTTTATTTGCTTTTACAGTTCTTTTGCCAAGTAACAATAACAACCCATCCACCGACCCACGACAATATTGCCAATGCGTCCAATCATCCCAATAACGAAACCGCGTACCAGCGCACCCCCAGCACCCGTTTACACTACCCCCAGCACCATTACCAACTAGCAACCCAAATACTAACCCAAATAAAGTCAATCCACGATTATTACCCAGCGTACCAGTACCAACCATAGCACCCCGTAACATTACCCCCGAAACGACACCTTATCGCCCCAAAATAACGGTGAAAAGTTCGTTACCACTCTTTTAAAAGTGACTTCGACGCAGTTCGCGAGGGACGTCCGCATAATAGGCGTCCAATTCCTCCTGCGTCACCCACTGATTATCGCGCGCCACCGATCGCGACGCCCGTTGCTGCTGCTGTCGTTTCACTTGACGACTTTCTCGCATCGCCTGCCGTACGTTCTCCACTTGTTGATTGTAATAGCCACGTCCAGGTGCCACTTGCGGTTGTCCCACGTGACCGCCAACTCGTACAGGGTACCGCTCGTCCGACACTTGCCGGACACGTGGCCGTACCCCTGACGACCCAGCTGGTGGACTACCAGCCACCCTCTGCGCTACCGCTCCAGATCCCCGGTACCCAGGCGCTGTCTGTGATCGCACAGCCGATGCACTATACACCGGGTTTGCCTGCCTCGGTCCGATTTTACTCACCACCGACCCTGCAGCCGGTCGTACATATCCGCCCGTTGGTCTCTTCGGACTAACGCGCGCCGTCTGGGCCATTGCCCTTTTCCTCGCGTCCTATCAAATCTCCATTTCAACTTTCCATCCGGCCCTCGCACCGCGATATATCCCGGTGCCGGTGGCTGACCCAGACTCGTGCTCGGTTTTTCCTCTGACTCCGACTGCGACCTCACCTGTCCTGGCGTTAGAGACCTCTGTCTCTTCAACGCTCCCTTTTGACTCGCAGACGTCCTATCAACGGACGGCTCCGGTGACTCTTCCCCTTTATCGAACACAGCTCCCTTTCTCAACTTGTCGTTCTCCTCGGTCAATTCCTGCACCTGGTTCTCCAGCTGCCTCTTTTCGCCGACGAGCGTCATAACCTCTTCCAATGCCTTATTCAACTTTTCCATCATCGCCTGACGCTCGGTTTCCTTCTCCTTAACCTTTTCCTCTGTCCGCCTCACCAGCTCGGTCGCACCGGACACATGCTCGTGAGCCCTCTGCCGCTGGTCTCCAGCCGCTAAAACCGCTGTTTCCAATTCTACGATCCTTTTCCGGTTCTGCGTTACGCGATCCGCGTAACCCATCAAATCTCTCCACGCTTCCACAGCGAACTCCTGATATGCCCGTAACTTATTAGCCATGGACATTGCCTCAATATCCGTCTCCTTCCGCAGCGTCCAATTTCCTTCTAAATCCCGTACATTTGCCTGTACCATCGCGTACGAGCTCTCAATTTCCGCAACTCCGAATCCCCCTGGGGGGTACATTCTAGTCAACGCTGCCTTCAGCCTTGCAATCAACTCCTTATCCTGTAGCTGCCTGTTCTCGATGTCCCGCTTCAATGCTTCCTCAAGAAACAACGCCGGACTATACTCTGCTACGCCCGACCCTGCTCTCGGAGGGTCCGGTACCATTTCTGCCCAGTACATTCCTTTCGGCAACGGCGGTGGAGGGGGAGTCACGCACGGCTGCGGTAGGAAAGGCGAACCTTCCACGACCGATGAAGTATCCGTCGGCATCCGTGGGTACTTCCCCTCCTGATACGCCTCCGGGTCTAGCACTCTCCATTCCTTTTTAGTCGTCGTAACCGAAACGCTGTCCACTGCGCTTCCGCTACCTACCAACTGCTTTCCTTTTCCTACTCCTTTTCCTTTTCCGGTTGCCTCTGGTGTGCACAACTGGTCCACACCCGGCTTAGCCGATGGGGTCTCCATCCGCTCTGCTCCTTCCTCCGTCGTTCCTGTATCCATCCGCTCGTCCTCACTTGAGCCATCCAAATTCACCTCTATTACGTCCTCCTTCTTTTTCCATTTCTTTTTCTTGCCGTCTATTTTGTCCACAGGTGACGTCGCCGTCGACGCCCCCCGACTTGGCACACTCGATCGCTTCTGAGCCTCGCCTGACGATGTAGGTTCTACTTGCGAAACCTCCATCTCCGTTACATTCACCGACGCGATCCGCTGTGTGCGGTTTTCCTCCAGACGCAGCTCCTCTGCCTCTGTCCGTACATTAGCTATAACAGGTAACTTCGCCACCTTCATAACCGAAGGCAACGGATCCTCATGAATTTTCCGTATCCGTATACTAGGTGCCCCACTATCCTGCGCTGCGGCCGTAGGTGACGATATACACGGCCCCAGGACTTCCTTTTGCCTCTGTAATATCACTGGCCCTTGTACTTGGTTACTACTCGCCGACGTCATCGGGGGTAACGGTGCGTTCAACCCCGGTATCGGTAGGCGATTCGCCCGAAAACATTCATTCGACGGGTGATTCGTCCTGTTACAATGAACGCAAGGCGGGAATCTCCCTCCTTGCCCTCCTTGTGCCTGTCCTTGCCTGTTTCCAGCGTTGCCAGCATTATTCTGCTGCACCGCGGCTCCGCTCGCACCCTGTCTACTCGCCTTTACTGGACATTCGCGTGCGATATGTCCCTGTCCTTCACAAAAGAAGCACGACCCGACTTCCCTTAATTTTCTGACTCGCTCTGAATCCCGTGGCACCTGGTCAGATACAACCTGCTGACCTTGTCCTGAACCCTGTGCCTCCGTTTGCTCCTGATTATTCACACGAGCACGTCCTGCCTGCTGTCGCCGCGCATTCCCGGCGCCAGTATTTTGCCTTGCCTGTTGTGCATTCGACGCACCCGTTTGCTGTTCCTGCTTCAACTCCATTTTACTCCCTTTTTCCTTCACGTTCAACGTGCCGTCAGCTTCAAGTTGCCTCTGCAACTTCAAGGCACGGCGCCGCAACTCCTCAAACGACTCTACTATACCCAGTTGCAGCCGTTGTTTCATTTCCGGGAACGAGTTGTTCACAAATGTCTGACACAACAAGTCCCTGCTTTCCTCCGTATTCGCAAACTGTTTCTCCAAATATCTTACCCAGTAAGACTGCAGCTCGTCAGCGTATTCGCTCACGTCCCCTTTTTGCCTGATCCTCTGGAACGCTGCCATTCTATTCGACAGGTCCGTCGATTCTCCAAACCTTTCCTGGAATTCGCGCACTAATTGCCCGAACTCCTCTGAGCCGTATGGTCCATACCGCTCTTCCAAAATATCCAAATACTGATCAGCCAGTCCTTTCACATGATTCCTGAAGTGATTTATTTTGGACTCGCTGTCGACAATTTTAGCCGTTTGCATCACCCGTTCAAATTTCCTGTACCAAATTCCAAAGTCTGACTTGCCTTCGAAATTTTGCAACGGCAATTTCTGCGGCATTTTCACCACGATCTGTGGTGCACCCTGATTCGCGTACCCCATATACTGTGGTACCCGATTTGCCATATTCCCCATTGCCTGTAACTGTGGCATCTCCGCAAAACCCGTCATCCTCGGTGTTTGCATGACCGGTTCTTGCCAACTTGCGTTCGCTTGCGGAGCCACTCCTGGTTGTGCCGGAAATGCCTGATATGCATTCCCCGCCAATGGTTGGGTCAACACCGGATAACTCGCCTGTCGGTAGCCCATAGGGACAGGGTGGGGTGCCACCCCTCCTTTCGGCATCTCCTGATTTCCCATCGACATCGAGCAGGCTTGTTCCCCTGCTCCATGCATTCGCGTAGCTTCCCGGTACTCCTTTGTCACAGATTGCCGGTTAACTTCGTCCTTATTCGACATCCGACTCACTCTGCCTGATCTGTGACTCTGCCTTGACTCCGGCCTCTGACCCATTTCACTTTCCAATTTACTCCACAACTTTCGAAACTTCTCACTATGTTTCGACTTCAGACCCCGTTCGAATGCCCGAGTCAATTCCTTGATTTCGTCATCCTCCTCTTCTGATTCCTGAATAGACGTCGCCCTCGAGCGTGCCTGAGGCACCCCCGGACTGCGACCTCTATCTTCTTCCACTGCCTTCACACTATCCTGGCTCCGTGCTCCTATTCCTTGCACCTGGGTGGAAACCTGTTGTCGCTGTAACCCATGTCCCATGGACATGCGTTGTTCCACCGACCAGTTTGCCAACGGCCCATCCATTTCTAATTGTGGATGCGGCCTAATCATATTTATCCTGCGTGACGGCTCCGTCCCGCTATATGCCTGAGTCCATCTCATACCTGTTTCCGAACTATTTCCTTCCATCATAGCCGGGTTCGGTATTGCGTATCTCGGTTCTGGTCGACATACGCCCGAATCCTCCAGATCCTGTCTCTCGTTCTGATATTCCGCTGTCATCCGAGGATAGGACATGCCTGAATCTACAACACCGCCATGTCCTGTGCTTCCCTCCGATGCATAAGCGAGTCTATGACTCCCTTGCCGTATGCCTGCATCCTCTTGCGCTCTCATTCCGGTATGCTGCCCGTCTAACATCGTTAGATCCGGCGCCCTTATCTCCGTCGCCTGTGCTCCTCGCGCAATCATAGTCGATTGCCCGGATATGCCGTTCCCATTCGTCTGGAATACCGATTCGAGTGATTCCTGACGACACATTGTACTCGGTAACGAAATCTCCTCGATTTCTTTACCCGGTTCTGCCTGAAGCTCGCGTGACATACTTCGTGTTGTCACCCTGCTTTCACGCGCCGTAGCCCTTGCTACTGATTCCTGTTCTACCGCCGTAGTCGGGGTCCTGTACAACGGCATTCTCCTTCTCCGAAATCGCACTTTCAGCCAATCTCTGTAAACTATTTCCCACACCAGTGTTATTGTGTTTTATATATATAAAACACCACTTTTCTGACCGGCCACTTTTTCGTAATTTTTGGCCCGAAACTTTTCGCCCGGTTCAAAATTTCTTCCAAGAACGTGCTCTGGGTATTTACGAACTATACAGTTCCTAAATGTTTCAGCCCCAAGCACCTTCGACGATTTTTCGACCTTTTCACTTAGCTACTCCCGAGATTTCGTTTCACAGCCTTATTCACTCGCTGAATACGGCACCCGATTTGAAAACTTGTGGCGTAGCCCCAAGCAAAATATTCCTGAATCGTTCCTTGAACTCCTTTCCAACTTTTATTCACGTTTGCCAGCCGCTATCTCGCGTCAGGCCAACTTTCAGCTCCGGTTTTCACCCGAGATTGCTCCTTGTTAGCTAGCTACTTGTTACAAGTACCTAGATCTCGTGCCGGCACCAACCGAAATTTCCGTAAACCCTTATAGCGCAAGTGTTAAGGGTTTACTTCCGTCCTTGATATGCCCTGAGTCCAATGCCGTATCCTTTTTGCCTTTCTCGCACCTTTTCACTTCACCAGGTCCAAAAACAACTGAATTTTTGACAATTTTTCAGATGTTTTTGACCAATACTGCCGATGCCTGTAACCGTTCCGTTTCAAATTTTAACCCGGTACTTACGAACACAATAGTTCCTAAGTATGCCAATTTCACCAGTTTCTGACCGTTTTTTCCAATTTTCGTCTCTTCACCCCGAGAATTTTCACTTCCAATTCGCCTGTTCCTGAACTAGTTCCACGTACTTGCGGCACAGCCTCAAGTGTAACTGTCGAACTAATTCACAGCCTGTACTATCCAGTAATGTCAGTATCTGTTGCCCTTTCGCGCAGTAGATACTCACAGCCCGATTTCCTTTTCAGCCTGATTTCGATCCGTCAACTCCTGAATCAGTTCCACGTACTTGCGGCACAGCCTCAAGTATAACTGTCGAACTAATTCACAGCCTGTATTATCCAGTAATGTCAGTATCTGTTGCCCTTTCGCGCAGTAGATACTCACAGCCCGGTTTCCTTTTCAGCCTGTACTCCCTGTTATTTTCCACAACACGATCGTTCAGATCCTGTGTTTCCAATAACAGCCTGTTACGTCGTTAGATCCTGTATTTCCAACAACAGCCTTTAGCCTGTACTATCCAGTAATGTCAGTATCTGTTGCCCTTTCGCGCAGTAGATACTCACAGCCCAGTTTCCTTTTCAGCCTGTACTCCCTGTTATTTTCCACAACACGATCGTTCAGATCCTGTGTTTCCAATAACAGCCTGTTACACGATCGTTCAGATCCTGTATTTCCAACAACAGCCTTTAGCCTGTACTATCCAATAATGTCAGTATCTGTTGCCCTTTCGCGCAGTAGATACTCACAGCCCGGTTTCCTTTTCAGCCTGTACTCCCTGTTATTTTCCACAACACGATCGTTCAGATCCTGTGTTTCCAATAACAGCCTTTTACACGATCGTTCAGATCCTGTATTTCCAACAACAGCCTTTAGCCTGTACTATCCAATAATGTCAGTATCTGTTGCCCTTTCGCGCAGTAGATACTCACAGCCCAGTTTCCTTTTCAGCCTGTACTCCCTGTTATTTTCCACAACACGATCGTTCAGATCCTGTGTTTCCAATAACAGCCTTTTACACGATCGTTCAGATCCTGTATTTCCAATAACAGCCTTTTCCTTTTACACCCAGAAATTCCTTTCTCCTTTTTCCAACTATTTCCTTTCACACCGACCACCAACTAAATCAGCATCGAGACCATCGTGGTCACCATGTGAGAAGTTCGTGATTTTGACTTAAGCCGGTATCCTGTATCGCCTGTTATGTTCTTTATCTCGATGTATGCTTATCGCTCTGATTTAGTAAAACGCAGCCGGTAAATGTTTATTATAAATCCCAACCCGAAACCCGTATGACACCGAATATTCAATATTTAATACCAGCAAATTACAGGTTATGCAATTTAACTGGCAACCCGAGCCGGAATCCTTAAAGCCGACGCCTGAATCTGGTTTAATCCAGCCACTGGCTTTACCGTACCCAATACTTTTACCGTTTTCCAGAATCCGTGCAATCCTAACCCCGTTAGAATTACACCCCGTTAAACCGTGTACTCTAACCCCGTTAGAGTTACACCAAATTTCCGACCAATCTAACCCCGTTAGATTTGGCCAAGCCGTTGTAGAATAATAAATCTAACCCCGTTAGATTTATTAGACTACTTTTCCCAGGTTTCCTTAATATCCCCCAAATCCTTTAGCACATGACACCAGTATTCTATACTGGGTAAACCTGCGCCTTGCGCAATACAGCCGTATCCGTAATACCCGAATTTCCTTCACATACTTAAGCCACCGTGACAATCCTTAATCGAATGCAGTTCAGACCTACTTACCAATTACTTCCGCTTGCACGCCAACCGTATAAAATATAACTCGAGTGTCAAGATCCGTATATCGCAACTACACAAAAATAACCGTCAGTTTCCACCAGCTAAAATACTAGAATGATTCCGGTCCCGGCTACCCATTTCGGCATCTCGACCTCATTTGCATTTTTGCCGACACCCACAATTGGGTGTCCGCAATGCGGTTGAGGTCCAGAGCCACACATCCGGTACCTTCAACAACAACAACAATACTCCCGAGACACACATATAACAAAGCACCATATTGGTGCTGACATAGCCTAGCTATGTCCTTAGTCGCAGATCCAGCCAACTAAATATGCGATACTAATCAACAAGTACTAAATGGCCACGCAGGGCCCCAAGTAAGTTACATTGCGGACACAGCCGCCATAGCATAGTTTTACCAATTTCTACGCCTTGTGGCAACGCCTAAGCCTAACTTAAGTTCTAAGAGAGACTAGGTGGAGCCAGGGACTCCCTTAAGGTGTGGTTTTGATATAGGGTTTTATTTTATATTTTAGTTTTAGTTTGAAATAGGTTTAAGTGTGGCACAGCCACCTACAGTGTCTAACTGTGCAAGAATATAGTCTTTCTCGCTTCCCTGTTCAATACGTTGAAACTCAAAATGATAGCCAGCAAGGCGTACAGATTACGCACTCCAAAAACCTATGGTCCCACATTTCACAAATATCACTAGAGACGTTGCCCTTCAGACTCCGATACCTTACACGGAATTATTCATGAACCACTTTTAAAACCAAATTTTAATAGCTTTTTGGTACCATGTCACTTTAAGGGGCATCCAGGTTTCTGATGGGTCCATCAAAGTGTAGGTTTAGGTTCTAGATTAGATTTTTTGCGTAAGCTTAGACTTAGGTTTAGGCTTAGGAACACATTTTTGCAACGCTTAGGCTTAGGCTTAGGAATACGCTTAATCCACTATTACGCCCCTTGAAGTAACATTGGCCGGTTTTTCGGTGACTTCTTTCACCAATCTCAGTTACACGATAATCAATTCTTGATCTTGAGATTTTCTGTGTTAAAAAATCATACATTTCTGTCTGGTTCTGGTGCAGCGATCAAAACCACATGGCCAGGATGAGAGTTTCCTTCTGAGTTCAACTGACTAGAAAGCTCTGCACAGTATTTTGAGGCTGCAGATCCGATCAGACCACCACCAACGACGCAAACGTCAAATACCACCATCAACTTGCTTAAGTGCAATGATACACCCTCGAACGCCTTAAAAGTAACAAGCGCAATATATAAGCCGTGAAGAAGCAAAATCGAGAGATCAGACCCAGCCTCCTCTACTATTTACAACACACTGGTGAGTCGACACAAAACATTTGAAGTTATCTCCCTGACCCTTCGAATATGTTTCCACTATCGCGATTTAGATTAGAATGCAGCGCTTGAAAGCACCTCAAACTCATGTTCCGTCTGGCTTACCTCATTAAACTGAAACCTAACACCTAACACTAAACACGGAAAATAGCGCCCAAAGCAAACAATTTAGGATACGCAGAAAACACAGCTAAGACATATGGCAAGCGATTTCCGGCAACCACAAAAAAGCGAAGTATATAGCTAAGGATGGTAAGCTTCGATTCGGTTAGATGGCCAATGTAATGAACAAGGGCAGAACAGTATTATAAGCATATTCCTAAGCCTAAGCGTGAACCTCAGCCAGGCAAAAAATAGTCTATACCTTAAGCTTAAATACTGTAATGACCCGAATAAGAGGGGGTAATAAGAGGGGGTCCCCATTTTGGGTCCGAATCAATAGGAGTTCGCATCCCTAAAAAATTCTGTAAGCGGATAGAGTCCCTAAACCCTAATTAGAGTCATTAAATGTCAATTAACCCTAATTGTAGCGCATAAATGACTCCAGGACCAAATCATTTGAGTTCGAAACTTTAAAGCGTACTTAAATTTTGAAAGTACATTCCTAAGTATATCCTTGATTGACACAAGACAAATAAACGTTTAATTCAACGGATAATTGCAGTACCGGATATATATCAGTAACGAAGGGCGGCGGAGCGTGGGTTAAAAATAAATAACAGTCCGTAACCGAATAACAAGGGGGGTACCATCTGGAGGGGCCAAAATAAATATCAGTCCCCCTCTTATTCGGATCAATACATTACTCTATTCTAGTCATACAGAAAATCATTCCGCCCTGAACTTTACATGGGCCGGTTAGGTTTGCCGTAGGAGTACATAAAACTAAGCAAGGCGTAACTGGAGGTGAAGATTACCTAAGCCGACACCGAACGTCAACATTTACCACAGCCAAAGAGACGAACATTTGCTAATGTAGGATGTTTTTAAAGCTTGGTTTTACGCTTAGTTTGCTAAATGTAAAACAATGTAAAATTTCACTACGAAGGTAGCGTAACCTCCGGCAGAAATCATATTGGAGCCAGAGGTCGATTTTCTGCAGGAGCCAGGTTCAGACCTCCTGTTATCCCTGACATACAGTGCTACTGTTCAAACAAATATAAGTCTGGAATTTGTCACCTTAAACTGAAAGAGCAATTGTTACGCCTTGAAAGTAAAATATCTGTGTTTCGTAGTATTAACAGATGCGACAAAAATTTCTGGACGTTCGAAACATAATGTCTTAACATTCAAAACTATCTTTTAAAATTGTACCCCATGTATAAATCAGGGGCGGACCGGTTCTCTGCGAGACTGCTATGGAGTTAGCTTAAACTTTCATTTAGGCATAGGCTTACCGTACGCTTGCATAATTTTGCAAAATTTATGTTTAGCACGTTTCGTTTTAATACTTTTGTCAGAATTTTCGAATTTGCTATAAAATTAGAGCAAAACCAAACAAGCTAACAACATATTTCAGATATTGGCTGAAATTGACTAATTAATCATCATTCGTACTAATTTCGGCTCATTTCGACTCCGGCATGTTTCGTTGACCTCCTGCTCCGCTATTTTTCACCTGCGGTTGCTGCAAACATTCAAAAATAAAAATAATCGAGTGCAACTAACCCATGATAGGTATCAAAGACAATGACTTACTTTTAATGTCACAATTTCACCTGGCTGTCATGTACATAAGTCGCTCGTAACTTACACAGCTACTACTGCAACAGCAATTTACTAAATAAAAGAAATAACGACAGCACAAATGGAATACAGCTGAATTTAAAAATGTTTATATTAACAGTTCTGTTTCGGTAGACCAAAACAGAAACAGTATGACAATAAAACACAAACGCACCGATTAAAAATTACAGTTTAGTTCACATCAGCCTCACTGTTGTGCGGGTTTAAAAACCGTTTTAAATAACAATAGCATGTATAACCGTTTTATGTTCATTGGATTTGATAATTCCTTCAATTACACCTTATGACCAATCCACGTTTTTGTTAAAGTCATTTTTGTTACAAGCAGATGTTCTGTGAGCAACACAGTTAACTTCAAGCAATGTAACATTTTTGTGTTTAGACTTAGACAGTTTTTGCACGACGGAGAACCAAATTTCATATGATCGTATCAAGTTTAGTTGAGTGTTACAGCTTTCTTCCAGGCATAATTGCGTAAAAAGATGATAACATTAAATCAGATCAAATGCAGCGTCAAAAACGCAAAAATGCTTGGGCAGAAGTAGGTGACAAACGAAAAAAATGCTAACACAAAAGCTCAAATAAATGTACACAGAAAACGCTGATTCAAAAACTCACCGGTTTGTCGATAAGCAGTTAAGCAAAATAGCGTTGTGAAAATAAAATCCTTTAGACAAATTGATTAAATGTCACCTAAGATTATTTAGTGCTCACTTACCTAAAAATTATACAAATACTTAGTGCCAGAGTGACCTTAATCCGCTTATTCGACAGTGTACGCAAATTTGCACGTAACTCTGAAGTAAAAATTTGTACTCAACATAAAATAACTGCACTATACAATAGTCATTTTGGTATCCTTCTTTTTCAGGATCACACTTATAGTAAACAATACCTTTTATATATATATATACATATATACATATATCCCATCTATTAAAATAATATAATTTTCGAATCTGAGCTAAATTAATACAAAAAGTAATGACAAAACTTTGAATCACTCTTTCCAAGAGTCTTCTGCACTTTAGAAACCACTAGACAATACTGCAAAAACACGCAACAAATTTTTATGGAGTGGCTGATGCTGCTCGCTGATTCGTGGTAGCTTGAAGCCACCAATCGAATTCATCAATAACTTTGTTCAGCGTTGATTTAGTTCGTTCGTCATTACATCCTCCTATAATAACAAACTTTACTTATCAGACAGCCATACGTAGTGAAAATATAAAAACAGGGTCTATTAAAGTGCTTTGTTGCCACAATAAGCGCACACTGTGCACGACTTTCACTATGTTGTGACAACACCATACACGCGATGTAAAACAGTAACATTACATAATATATATAAGATGGGCTCTTGCATCTTGTCATTTAAAAAGACAATGCGACTTGTGTAGTTGTGTAATCTACATCTGTATAATGTTTGTGCGGTTTGCACACTGAAATTAAATAGCCTGTCACACTACGCGAAAAGACGAATATATAACAATGCATATATTACCGTTCCGCTGGTTAGTTAGGTATATGTGCAATTCTGAAGCCGTAAATGCAATAAAATGCAACATACAGTTTTACCTGATTCGTCCACTGTTTTGGTCACTTGGGAAATGTGAAGCATACTTTTCGCAGGCATGCATCCAAATTCCACTAACCACGCGCGTGCTTGAAAAGCTGATAGAATACCACCTTGCATTCCTGAAATTAAGTAGGCACATGAAACATCTAAACCTGACTGACCTTACACCGCAATGATACGAAAGACATTTTTGCTAGCTCTCATCAGTGAAGCATAGCAAACATCTTTATTTCTGATAATAAATCAAATTAACATTGCATTCATAGTTTCTGATCCGGATTTAGCTTTCATAAAAACTTAACTTCCATATGGAAGAAATAGTGTAAAAACGAAAAATTTAGTCAATCTAATGTAATCAAAATAAATAATACCAAGTGAATACGAGACAATAGCAGCCGTTTTGAACGAGTAGCTGGATGGCGGAAAATGATTTATAGTATTCGTTAGAGCAGGAGGCATCGAACGATTATATTCAGGAGTAACTATCCAGTATCCGGAGGCTGATTTAATTTTATCATGAATTTCGTGGAGTATATTTGGTGCCGCACTAGGATCGGAGTAGAAATGCAGAGGTTGTGTCAGTACGGGCAACGCAAGCGCTTTGGGATCTGCAAATCAAATAAATAGTTACTTTATTATAGAATAAGAAACAGACAGTAAACTTTGCGCACATCTGATGTATCAAATTTTAGTTTTGAAACTCGTGGCCGACTGCAGTGTAATGGCGATCGGAACACTATGCGTCAATCAGTATTAAATCGCAGTTATATTTAAAAAAGCAAAAATCCTACCGATAACTTCAACTTCGTATTCCGGCTTTTGAGCTTTCAGGCTTTCAACAACAAGTTTTGTCACACGTTCACAAGCGCGACCATCACGAGTACTTCCCATAAATAGCAGAATTTTAGATCTAGGCATGTTCAAAAATGGTACAAAGAATTACGATATTTCGCCCTGATCCTGCAAACGAGCTTTAGCTTTGTTGCATTGCAATCAAAACGAATACTAATAGTATATACAAAACAAGTCTGAATAACCTCTTCCGGCATAATAGTTTTTATTCAATGCGAGATAGTAACGTATATAAGGGTAGGATGGGGTTGTCGGGCAGGGATCCTGTGGTTACCCTGCAACCACAGTTCCCCCGCCCTACTCGTTTGAGTTATGTCAATTTCACTAGTTTATGAATGTGCCGTTTTCTCGCCTTATATTGAGTCTGTATTCGTTATTTCTGGTATTATGCGTTATTTTTACTCGCGCATTCCATTTTCCTATTCAAAACCCTTAAATCTTCCAAACATCCGCCCAAAATTCCCCAACTAATTTCTGTTTCCGACACATTGTGTGAGTATTACCGATATTATGGATTTGAGCGAATTTAAGGAAAATTTCGGTTTGCGGACGATTCTAAGCCATAATTGCAGCTATAGAGTGTTTGCTTAGCGGAAATAGGTAGTAATTGTGGCCTGGAAACAGCGCTTGTAGCGGCAACTGGTGGGCAGTGTTACAATTGTGCATTTTGTGTTGCAATGCACGCAACACCAGTATCAGCGTTATAGTTGCGTTACGCGCGTTGCATCCATCATTATGAGGAATAAGATTATTGAGAATTCACTGGATTTAGACTGTACGTATATATTGGATTTGACGTTAAACATTAAATTTTGCCCGATTGTCAGCGTAGTGTCAAATTTATTACTGGACCCGTAAAAATATTGATTTCGCGAGTCAAGTTAGCATTAACCACGTTATATTGTGCACGATGCGGTATTATTCGTTCTGTTACTCATATTAAACCTACAAAATACTGTGTTAATACTCCGGAGCATACTAACCCAAAAATCAGACCACTTAGAAGAGCACGTGTCAAGAACCTACATTTTCGGATATTTCACCTTCAAACAGGGCAAAACTCTGAATCAAAAGCTCACAGGGGTATACATAAATCATCCAAATGTTAGTAGAAATATAAAAGTTTTAATGGCTTGCTCTAGAAAAACCTGCTAGGTTACATACTCTAAGCTGACGAAGTAATACCTCCTCGAAATAAAATCCTCGACACACGAGCCCCTGCTGAGAAGTTAGGGCTAAGTATAGAAATAACCGCAAAATATATCACATTGTAATGATGCTACAATCTGAAACTAGCTACGTCGTTACCAAAAGTAAGGTTACAGGACTCATGACCATGCTTCACATCGAAATACGCCAATGTATTCCTGTTACTTCAAACGCAAAAGCAATAGCACGTGGACAAATTCATGCGTATAAAAGTGAGGTTTGTGCAAAGAATAAAAACGTAAAAACTCTGCAACTAATTGTGAGGCGATGTGATATAGCGGAAGTTGCTGGCTTTCAGTTACAGAAACGAACCGCTTAAGAACGCGCCACATTTTTAGCTGCAATGAAACAAAGGTTTTGTATAGCGCAGTTGTTCCGGATTTTCTTAATTTTATAATATTTAAAATGTACGTAATTTGACAACGAATTAATATATCAGAGTAAAAACTTACCTAGTGTGGAGGGCAGTGGAAATAATTTCCAACGCTAAAAAATGGAGTTTTGCAGACACGTTTGGTGATGCCCGTAGAAAGCTCGGTTTGTTAGATTTGATGGGAAATTTTTTAGGAGTAGCATAAAAGGGTTTGCAATAAATTACGTGCAAGTTTGACACTTGTTAGGGAGGGCCGAAATTTTTCAAAGAAAGAGTGTTGAGACCCTGCCCCCATATGACTGCAAGCCGGTTTTGATCTTGTTTTGTATGAAACTCATAATGTCGTGTTTCTCGTTTTGAATGCCGGTGTTGTTAAAATTATGTTGACTAAGCAGTTCACCGATCATGGGCGGTTATGACAAAAAGCAATATTAAAGATTGGTGAAAGCGCAGAAATCCATTATTGTCTATAATAAGTTTTTGGAATCTTATTTAACAATTTCGTAATATATATTTACACCGTTCGGCAACATCACATATTTATAAAGTGTTTGAGATTACGTATTTAAGATTTGTCTATGTAAGCATGTGAGACATGCTTGTCCTGGTGCATATGCAATAAATGCAATGCACTGTTGTACAGTCGACACATATAGTCGACGAAAAATGCAGTTGGAGAGGCGGGCTGCGTAGCGCAGTGGTAGAGTGCTCGCTTAAGGATCCATAGGCTGAGAGTTCGATCCCCGCTCTAGCCCGCTTTTCCAGCTGCTTAGTTTAAAGGTCTGATGTCCCAGTTCCTACCTAGACTGACATGGGGGCTACGCCGTGAGCGCAATGGTAAACTGCCGCGCTATGAACACGGTATCCAGTCGAAAATAGGATGGACGGTCAAGGGACGACCTTGTTGAAAATAAGGGCATGTAAGCATGTGAGACATGCTTGTCCTGGTGCATATGCAATAAATGCAATGCACTGTTGTACAGTCGACACATATAGTCGACGAAAAATGCAGTTGGAGAGGCGGGCTGCGTAGCGCAGTGGTAGAGTGCTCGCTTAAGGATCCATAGGCTGAGAGTTCGATCCCCGCTCTAGCCCGCTTTTCCAGCTGCTTAGTTAAAAGGTCTGATGCCCAGTTCCTACCTAGACTGACAGCAGGGTGCAACCGGAATTACAATTTACCGGAACCGGAACCGGAACCGGAATTTGAAAATTTTACCGGAACCGGAACCGGAACCGGAAAATGAAAAATGCATTTCACCGAAAATTTCATTTTAATCTTATTTTTTGCTCTATTATTTGTGAAATAACCTTAGTCGAACATAGGTATTTATTTTATTTGTTGTATTTTAGATTTTCATCATCGACTGAAGTGAAATCCACCATCAATGGCTTATATTCGGAGTACAAGTGGCTTTCAAAAGAGATTCTTAAAAATTAGCAAAGTTAAGAAAACGGCCAAATTATAATACCGGAATTTTTAAATCCGGTAAAAATTTACCGGAACCGGAACCGGAAGGTGAAAAAATGCCGGAACCGAAACCGGAATTCCGGTTGCACCCTGACTGACAGTCTATACTGTGCTATAATTTCAGTACCACGATGGCGAGTTCTATTACCATTTTGGACCGCAAAGCTATTTCTGATGTATTCAAGCTTCACGGTTTAATTCTGAAATTAGATGCTGCTCGGTTTTTTACCGAAAACATCCCGGTGCTGTTACATGAAATGTATCAGGATGTCGAACATATGCCACAAGACCAACTCAACATGATTCAACGGAAATGGCTCGAAAAGGTCGTTTCTGCTGTGAAAACTTTGCCATTGGAAGATCCAAATATTTCGATTGAAACTGTGAGAACTGCATTAACAGGATTGAAAGTGCAGTACAACTCTACCGATCCAGCGGAGGACGAACATACATTTCGTGTCATCGACGCGTTGAGGTTAGAACTGATTACATGTCTTTTGGTTTAATAATTGAGGAGTAGGAAGGTCGGTTTAAATTACTTAAGACGAAACCATTTCGAAACTGATTGCTGTTTCAAATATATTGAGCTAACAATTGAAGTTATAGATACACCTACACACCTGGCTGCGGATTTAGATAAATTACCTTACAGGCTTTGTTAAATTACCTTACAGGCTTTGTTATATATCAGTGTGCAGTCGGAATTCCTTCCGGCATTTTTTCACCTTCCGGTTCCGGTAAATTTTTACCGGAGTTAAAAATTCCGGTAGTAAAATTTGGTCGGTGGAAATTAAGAGATTTTAATAAAAAATGACGATAAAAATAAAATAGATTTTATTAATTAGTATAGTATGAAAACCTTGACAATCGCCGAAAATATGCCATCGAAGGTAAATTTCGCTTCCGTGGATTATGAAAGTCTAAAACACTGCATTCGCGTTATCGGCTGTATTTAAGATTTTATAATTCATAGAAGCGAAATCTATTTTCGATGGTTTATTTTCGGCTATTGTCAATGTTTGCATACTGTACTAGCGAAATGATTTGATTTTTATCGTCATTTTTAGTAGAATATCTTAATGTCCACCGACCAAATTTTAATACTGGAATTTTTAAGTCCGGCAATAATTTACCAGAACTGGAAGGTGAAAAAATGCTGGATACGGAACCAGAATTCCGGTTGCACCCTGATATCGTTATTTTTCAAACGAACAGCTGTTCTTCGATCTATATTATTTTAGCATTCCAAAGCTAACCTACGATAGTCAGCTGAAAAGAATGGTCACAGCAAATAGCGAATGTCGTTCAAATGCGGTTGGATTATACGGATCTCCATCAAACAAAACGCGACTCTACATAGATCGATACCGTCTTGTATTTCAAGACGTTGCCAGGCATCGCCTGTTTACGACGCGGTCAGAAAGTCAGGATGGAAAAGTCCGCTTAAACACGGTCGAATCATTGCTGAGTATGAATAGCTCAGTGGAAAACAAAGTAAGCATTCAATAAACGGTACATCATTGATAAATGAGCTGTCCCGAGGCCAGGATTTTTACCGGGGCCTGGGCTAAGATTGTTGCTATAATAAGAACCCATATCATAAAAACGCTCGAAAAATGCATATTCACACGTATAGAAAGCGAGATAAATTACGCGGACGCAGTTATTAATGATTAACTCTGTCAAACGTCGAATCTAAGAAGAAGTAATCATGAAGTTTCGGATTAAGTAAAACTGGGTCGATCAAATAAATTATTTGTTTCTGTAAATTTAAGGTATTTGAAAAATTGTTAATAAGTCAATTTAATGAAGCAGTTTGAATTGTTTTAGTAAAATAATGCTATGGAAATTTATTGAAATCTTTAATATTTGTGGCTGCCTAATATTAAACAAGCTGTTCACTAATTAGAAGTTGCTATCATCTCAGTTATTCGTGGTAATTAGCGGAAATTAACTTCATGTGGTTCACATTGTAACTTCATGTGGTTTACATTGACGTTTCAGGTTGTCGCGTTAGGTATGATCACACAACTTAAAGAAGACAAATTTTATCTCGAAGATCCGACTAGTGTAATCGAGCTTGATTTATCGGAAGCCAAATATCGCGCACCTGGATTATATACTGAAAACGGTATGGTCTTAGCCGAAGGGTATGTGATCGACAAGGTTTATCACGTGACAGGTATTTGCCAACCGACCCGCTCACCATCGAACATTCACAATGAGTCTGATGGATTGATTCTTTTCGGAGGAATAACACATGCTTCCGATGAGCTGTACCGAAATATGGCTGCTATTGAAACGTCACCGGACAACATTGATAACTTTTTTGTTTTTCTATCTGACACATGGCTCGACTCGGAACGAGTGCTTGCGAAACTGAAAATAATGTTTGATGGATATTCTGACACTGCTACCCGGCAACCTGTGGCATTTATTTTCTGTGGTCAGTTTGTCTCAAACACCGCATGCGAAGGCCGTGAAAAGCTGCGTCAACTCAAAGAAGGCTTTCGTAAGCTCGCAGCGCTTATCGCAAATTACAAATCGCTTGCGTCTGAGTCACATTTTGTGTTTGTTCCCAGCCCGCGCGATTCAATGATACCTGACATTTTGCCTTGCCCTCCGTTGCCGCGTAACATCGTCGAACCTGTGGTAAAAGCGATTGGGTCTAAAAGATGCCATCTAACGACCAATCCGGTACGTATTCAGTATTGTACGAAAAAAATAGTTATTCTACGGGCTGATATGATTCATCGTATGTGCCGAAATACAATACATATGCCGTCGGCAAAACAAGATGTCCCGGCACATTTTGTTCACACAATTATATCCCAAGCTCATTTAGCGCCGTTACCAGTTCATGTATGTCCGGTGTATTGGCCACGCGACTACGCGCTGTATTTGTATCCAATGCCTGATCTACTTGTGCTTGCAGATAAGTATGATCCGTACACGCATGACGCGTATGCCTGTCGTGTGATTAACCCTGGTCCGTTTTTGCAAAGCAACTTTGCGTTTAAATGTTATATACCCGCAGCTCCTTGCGAAGATGGTCTCGAAAATGGTAGTCAGAGGATTAGAATTGGAAAAGTTGATGATTGTATGATAGGTGACTGAAACAATCTTCCGTTTTTTGTATGCTTTTTGTTCCGTCTTTGAGTTTATTGTCGGTTCATTATGCTGTTCAGTAATAAGGGTCCTATTACGGTGGTGGAAAATACCGCAGACGGAGGTCAGATTAGAAGAAGCAAAATTACAAAAATGGGGGAAATTTTACGTCCCTTTTTGCCAGGGCCTCAGCAGGAATACCACCGCATTTGAAGCAGACCTCTTCGTGTACACTGATTAATAGCTGTGGTAAAACAATCTTTGAAATTTGAGTTTTTGAAGATTGCCACTTTGACGAGTTACTTTAAACCAGTCGTAGTGGTACTACATTTATTGAGCGAAGCTCCAACACACGTAAGCAATTAAGGTAATATGCAAATTAGTTATTAGCTAACTATTCATTTATCGGTTTTGGAGGTTTGTAAGCAATTTTCTCAGATTCCTCGCACGCAAAAACCTTTCAGCCACCCTAATAATTATTGAAATAATTCAAAAAGTCCTAATTTTGTCTCGTCAATTAAGCAAATATGCAAATTATCTATTAGCTAACTATTCGATAATCACCTTTAAAGGTTTGTAGACAATTTATTCAGATTCCTCGCACCCGAAAACCCTTTAGTGCTGAAATTATATTGCTTTTAACCTTAATAATTATTGAAATAAAATTTAAAAAGTCCTTATTTTGCCTTGTCGATAAAGCTAATATGCAAATTAGCTATTAGCTAACTATTAAATTATCGGTTATGGAGGTTTGTAAACAATTTATTCAAATTCCTTGCACCTAAAGACCCTTTAGTGCTGAAATTATATTGCTTTTAACCTTAATAATTAGTGAAATATTGTAAAAAGTCCTAATTTAGGCTTATAAACTATGCTAATATGCAAATAATCTATTAGCTAACTGCTCAATTATCCGTTTTGGAGATTTGTAAACAGTCTACGCAGATTCCTCGCACCCAAAAATAATTTAATGCTAAAATTAGATGGCTTCTAACTGTAATAATTAGTGAAATATTGTGGAAAGTCCTAATTTAGGTTTAATTAATTATGCAAATTAGCCTGTAGCTAATAAACGGCTTAAAATTTTCAAACCCCAATGCGAGGTTAACACCCCAGGATAATTAACTTTCAAACAAAAAAAGTTTATCAAAATCGGTTCAGCTGTTCCTAAGATTCTTTTCAGATGGACGGACGGACATCCGCCTTTCGATCCCCAAGTACAAAACATAAAACGCTTCGCGAAACTCAGAGCTTCGCTCGGAGTTTCGCTTCGCTCGATGAACAGCAGTGGATCATACACTTGCAAACCAGAGTATGCAACTTAATAAAAAATTTTTATTTAAATTATTATTAAATATTATTAATATATTTATAATTTTATATTTATTATAATTTATATTTTTTTTTTTGTCTATATTTTTTATTTTGTTGCGTTATAAGTGGATCATGGGGGTGATAGGGTTTGATAATAGCGGAAAGCTATATTTTTTGGGAGGGGACATTTCGTGTGCCGAGTGCACGTATGGTAACGTGTGAGTGACATTACTTGTTTACTTAATGCACCAAAATATGCACTAACGTACGTTACTTTTACTGTACCCCAGGGGCGTGTCGCAAGAAATACTCGCCAAATGTCGGCGAAACTATCGTTTGGCGTAGAGTATTAGGGGAGCATTTATTTAGAATGTATAAAGCCCCAAATTGTGTTAAACTGCGCGAGTTTTCCTCTCTTCCTTACAGGGCGGAGGTCGGTCACAAATTCAACGCGTGTTCGGTACCTTTTTATACACAGAATGTACCCATTTGCATGCTGTTGTATAGGGATCTGCCGAAACCAAAATTTTTGCTGAAACCGATGCCGATCCTGATTTTGAAATTTTGCCGATGCCGATTCCAACTTTAGTACACCATGCTCAATAAACAGATAGGAGTCTAAATTCACATCATTATATGAATACTTAAATACTAACTTTATTAGGACCGGTTCATTTCAATAAATTTTATCTAACAGAAACGCAAAAGAGAGCATTTTTCCTGACCAGACACACTGCACATTCACCATGAACTTTGTAATGTCATGCGGTGCTCACGTAACTCGCGTAGCCCGGAACGTGTTTTGACTTTGTTGATTTAACGCCAACACGAATTGTGAAGTAGCGGGTATGCCACAAAATGTTAATGTCATATGTACAGTGGATTACAAATCACTGCGCGCTCTCACGTGATCATCGTATACAAAGCCGCATGTTAAAATATGCCACGTGACGTTTATGCAAAAATATTATATGATATCTAAAATTCTAGTAAATATCACGTGATATTATGCAGGACGATGTAATCTGCGCGAGCGAAAATATACTATCGAACCTGCCCCATCCGACCCAATGGAAACATAGACTCGACGCTGTCCCAGCTGGTTCAGCAAAAACCTAGGGTCGAAGCTATCCCTACTGACCCAGCAAAAACATAGGTTCAAAGCTGTCCCGGATGACCCAGCGAAACCACACGCTCAAATATATTTTGGCTGTCTCGGCCGACCCTGCGAAAACGTATCCTCGCAGCTTTCCGGGCTGTCCTCCCGATTCAGCAAAGACATATGCCGTAAGCTGTGTCGCTATCCTTGAGGAAATACTGGCCAAGGAAAAAATTAGTCTAAAGCTTAAGCTTACTCTATTGCAGTCTCACAGAAAAACGTTCTGCCCCTGATCTTTACATGTACCAGAGTTCGTAAACATATCGCTTAAGCTTTTAATACAAGACAAATGTTTAATTCAACGGATAGTTGCATTACCCGGTATACAAATGGTAACGAACGGCGGCGGAGGGCAGGTTAAAAATAAATAACATTCCTTAACCGATTAACAGGGGTACCCTCTTGAGAGGCCAAACAAATATCAGTCCTTCCTCTTCGGGTCACTAGCAGAAGTCGATTTTCAGCTGGAGCTGGACATATTCCTACGGGTAAGAAAATATTGGCCTTCCTGCGAAATTTCGGCAATTGTTTCCTGAAAATTGTGACAAAAGTAAAACGAAAAATATTGCAAAATTAGGCAAAATTTTACTACCGAAGTTGTAGAACCTCCGGCAAAAATTCCACCGGAGCCGGAGGCCGATTTTTTGCCGGAGCCGGAGGCAGACCTTCTGTTGTACCCTGGCCCATATGGGTAGGCTCAAGATGACTGCTCGCAGAACATATAGATGCCAACATAATAAACCTTCAAGCTAGCACTGTAAAACGGGTCAGTACACTGAGTTTTAGTTTACAAGCCTGGTTTAGTCTTTTTGATAATATATCGTTCTAACAGATTAGAAATTCCGCTACAAATATTGTTCAAACAATAGCAAGGTTTCACATATGGATAACAAACCGAAGACTAGTTACCTATAGCTGCGAACGTATGCTAACCGTAAGTGTAGTAGCTAGGTAGCAACCTATTTATATAGGTTGTTTCTACCTCCTGCTATGGATATGTGACAAAAGAGGTACCAAACGCACAACTGGTAATTGATCTCCGTGTTTGATCCACTAATCACCCATCGGCAAACGACATAGTTTTAACGATGATAGCTGTTAATTCAATTGTGCAATATTGTCCGGTGTTACATTTTTACTTAATGGTTTGTTTAGAAAGTTACTGATAATGAAATAATTTTGCACCGGTAAAGACGGGTAACGGGTTAAGTGGATTTTGCGCGGATATACCAGCGGGTAAAAAATACAATTTCCGTCGGTAAAAGCGCAACGCGGGTAAAATTCATGCGCGCAGCTTAGGTTTAACCTGTTACAGTGTGAAAGTTGCACGTGTGTGTACGGATTACTTGTATTATACTAGCAAATGAAACATGTTTTAAGTACCTAACTTTGATTTACTTCCAGCTCCGGTTGCATCCTGAACATTTTGGCTTAGTCAGGGTTTAGGTGTAGGCTTAGACTTACGTTTAAGCTTCGGCTTAAGGCTTAGGTTTAAGCTTAGTCTTGTTGCCCGCTGCCCTGATTATCCTGCTATCCCGGTGATCCTGTTATCCCAGCTGTCTTATTGTAAGCTTAAGTATGCTTAGAACTTAGGCTAAGGCTAGATCTACGCGTAGGTTTGGTTTAGGTTTAAGATTAGTCGTAATGCCCGCTGCCCTGATTATCCTGCTATCCCGGTTATCCTGTTGTCCCAGCTGTCCTACTGTAAGCTTAAGTATGCTTAGAACTTAGGCTAAGGCTAGGTCTACGCGTAGGTTTGGTTATATCCTGGCTGCCTAAGCTGTTCTGCTGTCCCCACTGCTACACCTTTCCAGAAAACCTGAACATACTGCAGAAGTGATTCACATTTAATCATTCGCTTTTGTAGCCCTTGGGACAGTGGGGAACGGCCCTCATAATAGTATTGGACCGCCTCCCGTTGTACCGTGGACATTAAGGAACTTTGTCGCATTAATACTGGACATCGTCAAAGTAACGCAAAATATATAGGCATTGTATTAAACTATTTAAGTTGGTTCAAACCTGAGAAAACATGATTTCTACAAAGCGGCTCAGATATCGTTTTCACGTGCCAACGATAAACGCTCAATTCGACACTTTGGGTGCATCCGTAGGTGAAAAATACAGGATGTAAAGTTCAATTTTTGCGGTACCTACCGTATAGCGACCGACTCGAATATGCACCCTAGATTTATTGCGCGCTTCCGATACCTTTTTTATACTCTGGTATACCATTAATTGTGACGTTTTATGTTACTGAGTAAATTAATATTTGGGAAACTTGTAGCGACACTTCTTCAAATTGGGTGTGTTCTCCTTATATAAATACAAAACATATCGCCTTCATCATCTGCTTTATACCTACCTTGTCGCAAAGGACACACCCTTCGCAGTAGCCTTACCGGAAAAGACCTGTGGTATAAAAACGATTTTGTGCGTTTATCGCCTATATATGGAGAAGCATGATTGATTTAGGTTTCGGCAAACCACGACAGCACTAAGTATACCGTTACTAATCTCTGGCTAAATGAGCCTAAATATGCTGTACGAACTAGGTATATTGTAAGCATGTTAGTTTCGGTTTATAGACGACGTTTTAGAGCTTAATAGGTTGTACGGTTGCGTTCACTATAAAAAGCGATACTCCGTCTGTCACTGTATAAAATTAGTACCAAAACCAGCAATTGTTGGTGTATCTTGGAACCAAAGTTACGAGTGGGTAAGGTATTTTCGCATGGAATCCTTTACGTTGATCGGAAGAATTCAGCCGGGGAGAAAGATGATCTCCGTTGGAGGGGTGACGACGCAACCGTAGTTGGGGCTCGGTCCATGATAACTTGCATATATGTATGCTACTGCCAAGGGTGTACCGAGGAGTAGGGATTTTTGTGCCGGGGTTATCTCCAAATGCTAACATTAGTTCGCCGCATCCACGTTTGTTCGTAGTAAACATGTGCAAACTCTGTAAAGCATAATTTATAGCAGTCTAGACGGTTTTCTCACGTTTATTTCATCACTTTCACGTTTGCTTTAATACTTTGGGGAACCCTTGCCGTACAGGTCAACATCTGGTAGATTAAATCAATTTTATTTGCTTTGTGGTCACTATCCGCGTATTTCAAGCTTGGGATCATACAAATGCATTGTATTAGTGATACAATGTGGGACATCTACGATTGTCTGACTTTATTGCGTTTAAAATCTGTTTCATGACCTTTATCCGCGGACCTGGGTTCAAAACTTTCACGCTGTACGCACAATTTAAGAGCTTGGTGTTTTCTATACAAGCTACAGCCAAATTTAAATGGCTAATCTCCACTTTTGCAGTAGAGGGTCTTTTCGGTTATCCCCAACTGGCGTTTGCCTAAAAATGGTTTAATTTCGAAAATTTGTTTGCATATTTGAGCTTCTCATGACCTTTCCTGATCATTCCACACCCAAATACGAATTTTTGAAAAATTCAATTTTTAAGGTCCCTAGGTCGCTCCGCTTCCTTGGGATCGAAAAATTTGTTGTTGGGTTTAAATTTTTCACAATCAAACGTTAGATTAACGGGATTATTGTCAGATAACTGATCTGGTTTGCGGTTAACGTTTTGACACGGCACCAAATCAGTTAAGGGTGAATCTGATGCTTACCTGAATGCAATTGGGTTAAAACCGAGTAACGAACAAACAGATTGTAGTCGTTTGGCATTTCATCGCGATTCGTTATAGCCAGACGTCTGATTGCAAAAAGTTGAACAATGTAACACCATTCGACTCCTCTCTGCAAGCTGTGTTGAGCGATATACATTTTGTCTAACTTTTTGACAAAAAATGTTTTTGGTCCCAAGCGATTTTAGGGCCTTACACATTTGGGGTGGAATACGGGTAATAAATATAATATCGCCCAAAAAGCACGGCAATAAGAGCCGTATTGCCCTCGGGAGTTATATACAACATTTGTACAACATTTGAACAACCTCGGTCTACTCATCTCTCAGCAAGGCCTCGAACTTTGTTCCCTAGGTCAGCTAAAATGCATTAGTTAAAGACCCTTGGGCAGTTCCATGCTCTCGGCCTACGGCCTCGAGCAGTTGAAATAGTCCTCGGTGTCTTTAACTAATACTTTTTAACTGCCCTACAGCCTTCGGTTGTGTACAAACGTTGCAATTAACTCCCTAGGGCAATATAGCAGTTATCGCCTAGCTTCCAGGGCGATTAGGGAAACTTTTCACCTGAAACACAAAAATAGAAGCTAATTCAACGTTCGTTGTCATTTTATGCACCATTACCTAACTTTTTTCTATTTTATTAGTGCTCGCAAATTACATTATCTTGCATAATCATAATATGATATTTTGTAGAATTTTGTAATATATGGTATACCCATTGTCCGGTGATATAATGATGGGATCATCACTTGAGATCAGTGATTGTTAGCCAATGACATGTGGCATTCATATTTTGTCGACTTATTCGCTATTTAGATCACAACATTTCATGTTGATGTCGAATCAACATGCGACAAAACTTGTTCCGTACTGTATCAGTTTTATAGCGTGAACCCTGCGCATTAAAGGGCTGTTTTGGTTTTGTGTAAAAATTTCGTAGATACAACCCTATTTCTTCCTATACACATTCTGGTTACTGCTTTCAGTACTCAATAATGCAGCTGAACAACACATGATTCTTGATTAAATTTCAAATTTTTGTACTCACAAATCGATTACAAGGGTTCTTATTTTTAAGTATAAGTTGTACCGAATAAGCACCGATTATGGCAAATCAAATGTCGCTACAGCTCATATCTAAGAGATATATGTTCAGTTTCCTTATCCAGTTTCATGCATCCTGAGTTCCAAGGTTTAGATTAGGAATTTACGCTAAGAAAACATGCTGGAAAATTGTGCCTAAAATATGTCAATTTTCGTCATGAGACAATTTTTAGATGCAAATTTGCATGCTAACATTTTGCACTTAATTTGTTAGCTTTTTAAAAGCTCTAAAATTGTCACATGCTTTATCGATTTCAGGTTTACCAAAAGCACTGCCGGCGTATAATTTCGTGACCGGAAATGAGGTATAATTCGTCAACAACGACGGACCACAAAAATTGAAAAACCCAGCGCACAGAATAAACCAACATTATATAGATTTTTTGCAAGCCTTGTATTCGTGCAATCACAAGTTGCTGTTAGTAGAAAGCCGGGAATATCGACACCGGAAGCAAGAAAGAAAATTTTCGTGACATTGAATTCTTAATGCTGGAAATAATTTTGGTGGTCAGAAGGAGCGAAGATGCTCGTATAAGGAGACATCCCTCATACCAATGCCCCTCTCCTTTTACGGCGTTGAAGGTCTTGCGTTTTGAAGTTGTGTGGTTAAGGCATTAAAACATTATTCATTTTGTCTAATCTCTTTGCATTTTTTTCTTGGTATCTGATCTTTGCAATCTCGATTTTAACAACTGTTTAATGTTTACGGTTTTGTCGTGTGGAACGTGTTTTACAAAATATAATTAATATTATTAAAGCTCAAACGCCCCATATACGTATTTTGGATATCGTTCCAGCATGGATGTAAACAAAATTTTTATTTTTGATAGTACTAAAAACGTGGCCCATGTATAGAACAGGAGAACAGGGCCGGATCGTTTTTCGGAGGGGCTATAACAGAGTCAGATTAAGCATTAGACTAATTTTTTTCCTTAAGCTTAGGCTTAGGCTTAGGAATAGGCTTATCCTTACGCTTTGGCTTAGGAATATGTTTATACTACTGTTCCGGCCCTGTTCTATACATAGGCCAAAAAAGTTATGAATATGTCTGCACAGAAACGCTAGACGGTAAAATTTTGCATATGCTCAAAATCGGTGTTCTATTGTTTAAATTGGCAACTTAAGTTGTGACTCAAAATGTGTGTCTTAGATTTCAAACTTGTGTGTTAAATGTGAGTTTATTCTATTCGACGTTATGATATACCACTGTTTTACCTGAGGTTTGAGTCAAACTTGCTTAGATACAATTCTGTTTAATATTCCAAATACCGGCAGATTTGCCAGTTGAATAGTCTTAATATTATTTGCTTAAAACTTCAGTGTTATGTATTATTTTAACCAAGAGTGGATGATCACTCTTTATAACAAGAGTGTCCAACTGAGTACATTCTGTGTATTAAAGAATGTACCCCGCACGCATTGCGTTTTTGGCCTACCCCCCCCCTTGTTTAGGGGGGTCTGTATGCACATACAAACATCTTTAGTGTGATTAAACAACATAGTTGACCCCCACTTAAATGAGGTGGGGGGTAGGTGTACTGAAGCATACTTTATAGTTAATCTCTTGCTTAAACCCCCCTGATTGAGGGGGCGGTCGAACAACAATGCAACGCGTGCTGGTACATTTAGTACCATGCGCAGCCCAAGCAGTTGCACACTCTTCTGCAAGGTGGACATCATCCACTCTTCTTTTGACTGAGGTATACAACATAACGAGCGTAAATGCATACTGGCTCCGCTTTATATGACTCTTGCACACTTTCCCGCAAATGATAAAGCTTAAAAGCCAAAGCGTAAAGGTTGCGCTATACTTTTGTTGACATGCGGCACCGTCCATCACCCGAGCGGTATCGTACACAAATACATCACGTACGATAACGTATGGTGACGGACGGCGCCGTGCGGGTGACGAACGCTGACGGACGGCGCTGTGCGCGTACCGCATGGTGACGGACGGCGCCGGACGTCAAGCATAGCGCAACGCTAAGCCTTAGATTAAGCATAACTTTAAATCCGACCGCCCAATGCTATATACACGTATATTTATGTCTAAATCCCGAAAACTGTATGGGGAAGTGTAAAATAGTAAAATAGTTTTCTTGGGTTGATATGGGAAATGCAGAAACCACAAAATTTAATTAGCAAATGATAGTTTCAAATCTGTCGTCGTCGTAGTTTATATTAACCATATGTCAGTTATCCTTAGAGATTAATAAAAAATTGTGTGAAACAAAGAAAGTCTGTAAGTTTGGTGATTTTAACCATTGCACTCAGGTATGGGAGCAGGCGGTCGAACCCGAATGCGACCTCATGTCTTGTGAAAATTTTGTACATAACGTTATGTGTATTACACTGCGGCCAAGTAAGCCTAAGTCGAGGCAAACAAATAGTCTAAAGTTTAAGCATACTGTATTGCAGTCTTGTAGAAAAACGTTCCGTCCCTGATCTTTACATGAGCCACCGCTGCGTTTGATACATTTATTGCACGTATACACTATGCAATTAGTTATGTATTCACAGTATACTCTATGTGGGAAATGCGTAAATAGGCATTGTTGCTGTCCGTTTTTAAAACTGCCAATCAAGTGGCGTTTTGACAAAAAACTGCGAAATTAAACTTTTGGGGGTTCCGGGTTCACTGGCACTTGACAAGTTTAAATCACAATTTAGTGCGGGTACAACAGTAAAACATGAATGATTTTTATATATATCTGTATTATGAAAGTTGCACTACAACTGGGGTTAAGTATTTTTCGGTTGTCAAATTGTCATCAGTTCAATTCAGATCTTGTTAACAGCACGAATCGCATAGATAATGCGTATATTTCTCAGGAACGGAGACGTCATTTCATTTAGGGAGGCTATAACCGAGGGCGTAGCTACAGTGAAATGGCGGTTTTAGGGTTGTAGGGGTCAAAATATATTTCTCAGGAACGTAGACGTCATTTCATCGCTTAAACTTACGTAAATGTTTTTAGCGAGAGAATATCGCGAACGAGAAATTTTACACCACGTGGAGCCCCATGAAACATACCGCCCCACTTCTGTGAATGTGGCCAAGTTCCATTCAAAACATAAAAGTTTTCTACTGCAGTTTTTTCGTGCATTCAGAACGGACCCATAGCCTGTGGAGACTGGGATGCTCAGCTCCTCCAGAAAAATCCCTCCACCACCGTAGATAAACTTCAATTGTAAGCATTGTCAAATAAACAGCATATTTTCACAAAATAGGTTGCCCACCCAAAACGTTGAGCTGCCTACGTGTCTACTCAAGCATTGTATTCAGAATTTCAGTTCGAAAGGGTAGTCTTGTGTAAAACTATTTACCCCAAGAAAACTTGAAGGTTATTCTAAAACGTGTTAAATGCGCTTTTTTGTTATCTCCGAAAAACATTCAAAAGAAGGTATATCCCCCTTTTATTCCTTGCTTCATGCGGCCCTGTGTACGCCTCGTTCAAATCCTCAACCAATAAGATTGCTTTAATAAAAAATAGTCAATAGCTGAGCCAATCTAAAATAAACGATTATTTGACTTAAAATCGATATTTTACTGATCAAATATATATTTAGGATAGGCTTCAATTTTTATGTGATGGGGTTTTTTCCTATACAATGAAAGGTAGAGAAAACTAAACATAATCTCATTGTTTGCGTGTGTACATAGTTAGAAGGACTTTAAATGGTTTGTCCATGATGCCCTCAAGGGTATAATGCATTAGACAAATTGCCTTGTAGATCACGTGTTGTTTTTTTCTCGTTTTCATGCTTTGTCATGCTAGCCGGACCTATAAAAGCGAGCCCGTGGGCGCTTGCAGGTGTGTAGGGGGGTCAGCTGTTTCGCACCTTTCCCCAGGAGTAAAAGATATTTTTGATAAAATTAAGTTTGTAGTAAAAATCATTGTGCGTGAACTTTGACATGGTTGTATCAAAAAAGCGTTCTCTGCTGGACCTTATACTGCACACTACTGTGTAATGTTCTAGCGGCGCCCATGAGCCATAGTGTGATTTTGGATGAAATTGTTGAATATTTATGGTTTGTGACAATGTTGAAATAGATACGTCTTTTTCAGTATCGATTTAAACGATTCGAGCTACGTAAATATTCAAAATGGAATGTTGACGTGACCTGTGTTATAGCAGAACCTATTTGTTTAATCTGTCGAAACCACCACAACGTGAGCAATTTGGTACTCATATACTGTAGTGATTTGAATAAGAGCACTGTGATGAAGGCAGGTTCTCATATTGGGTCCCAAACAGTATCGTAATTAGAGTCCGTTAGCAGATAAAGTCCATTAGACGTTATTAGAGTGGATAAAAGAGACGAAAGCAGAAGGTTGGCCTCTATAGTAATCGAATATGTAATAGACACTCTGACAACCAGCATAAATTTTATTAAATCCAGTAAAAAGATTAACTAAAACATGGCAGTCAACAAAAATGGGTCGAAGTCTGTAACCTAATAACTGAAGACTGTACCTACCCTCTGAAAAAGCAAAATAAGTATCAGCACCCCTCCCCCCGTTTAATCGGGTCACTGAAATATTCTTTAAGAACGACCTAAAATCGATTCAAGTATGCCGTCAGTGGTGTGACAATACAAACCGGACTATTTAATTCCTGAAAATCATCATCAGTTGGAACCAAGTTAATTGTGAAAATGTTTGGAACATAAAATGTTCCGCCCCATGCTGTATATCCCCCCACGGTATATAGATCGAACTGAACATTCGGTAAATGAAAAACATGTATGCTCAAGGGTGTCACCAGGGGTTTTAGGGTCGATCACACCTTGTACTTTTTTATCCTGGAGGTTTTGTAGTAACATTTTCAGCTGGCAAACACAAAGAGCTCGTTTTGAAATTTGTATACAACATAACCCCCTGTTAAATAGCTAGTTACGCGTATATGTGTTTAGGTATTTAGCCTAATTTGAGTTTTATACTTCGTCCTGTTATCTTGTTTAAAGTTATAATCTAAACAGAGGAGATGAAAATTGATCTTCGTACGATGCTGCGCTTGAAATTCAATTATTTTTGCACTAAACTTCTGTTAAATGCATTTTAAATGGTTGTTTTAGTTTTTGTATTAAAGCTTGGTCTCATGTACTTGTAGCTGGCGCTTAGGCTGAAAAGGGGTCTTCAATAGCTTGTGTCCGGCTTATGGTTTATCGAAACTCTCTATTTCCCAATAGTATCACCGCAAGTCGCGGACATTATAGAGTTTCACGAAACTCATCCAGACAAGACTGATTTGCAGTGACACTGTCTAGGACATTGAAATGTGTGAAAAACAGTGTAGTGGACAATATTTTTATGATAGATACACTAGGGAGACCTTATAACGGGAAAATTCAAATTTTGGCGGGAAATTAAAATTTTGGCGGGAAAATTTAAGTTTTGGCGGGAAATTCAAATTTTGTGGGAAAGGTCAAATTTTGGCATGAAAGTTCAAAATTTGGCGGGAAAATTTAAATTTTGGCGGAAAAATTTAAATTTTGGCTTAAAATTCAAATTTTGGTGGAAACTTCAAATTTTGGTCGAAAAATTCAAATTTTGGCGGGAAATTCAAATTTGGATGGGAAAATTCAAATTTTGGCGTGAAAACCAAATTTTTGGTAAATTCAAATTTTAGCGCATGCAAAACATACTGCCAATATACTTTGCCATTTTTCGTACGTGTCCTAAAAAGTAACCTGCAAAAACAACAAAATAACACGGTAAATTAATTATCTTATTTAGCGTTTTCTGACGACGATTTTTCGACTGTAACGATAAAGTACGACAGTTCGCGCAACGGTATATTTAATATTAACATAACGCGCAAACTGTACAAAATGTCCGACAATGCAATAAATTCTATGCGGACATTACTCAAATGTATAACATTTCACGTGTTGTTCACGAGCAAACACAAATACTTGCCGGCAAAATAAGCCAGCAACGTTCTCGTTTTGTAATACTGGATAGCTCCTGAGCCAATTTATAAGTAGGGACATCGAAAACAGGTTTACGTACTCAGACGGGCTTCTTTGTGACGATTCTAAATATGATGCCTGAACAGGAACCTATAAGCCTGACTATTAATTTTATATCCAAGCCTATTCAATAAACGTTTTAGTGGGTTTGCCGCCGTGCCAGCTACAATAGAGAGTATTTTCAATTATAAATTGAAATGTCAAATTTAATTCTGGCCTGAGCAAGGTAAACTTAATATATTAAAACACACTCTTGGACGTTTTAAATGTGGTTTACTTGGCTCAGTGCCGCGTAGCACGTTTAACGTGCTGTTTGAAGACAAAAAAAGTTCAGTAGGACATCAAAGATTTATACCTAACTGCTGTGGTTATAAAAACCATTGTTGTGGTTGAGGGTCAAAATTTCTTAGGGGCCTCAGCCCTCCGGTACCATTTGGTCAGGACCCGGTCTTGCTATTTTCATACAGTAAACAAACATAATCAACGGTAAAGCCGTTGCGGTTAATAATTAATGTTTTTTTTTTGCTTCAAGCGAAGCTCATTAGTAGGCCCACATCACCTTTTGTGCATTAGCTTTTGGGTAGTGTCAACAAGTATCATTTGATATTTACAATAAGGATTATTTATTTAATTATATACTGCATTTGTAACAGGTTCCATTTCGACTTATTTAATTTTTGCCGTAGGAGATGGCGTTCTTTTTATTCAATTAAACCGAATAACAAGGGAAGTACCGTCTTGAGAGGCCAAATAAGTATCACTCCCCCTCTTATTTGAAGCGCTACAGTATAGATGTCTTTGAGCTTCTCGGCTGCAAGTTCGGGATTTCAATTTTTTCTATTAGGCATATTTTCGTTATTTAGGTTCGTAGTGCAGGTTTCTAAATTTTGCATTTTCGGCGCAAAGATCAGGTGTGAACCCTTTTGTCTGTGGGACTGTAATAGAGTAACCTTAATAATCTTTAGACAATTTTTTGTTCGGCTTAGGCTTAGGCATAGGCTTAAGTATAAGCTGCTCAATCTTAGGTATACTTAGGCTTAGGGTTAACAATATGCTTTACTGCTTTTAAGACACTGTTCTATGCGTTGGATTAATTTTCTCAGACGAATTGACATTTTGTATTTATTATTTTTGGGATGCAAAATGAACGTTGTTTATGTTCACGATGCTTTAATAAGGTCCGAAACTTCGCTGCTAAAACAATCGTCAAACAACCAACTGTAATTAATTATACTAAAATACATTTGATTTCTTTATTAAGCTTATTTCTGTTTTACTGTTCTACTTGGTTACCAGTATCCCAAATAGGTTCTTTCATACATTTAAGAACGTATATGAACAGTAATAATGCACCAACTATACTATTTGAAAGCCAAACTTTGGTCAATGTTAGTTTTAGGGCCGTAACGGTATATTAAGCGTATCCCTAAGCCTAAGCCTAAGTATGCCTAAGCGTTGCAAAAGCGTATTCTTAAGCATAAGCCTAAGCTTAAGCCTAAGCAAAAAAATTAGTCTAAAATGTAAGCCTACTCTTTTACAGACCCACCAGAAACCATGATGGCCCTAAAAGTAACGTGGGCCGGAGTATTAGCGCCAAGTGTACTATTTTAAAGTTAAACTTTCATAAACATTAATATTTAAATCTATGCATTATAAATAACTACCAGTAACAGCATAAACTAAATCTTACAATATTGTTTTAATGGTAATCCGAAAAATTAGCAATTTTGACTGAAGACCGCCTTAACCTGTAATGCAGCAATGAACACTACTTCCCTGCGCGACCCGTACCATTTGAGTATACTAGAAATTTCAATTGCAAACTCAATATATCATAACGACATTATTCAACTCGCGCTCGGGTTTGCAATTTCAATCTGTAATCTAGTCGCGTTGTGCAGTTTAATCGCTAAACCACGTACTCGACCTAGGCATGCCGGGACCGTTCGACACGAGTTCGATACTATCACCGCACGCAATGAAGTCAATAATAATAGTGACAGCATAAATGTGAGCGGCAGCGCAACCAATGTTGAAAACGTTATTAATGGCGAAAATTGCATCAGTAACAGCAATCCAATCAGCAGCAATAACGCCAGCGAAAATCTTACCTCATCGTGTAACATCGATACCAGCACAGATAACGTAACAATTGCAAATATTCCACGGCTCAATTTACCGGCTCCACGACCGAAACGCGACTCGACTTGTAATCTGTTGTTCGCCAACATTTGTTTGACCAATCTGTTCACTGGTGTCGCTATATGCCTGGCGTTGACTAGTGATTTTGCTGATGAAAACGGTGTTCCGACATCAGCGACCAAGATCGATCATGTTGTTGCTCGGCAACCACGTATTCAGCATGACGATAGATCTTGGAGATCGTCAGAAGCACTGTATGCGTTGATTATAGTCAACTGTTACATAAATATTGCATCGTTGCTTGCAGTAACCACCAATAAATACATTGTAATTAAATGTCCACGGCGACGTATGACGCCGCACAGCGTCGCGCGAGTAATATTTGCAATGTGGACTGGAGTTTTGTTGTCGCTCGTGATCAAAGGTTGCATTTCAATACTGAATCGTATCCGTGAAATGGAATGGATATCGGTCGATGTTGCAAATGCAAGGAATTTAATTTGTTATACATGCTATCAAATTTTTGAACTAGTAACCTTGAACATTTTTACACTTTGTACACTTTGTGTCTATACAGCGGCGTCAGCGCGACTAGCAACGTTTCGCCGCCGTACAGTACACAGTGTAACGCCAAATAATGTTGCAATTGGCGCGACTGCTATTGACTATGCGCGTGAATATGTTATAATTTACGCAGTCGGTGGGATACTGTTAACGTTTGCAATTTGTTTTGCTACGTTCGTTATTTCTTACCTGCCTCGACTACACGGTGAATATGCAAATGAAACTAAGCGTTCTTATGATTTACTGCAGCGTTTAGCTGATACGTATGAAGCTTCGAAAAACGATTTGCTATTGCTAACGTATTTTTGTCATTGTTTGGTATCGCCAATCATTGTGCTTTCAGTTCAACATCCACTTTATGGTCGAAAATTCCGGCGTTGGGCACGATGGTTCCGACGGACGTCACAACGGACCGGATACGACGCTGTTGCCATACGAGATGGCCCTATCGCAATTCGAGAGGTAATTCCAAATTGTAGTTTAACCGGTGACGATATGACGTTTGAAAGTATTTCAAATTTTAAACTCGACTATTACAATCCGGATCAAAAAGACGACACCGCCGCTAGACACTGCCTAAAGGCTGCCAGCGAAAATATTGCTGATCTCAATTTGCTTCCGTTGGAAATGTTTCAATCCTGTCGGGATCCGGCTTTGTTACAGTTGAACAATTCAAAAGCTGACTCGAACTCAAGGTCAGAGGTTGAAGTTATTCAAATGGTCAATTCAACGTACAGTGCGGACTCGTCGTATACCAACGCACTGGAAACCGTTCATCCATTTGAATTTGCTGTTTGGTCCTTTTTGGGGGGTGTGCTTGGACAAAATTGATACGCAGTGACAATTTGTCATCCGATACGCGTCAGGTGGAATTGATACGCTGTGACAATTTGGCATCCGATACGCGTCACAATAACCACTCTACTCATTATCGTAGGGCAAATGGTGGAAAATTGTCGAATACAACCGATAAACTGGACAGAATTGATTCGCTGTGACAATTTGGCAAATTTTTTCAAGTAAATAATTGGTGTAAATTTTAGCTCGAATTAAAGTCGATGCTTTTAACCGATTGACCTACGCACAAAACAGCCAACTAAAACACGGTATAGCCGCTTCTTTAGCCTGAATTCAAGTACACCCTGTAGCCCAGGCGTTAGCCATCGAATAGCGGGACTGGAGTATTAACGTTAACGGATTTTGTTTGACATCTGTTCTATGTTTGGCCAAAAATTTTATAGGCATCCGAGAAATATTGCTAATTACAGGTTGCATGATACGCTGGTTGTGGCAATTTGCTAGCTTTAAAATATTCAAATGATAAATATTTGTGCCAAATTTGATTCGTGTTATCTGTGGATTTTTAAACAACGAGATTATACGTAGAGGGGAACCAGGGGCGCTCAGCTCCATCCTGGAATAATTTTGGTATTTCCCTAGATAGGTTTCAACCTTGCTTGTAAGTCCTCGAAATGTCTCGTATGTTCCACTTGAAAAATGTTTAACCAGATAGCAAGATCACCTGGCTACGGGCCCGACTATACCTACATACAATTGTCAAACAGCACAATGTGATTGCTTACTAATGTTTAACCTAATTCAAGCGCAGGCGATGTTTTCCAATGTTTAGTCGTTGATTTTTTAACTTGACTCAAATGCTAGCAGATTAGAGTTGTATTCAACTTGTTATGAGTGTTTTAGTTTCAACGGGTCGGTTTTAAATAAATATTATTTGGTTGTAGAAATTTTATTAAACCCTTTTTATCGTATGTTTCACCGCAAATTCACAATGCTTATCAGCTAAATTACGAAACTGATCGACAATTATTTAATTAATATTTGGTTCTTCGTAGCAATCAAATATTAAAATAACGCAACATATTTTTTTGTTAAAATAAGCAAAATTAAAAGGTGAAGACTTTTAAGTCCTCGAAATGTCTCGTATGTTCCACTTGAAAAATGTTTAACCAGATAGCAAGATCACCTGGCTACGGGCCCGACTATACCTACATACAATTGTCAAACAGCACAATGTGATTGCTTACTAAAGTTTAACCTCATTCAAGTGCAGGCGATGGTTTCCAATGTTTAGTCGTTGATTTTTTAACTTGACTCAAATGCTAGCAGATCAGAGTTGTATTCAACTTGATATGGGTGTTTTAGTTTCAACGGATCGGTTTTAAATAAATATTATTTGGTTGTAGAAATTTTATTAAACCCTTTTTATCGTATGTTTCACCGCAAATTCACAATGCTTATCAGCTAAATTACGAAACTGATCGACAATTATTTAATTAATATTTGGTTCTTCGTAGCAATCAAATATTAAAATAACGCAACATATTTTTTTGTTAAAATAAGCAAAAATAAAAGGTGAAGACTTTCATATTTTGCCACAAAATTAAAAATCAATTGTTTCTACGAGAACTCGTTTTGAAGAAGCGGACTATGTTATCGTCGTTTCAGATCCATCCAGCGTACGGTTAAGAGCCTACGCTTCAGGTAAAGGCATGTTTATTGAGCCATCGTAAGCGATTCGCAAAATCTATTTTAGAACCAATACTTTAGGCGTTGCGGCCAATGTAAACAACAGGGGTGGAACAGTATTATAAACATACTTCTAAGCATCATCCTAAGCCTAAGCATAAGCGCAAAAATAACCGTATTCCTATGTCTAAGCCTAAGCCAGGCAAAAATTAAGTCTAAACCTAAAGCTATTTTAGTCCCACAGAAAAACGTTCCGCCCCTGATCTTTACATGGGCCGGCGTTTCTTCGGAGAAACTCTCTCACAATTTAATGGTTTCCGGTACTCCAGATACGCCATAGGTCAGGTACTAGTGGATTTAAAACAACAGTGTTAACTTGAACACTTGTGGGGGGGAAGCGTAAAACCAACCCATGGAATAAAATTCGTCCGCATGGTATTAGCCGTCGGATCAGGTTACCTTTTGCTTGATTTTTTGATGTTTTCGACATCGTAAAAGCTTCTTTAAGCCTTTAAGAAATAATAACAATAGCTCAAGGTAGAGTATAAATAGCAAGACGGGTTTTTATGCTAATTTTTACTGGAAACAATATTTGCTCAGTACACGAGCCACATGAGATATGCTTCATATTCGTATGAAATGGATAGTAACTAGACGAACAGTGTCGTTTGATCTAAAACGGGAAAACCATCAAAGAACATTAGCGTATTGCGGACAGCAAAACTATTACTAATGTTCAAATTTTCAGCACATCATTTTATTGAAAAAATTCAACCGCGGTATAATTAAATCAGAACAAGCATATCAGGGTACGGTCCTAACTTGGTTCACATGCGTTTACTTGTTTGTTTTGTCACTACGGTCAAAAATCGACTAAACTCAGGCGTCGGTTTTAAAGTTCACAACTTTTTAACGCTTTGATTGCGGTATGTTTTGCGCCTGCTGAACTGGTTTTCAGAATACAAAATCACTACTGGTCGATTTACAACGTCTTTAAGGAAAAACTTTTAATTCAGTCCAGTGGACAAAAACTTGTCGTTATTGAACAATATTTCGAGTGAATGTAATCCGAGTTAAATATTTTTTCACACAAATTGTTTTGAATGAAAAAAACATATTTTTCTTACAAAAAGAACCATGAACATAACAAATTGCAACAATTCGATTTATGACGCCAATGTTCTTTGGGTTTCCAGTTACATCAAACGATAGTGTTCGCCTACTTAGTTACTAAGATTTTCATAGGAATCTGAAATATATCTCATTTTGTTCATGGCTGACCAAATTATTCACGTTCCAACCGCTTTACGAAGCTGACGGTTGATCCAACGATGTAGACTAGTCTGAATAGTTGGCATGAAACGAACCGTTGGGGTGAAACAAAGCTGTTGGGTGAAACCAACCATTTGAGAGGGGGTTAAATGTGCGGTTGAAACTGATCGTTTGGGTAAAACCAACGGTTTGGATGAAACCAGCGGTTGGAGTGAAATCAGCCGTTGGGGTTAAATCAATCACTGGGTGAAACCACTCGCTGGGGTGAAATCAACTGTTGGGGTGAAAGCAGTAGTTGAGGTAAAACACCAACCGTTGGAATGAAAGCAATCATTTCGGTAAAACAAATAGTTTTGGTGAAATCAATAGCTGGGGTGAAACTACCCATTGTGTTGAAACGATCCATTGGCGTGAAACCAACCGATGAAGTGAAACTAACCTTTGGCTGAAACTATTCGTTGCAGTGAAACCACGGGAAAAACCTTTAGCCTAAGTTGAGCCTGAGGGAGGAATTTACAAGAGGCAAAATATGGTTGAGAAACTCCCTGTGATGATTTATATAGCAGTTGTACCACACTTCTTGCATAAAACGTTGATTGCAAAATGACAGTTACTTGCGTTTGAAAGTAGATAGTTATTTTAGTAAACAAGACCTTATCAATGCTAAACCGTTAATAACTGTTAGCTTTTGTTTGTTTGGTTTAGCTTTAATATGAATATTTTGAAAAGATACTGTATAGCTTAAAAACCACTATGATAATTTTGTGTTCGTTGTAAAGCAAAGTGCAGCCGGAGGTGAAAAATCTGGAACCGGAGCTGAAGGTTATCAAATTTTACCGGAGCCCAAGCTGTAACCGGAGGTGAAACGAAATTAGGTATAACAAAAATGATTTGCTAATTTTGACAGTTTGATAAGTTGCATTTTAAAAATCACTGTTAAGCTGACTTTTTGATAAATCTTGACATGATGACATCTGTCAAAATAGCCTCAAAGTTACAAACAAACCCATTGAAGAGCATCAATTTTGTAAACTTCCGAAAAATATTAATACAACCGGACTTGCCGCAACCTACGGTAAAAATTCTACCGGAGCCGAAGGTCGGTTTTCTGCCGGGGTTGGATGAAGACGTCCAGTTGTAGTCAGGTCGACAGACCGTGTCCATTATAATATATACTATCTGCGTGATCGGTGGCAAATAAATGAAATTTTGCTCTTGTACCAAATTGTAAAAGCTTAAGGTTTAATTAAGCCTAAGTTATGTCGAAATCCGTAAATTGTATAAATTGTAGAAAAGAGTGCAGAAAAATTCAAAGTTTTCTAGTCATGTATTAAAGATCAGGGGCGGACCGTTATTCTGCGAGACTACAATAGAGTTTATATGGCTTAAAGCTTTAGATTATTTTTTGCTTACGCTTATCTCATTCTTACGCTTAGGCTTATGCTTAGGCTTACGAATATGATTACACTATTTTTGGGGCCCTGTTTCATATATTGGCCAAAAATTTAAATGCTGATTTTTAAAAATTATATAATTGCTAAATAATGGATCAAGTAGCAATGTCCACATCAGTAAATGTTATAAAAACAATGTTGGATGAAAATCTTTTTACACATTGTACGAGATATGATTAGTACACCATTAATATAGTCTGTTACAAGATTTTAAGCGGGGATTTAAAACACATTGACTGGATTTCTGAAACACTACTTAAGTACGATTTAGTAGTTAAGTACGTGCTAAGCAATTATTTAACCATTTTGTCGTTTTTAAAAGCGTATTTAAGTTAACCAAATACTTAGGTCGCTGATTAAATTTGATATATTACAGATTAAAACCGTTCAGGCATACAAGCCTTGGTCTAATTCAAATTGTTGACTCATTGTGCCTGCTTAAAATAAAGCAAAACTATTACTCTCTTGCTATAACTAACTGGCTGACATTTGGAATTTACTTGTTTTTGGTCGAAAATTTTAGTATTTACTTAAGCCGACGACTTAAGTAATTACTTAAGTATAACCTAAGTAAATACTTAAGTAAGATTTCAGAAACCCAGCCATTATCCCCGCCAACAATGACTTTAACAGCATATATGTGTCTGTAAGTTGGCTTAGCTCTTCTAATCGCCACTGCATACGACCTTGCTACATGATAGACGTACCATTCTTTTCAGGATATCACTTTCCGTGGTCGATAAATAGAAACCATGTTAATTAATACTAAACTGTTTTAAATGTTTTGTTCCACTTCCATTGCTCGAATTTGTCTCATATTGATTTGGGTTCCTGGAATTGTTAATGTAATTCATTTTCACAGCAGTCATGGCGGCGATTCTGTAACGACGTGGGATGATAACAGTTGGAAGACTCGTGCTAAAGATAATCAAATACGTAAGTTTCATGCGTATATCGGCCAATGTGCACAACAGGGCCGTAAACAGTTGCATAAACATATTCCTAAGCCTACAGCTAAGCGTAAGAAACGAGTTTATACCTGAGCCTAAACTTAAGTCTGAGCCTAAGCACATAAATTAGTGTCGAGCTTAAGATTGCTCTGTTGTAGTCTACACAGAAACACGTTCTTCCCCTGGTCTTTAACTACAAACGGCATGACGACCCAGCTGGTTGCACGATTCAATCGAGGTATTCACTAAACACCAGTTCTAGTTTTTATTTTCAGCCAAGTTTCAGCGCAGCAAGACTGAGTCTTAAATAAAAGTAACGGCCAATGTTACTTTGACTGCCATAACAGTAGTATAAGCATATACCTAAGCCGATACCTTAGCCTAGGCAAAAATTGATAAAAACCTTGAGATTGCTCTATTGCAGTAGAGCAGAAAAACGGTACTCCTCTCAGAGTAACATTTGACAAAGTAGGAATCGTTGCTTTGCACTCAACGAAATTACCCGGTCTTCATATCTAGTTCAAATTTACCGTCAAATCTACTCTGTAAAGTCGTTGTTTAGAATGTGTCAAAAATGTAATAATTTACGCACTAAATTTCGGTCGAAAGCGAAACGCATAACATTGATTAAAATTTAATATAATTAAACTTTGTGGTTTTTGCGGGAAATGATATATTACATATATATGTATATACATATATATCCAATTTCATACTTGTGTCGCGTATAGTTTTGTCGCAAGATTACAGGCCTTCTAGCAAACCCTTTATATTGCAGTGGTGCCCAAACATTCAAATAAACCTTACATTGCTGAGGTATTCCTGGGGCTATCTTCGGCCATGGACCCGAAGCTTAAAACTAATTTCGCAATGGGATTTAGCAAATAATAAATGTCCCAATAACACAAAAGGTCGAAGAAACCCATAAACTGACAAAACATAAACTTTATTTTTTACAAATTTTAAAAGCATCACCCATGAACACTGTAAATTTCAATGAGTTAATTTTAACTCAGAATGAGTTGAATAGCTCAGTCTGAGTTAGGACTATCAGAACTCAGAATTTTGAGTTGATTCAATTCATTGAGTTACTTAACTCACCCAGAGTCAGCTCAACTCAGAATGATAATCAACTCTACTCAGAGTGAGTTATACACTGATTTAAAATTCAGAAATAACTAACTCGCTAGCTGAATTGATTAATCAATTCATTGGAATTTACAGTGAAACCTTTGATCGCAGTTTTCTCTGAAATAAAGTCAGATCCGTAGTGCGAAGGTCTTGTGGCAACGTTGGTTTTTAGTTTACCAGAAATGTTCGGTTCACCTACTTAGCAATGGATATTACAACCAAGATCTCGGGGCATCTTCTGTGTGTCATATACTGTATCGTAAACGGTTTGGAGGGGTACCTATTATAGGTACCTCGGATATGAAAAAATATGCGATGCCCATGGCTAATATACACTGTCAAAACGTCGTTTACCAGCCTCCTGGATTTTCAATACCTTCTTCGCACTACGACACAGCTAAATTTCTGGCATCGGGTACTAAAAATGAATAAACAACACTGGAAATAAATAACAAAACACGCCCGGGCGCATGTGTGGATTTCAATATTAATGCCGACGGATTTAAATATCAGGCTGTTAAATTAAAAAAAACAACGAAAAAATTCAAAATATTCTACAATAAAAAGCAAATGGTTTTTTACAAACGAATGCAGTATAGCCAAGGACGCTGCAAGATCTGAGGAAACGTGCGGAAGTCTTACTCATTTCCGGATTTTAAAACCAAAATTTTGTATTTAGAATTTAATAAATCTAAAATTAGGAATGGGTTTTCGCTCGCGGCTCACTTCATTTGCTACATTTTCACTATTGTATGTTGTAACCATCACTCAGCAAGTGCCCCCCGTTGTTGGATCGGCCGCTGGGTCCCTGGTCCTATTCCGGATCGGCGTTGTGTCACTGGTCCTGTTCCGGTTATGGGCTGTATTTGTATGTAACAGTTTTTTTCTATTACGGTTATGTTTTACACTGCTGATTTAGTGATGTTAATCATCTTTGTCTTTGTAAGGTTTTTACGCAGCGTTCGGGACCGCAGCCAGAGAAAGCGAAGGGATGCTCAGCTCCTCTCACTGGAATAATTTTTCCCCACCCCGCCATAAAACTAGTTTAGACGGTTGTAAAGTTCTGCGCAATACTTCCATTCTTTTTGTCAAAATGCTTAAGCCACAAGCATATTAAGCTAGTGACGAACGGTCCTGCCTAACGTTAGAAAAAAGTTGCATTGATGCAGGCAAACATTTAGACTTCATCGCTCTTCAGAATATTTGCAACTCGATTGGCGAAACGGCTGATGTTTCCGGCTTATAGCTGTGACCAGAGCCATTTTAAGTATAGCAGACAAGTAAATTTGATACTAAATCAACCACCTGAATATAGTTTTAGTGTATAAAACAAGCTAAAATGCGGCTGGAACATCATATTTTTAGGTGTTTTAGGGCGTTGTTTTGGTTTTGGCTTCTATATTAAGCCCACATTTACAGCTGATTAATCATCACTGGTTGAATCAGGGCAACGGAATGAGGGTGCAGCCTTCTGCCAGACCTGTGTCCCAATATGAAAGTTTTGCAATGCAAAATTTTCAACTCAAAGCTCACAGTCGTTGAAATAGCTCAACTTTTCTTAGGCGCAGTTCAGTTTATACTTTTGCAAAATGTCAAAATGTTCCCAAGACGTGCCCTAAAAACGGTAAATTTTCAAAATACAAAAAGCATCTTCTCCGTCAGCTAAAAAACATGGATCCATCACTGGTGGTGATGCAATGCGCTGTAAAAGTTGCAATGAGTTTATTAATCAACTCTCAAGAAAGAAAATTAGTTATTTTAGTCATTTCTGAGTTAATAGCAGTAAATTTTAACTAACTCTGAGTTGATTTGATTCCGGGCGCGTTGATTAATTAACTCAGAATGAGTTTAGTCAATTCCGAATCCTGAGTTCTGAAAAACCTAATTCTGAGCTCAGACTTCTGAGTGGATTCACTTCATTCTGAGTTAAAATGAACCCACAAATTTACAATGTGGGCTGCTGTGACGGTAAAATATAAGTTTTTAGTTTTTTACTCGAAATATCACTGTGTGAAATCAGCCCTGGATTGCGGTCGGCGTAATACAAGTCAAACGGACGTTCAAACTTCGATATTGCCATTAACCTGCCTGCAATCTAGGTCTGCCTCGCATTGGTCTTTGGACTTGGTAGAAAATCAACTTTCAGCTCCGCTTTCTGCATAATTTTCCCTAGATGTTCTTGCAGTGTCAGTTGTGAAATTTTTGTAACTAAATAATATGTCGTTTTCAACATTTTTAGTCAAAACCGAAACGTAAAGTTATATGGCCAAAAGTTGTAATAATTAATAGTTAGACAACTAGTGGCGTACCGAAAAATTTACACTATGATGAGTGGTTGTTGACACCGAAAAACGAGAAAAATATTCGTTCTTTAAAGATTAAATTGTTATATCATTGAACCATGGCTTATGACGCAGTGTCTTTATCTGATAGAAATACGTGTCAATGTTACTTTCAGGGCCGCAACAGTAGATTAAGCGTATTCCTAAGCCTAAGCCTAAGCCTAAGCAAAACATGTAGCCTAGAATGTAAAGCCCACTCCTTTAAAGACCCTCCAGAAACCGGGACGCCCTAAAAGTAACACATGCGCCGAAATATTGATTGGTCAAAAACATCAAAATTTGTTTCGGCCATACAAAATTACAAAATAACAAGCTTTGATGCATTATGATTATAACATAAATAAATTTAAATAATGACATACACCAGTAATCAATTGATTCAAATTCTCAGCATAATATGCATGGTGGGTGCCACGAACGCGGTATGGCTATGGAACCATCATAAACAAAAAAGTAAACAGAATAAATGAAAGCCGTCTAGTCGTTTAAATCATATTCAAGGGTGTCATATTTAACGTATTTATTGTTTAAGAGCTAAAATAAAATATTAAGTCGAAAAGCTTTGACAAATGCGTTGACCTGTTACAGTTTACGTCAAGGAAAACGATAATCTAAGCCTAAACATAAACCTCCCGTATGCCGGCCAATGAATAGAACAGGGTTTTAGCAGGTATATAGCATATTCCTAAGCCTGAGACTACATTGTAAATTCCAGTGAGTCGATTTTAACTCAGAATAAGTTGAATCACTCAGTCTGAGTTAGGACTGTCAGAACTCAGCATTTTGAGTTGATTCAATTCGTTCTGAGTTAATTAATCAACTCACCCAGGGTCATCTCAACTCAGAGTGAGAATTAACTCAACTAAGAAGGAGTTAATGTTTACTGATAATAATTCAGAAATAACCAACTCGCTAGCTGAATTGAGCAATCAACTCAGTGGAATTTACAGTGTAAGCCTAAGCGTAAGGATAAGCCTGGAAAAAGTTAAAATGCGAACAATGCGAATTAAAGTTCATATACAAATTTAAGCTTCCAGCTGTATGTTTCAGACTGTTCGGGCACTGAAAATGGTTTGTCAACCACAGCAACAGCATACAACACGGATTCGAAAGCTGAACAAAGAATAATGGGAACCAAAAAGTTTAACGGTTCTACTCAGTATGACGAATTATACGCTCATCAAGTTAAACATTTACGCAAGCTGGAACGGTTATACTCTGGATGTCAAGTTGTGGTCAAGAACCTAGAGCTGACACATCTGCCGGCATGGGTGACTCCACAAAATTTGAGCTTTCTCGCGAACATAGTTGAGGTAAACAAAAGAGTTTTTCGACGATGGCAAAATCTGAGCTACTGTACTGTTTTCAACTAAACGTTAATCGTCAATTCTTTTGTGTTCCAGCGTCTAGTTTTATAAGTTAGTGTCTTGAAACGCCTTTAAAATGCGACATTTAAAACAAACTGATTTTATCATAACGGTTTTGCAAGCCGCTCAAGTAGAGCACATTACTTAGTAACACATGAAGTTGTCAATAGCCATTTTACACTTATTTTAGCAATATATCAGAATTCTGGCCCATGTTCTTTTTGGGGCCGTCCCATCTTTTGGTGGAACTGAAAAAAAGCAGGCTTAGATTTTAGGCTACATTTTCTGTTTTAGGCAAAGGCTTAGGCTTACGAATACACTTTTTTCAACGGTTTGGCTTAGGAATACGCTTCATCTATAGTTGTCGTTCATATAGAAACATTGGTCAAAATTCGGATGCTCAAACAGCATAGTTAGTAACCTCAACACGCTGATTTATGGCGCAGCAGACTAAGATCATTCTGGCACATTAAACTTTACGAATACTTGTTCCTTACAACGGAAACAAATGCTTGCATTTCGATGTAACTGCCACACGTCGAAAAAAAAACGGGTATGCCGCTCGTGCGTTTCAGCCAAGCGCGTAGCCAGGATTGTCAATTGAGAAGGATGTGAGAGCAATTAGCATATGCAGTAATTGTTGAGCTTTGGGAAATTTCGCGAGAGAAACGAGCGGAAAGTTTGACGCAATTTTAAAATTGAAACATCACAATTGAAAATTTACGTTTTTATGGGTTTGAAAGAGTGATTCAATCGTCGTAAGCTTCCCCAAATCCGCCGCCTTATGACAGGACATTTAAAATCATGAAAACCGTTGCTAAGCTAGCGAGTTACTAGATGAATGGTTAGTATTGGATCCGTTTGTAAAAATGACGAATTTTTTGTATTTTAGTGGAAGCTATGGATCCCTTCAGCTTTCCCTGGCTGCGCTGCTGGTTACTAACAGGTTATTTTACATTTTTTTAGGTACGAGGTTATGTTCTATTAGCGTTTCTAAACGTGGCCAAGGTTGAACTGCCCAATTTGAAAATCATATGGGGTGAATCACTATTTCATCCGGCGACTGGACCTGCTCCCAACAGTAGTTCAACTGCGTCGTGGGGCGACAAAGCGGCGCTTGCGTTGTTGTGGAACGTCAATCTAGAAGTTTTGGATTTGCAATCACTTAAAGGTACATTTCTATAATGAAGGCTGGAACGCTCCACATACGTATTTTGAACAACGTTTCAGTTTGAATTTTATGACCGTATGCGAATTAAATGTTTGAATATATTTCGTTAATGTGTATAGTTCTAAGAATATGGTGTAAGTTTGGTTTATGAGTTTAATCGTCGCGGCATTTTTGCGAGAAATATGCTGGCGTCGATTGCAGATATTGCAACCACATTGACTTGTTTACTTTAAAACTTTAGCAACCATGAAACAACTAAATTGATTTTCGCACTGCGTCCACTGATTAGTAGCATCACGCTATGGTAGAGATTCATTTTTGAGTTTCTACACTTATAAAAACGGGCTTTGAACGAACCTCTTTGAAAAGCGAAAAGCGTTTACAATAGCGTTTTATTTTTCACCTGATTCTTAAATATATTTTGTCATTATTAGTTTTTCAGAAGTTTGACCTAAAAGCGGACGCAATATGGCGTTGTGTATATAATTGGCGATGAAATAATATTTGACCAGCTGGGTATTGATCAAGGCCTTTGGCTTTCGTGACAGATATGCTATTTACCACACCACTTGCCCTTGATAGCACAAGGCACCACAATTGTATCATTATATTACACGTGATATTCTGGTTTTAGCAATTGCACGTGGATCAGTGAGCTTAGCGCATAATCCACGTCTGTGTTACTTCCAAACTATAGACTGGTTTCAAATTTTTGGACGTCAACACATATCGCTTGTCAATTTGGTCAGTTCGTCAAAACGATTGAATAATTTTGATATGTGTAGAGAAGGTAAACAGCGCATTATCTATAAATATATAGTAACCTGAATAAGAGGTTGGACTGATATTTATTACCTGTATGTGTATAGCATTAAAAATACGTATTCTCAACTACTGAGTAGCACCAGTTGTCAATTGTGAGGTCTTTAAACAAGCGAACTGCGGCAGCTGTAAATATCAAATTTTGTTTACTATTGGGAGTTGGGACAGTTCAAATACGAAAAATGCGCAAGATTTCTGAACTCTGTATAGTAACTGATTGAAATTTTGCATTGGCTGTCATCAAATTGGTTATATACAAGTTTTACGACCATTTATGAATATATCTTTCAGCAGACTATACGCTAACTAATTGCGATTGCAACGGAACCAATCATTGCTGGGGTCCATTGCCGACAAATTGTCAGATTTGTAAGTTCGAATTTTATTAACGTTTGATTTTATCATTTAATACTCACCTTGGTTTGGGTCGTGTTTCAAATCAGTAGCTGTGCGTAAAACGCTTTCAAGTAAATTAGCATTGAGTGATGTTATGTGGCGAACCCGGTGTTGGTAAAGAACTCGACGGTCTCGATGAACCACAAGAAGGCTTGAGTCGATCGCCAGTGATGGCTTCGGCCGCTAATATTGAGGCTCGGGCCATCGTCAGAGTGGAGTTTGAGTGGCCTAAAAACGGTATTTGGGTCATTTGTTATCGCATTATACGTGAGTTTGTCATTTTGTATTCCAGTGCATCGCGAAGGCTGCTCACAATATTGTGGACAAAACAGTATGTGTTTTGAAAAGAACTCGCCAAGTGGTTGCTGTCACAAGTATTGTATCGCAGGATGTCATGGTCGAAACGCGGATCAATGTGAGGTCAGTTTGATACTGGGTCCCGTGTAAAGATCAGAGGCGGAACGTTTGTCTGCGCACGCAATAGAGGAAGGGCCATGCAAAGATCAACAGCGGAACGCTTTCTGTGCGACGCAATAGAGCAAGGCACGTGCAAAGATCAAAGGCGGAACGTTTTTTGTGGACGCAGTAGAGCAAACTTAAAGTTTCGACTAATTTTTTAGCTTAGGCTTAGGCTTATGGAAATTTCATTCTAACGCTTAGGCTTAGGAAGATGCTTATACTACTGTTACTGCCCTGCTTTATGAATTAGCCGATGCTGGCAACCCAATAAAAACAGTAATTTGTATGCGCTTCGGTTCAGGCGCACAACGGAGAATTATTATTGGTCGAGCGGGAGAAATGATTTCTCGTGGGGCGTAAAAAAACTTTCTATAACATTTCAATTAATGCTGATCAAAAATTTGCCCCCCCCCACCCCGGAAGGTAGGGGTGCACCTTTTCTTGTACATTAGGACTGGATAGAATAAAATTAGTTCAAAGAATCCTAGGGTAGTATTCGCGAACGTCCCCACGGCGTGGCATTACGAGGCCGTGGCCTGAAAAATTTGGCTGGTGCGCCCAAATTGACCCGGTCTACAAGTAAACAGTCTTGAGCTGCAATTGTAGAAACGCGCCAAAAATTAAGTGGTATTATTTTAGGCGTGTGAAAAATTCATTCAAGACGGCTCGTGCGTTGAACAGTGTGATGACTTGATGCCGTATGACCCAATTTTAGGCAAAAATGTTCGAAATCCAAACGGGCGTTATCATTATATGCGGTATTGTGTAAAAGAATGTCCACGTAAGATATTCGAATACAATCAGTATTAACACAAAATCTATCAATCCTCTGTTAAATACATTTTGTTTCATGTGAAGTCTGATATCATGCTAGGATTCAAACCCTGAACTCTCGGTGGTAGAATGTTTACTATTACCACGTTTCAGCTCGACGCTCAAGCCTGAGGTGGCTGTCATGCTTCGTGAACATCTTGTACTGCGCATAAACGTAATAATTGTTAAACACAACGCATTGTATATTATTTTCAACAAACTGTTTTAAGTTGCTCATAGTATACTCTATGTTAAATACGGTAATTGATAGTAAAACCGAAAATTTGCATACCAGCTTGTTTTCAGCTCAAATGTTAATCGACGGAGACTCGTGTGTATCTGAATGTCGTCCGGGCTACACAACGATCCGAAACCTGGGTCGGATTCAGCCAAAAGGACGTTTAGGCAAGAAAAACGCCAGTAGCAACCTCCCACAGGACGATGCCGAACGAAAGTGTATCCCTTGCCCTGAGGGCAAATGTAGTAGTAAGGATTTGTTAAATTCCATAACAAACCGTTAACTGAGTTATATTGCGGAGATAGAGCTGTGAAAAGTTTGTATATGTAAAAGTACAAAGATTAATTCGAAGCTTAATTTCACATTGTTTGAATACGTTTAGTAGGCTTTTTGTACTCTTCCGCCACAGTTTTTGATTGGTTAAATTTTTGGCATAAAACTCAGCTTGGTTGTAGGCTTCGGCATAGGCATCGGTTTTTATGGTTCTTCTTCGGTTTAGGATCACGCTTAAGTTTGTGGTGAGAGCGTATGAGTGCTCGTTATAGCTATGTCGTTCTGTGGGCAAACTTTTAGACTAGAAACGCTATCATAAGAATCCAACTAAATAAAAATTGGTGAGAAATTTTCAAGTCGAAAACTGTAAATTTCCCAGCTGTCAGCGCTGTAACCGCTGTTGAGTTAAAGTTCACAAAGAAATTAACGCTATTTTCTATATTAAACTGTACAATTGCCAGAAGGGGTGGGAGCGCTCAGTTCCCTAGTGGTAGATTTTGTCCGTTAAAAAAACTGCAATCCCGTTCGTAAGTGATTTGAAACTCTTGTATGAGTATGTGTGTATGCCTCTGAAACATTTTTAGGACTACTTGGACCATACCATGATACGTTGGCCACTAAGTTATCTGAAAATTTAGCTTTTCAACGCTTGAACTGATTTTTAAATTTTGAAATATTTGTTTCGTAAAGTAGCGCAGCTTCATAATTTGATTTCATTTTCAGTTTGTAAATTAAACAGTGATTTGGGCGTTACATCGGCAAATATTGACGCTCTTGAAAACTGCACTGGTATCGAGGATTCGCTTACGCTCACCGTTCAGGCGTTTGTCAATGGAAAATATTTTAATGCACAGACGTTAGTCTTTTTTACCAATCAATAACCTGTTTTAAATATAAAAGCTTTGAAGGAAGCCTAAAAACCATATCTCGCAGACTGGGTAAGTGTAAGAGCGATTTAAGCAACAAAAACAAAACCTATTAATGCAAAGCCAAGGCTAACAATTGTTTTGAAAACTAAAAGTCAAATCTAACATAAAAAACCTTTATTAAAGTAATAATTCGCTTTTCACAATAATGTTTACAATTCTCACCGAAACAGGTCCGTAGCCAAGAGGGGTCCGGCAGGCTCAGCACCCTCCCAGGAAAAATTTAGGCCCTGTAGCAAATTTTCAACCTTGCTTTTCAGTCACTGAAAACCCATCTATGTTCCTCTTGAAACATTTTCGGCCCGTCAGTAAGATGAGCTGGCAGCGTGCCTGGACCGAAAACGACATTGGCTCAGGTTAAGACGTGGCATAGACACAGGCGGATCCAAAAATTTTGACGGGGGGTTGGGCTGGAAAATGTTACGAAACGCCAAAATTGTAAGGTAGGGATGTTATCACAAAAAATTCTGCGGCAAAAATTGTAAAAAATTGTAAGGCAGGAGAGACCTTACCATTTTAACACAAAAAAATTTCTGACGTGGATGGCGTACGCCACCCGCCTTCCCCTATGGATACGCTAGCGGGTATAGATAGAGCGATTTAAGCAACAAAAACAAAACCTATTAATGCAAAGCCAAGGCTAACAATTGTTTTGAAAACTGTAAAAGTCAAATCTAACATAAAAAACCTTTATTAAAGTAATAATTCGCTTTTCACAATAATGTTTACAATTCTCACCGAAACAGGTCCGTAGCCAAGAGGGGTCCGGCAGGCTCAGCACCCTCCCAGGAAAAATTTAGGCCCTGTAGCAAATTTTCAACCTTGCTTTTCAGTCACTGAAAACCCATCTATGTTCCTCTTGAAACATTTTCGGCCCGTCAGTAAGATGAGCTGGCAGCGTGCCTGGACCGAAAACGACATTGGCTCAGGTTAAGACGTGGCATAGACACAGGCGGATCCAAAAATTTTGACGGGGGGTTGGGCTGGAAAATGTTACGAAACGCAAAAATTGTAAGGTAGGGATGTTATCACAAAAAATTCTGCGGCAAAAATTGTAAAAAATTGTAAGGCAGGAGAGACCTTACCATTTTAACACAAAAAAATTTCTGACGTGGATGGCGTACGCCACCCGCCTTCCCCTATGGATACGCTAGCGGGTATAGATCTTTCGGCCCATGTATAGAACAGGTCCGGACCGTCTTCCGACGGGGCTGTTATAGAGTCAGTTTAAGCTTTAGACTAACTTTTTTGCCTAGACTATCTTAGGCGTAGGCTTACGAATACGCTTATACTGCTGTTCCAGCCCTGTTCTATGCATGGGCCGATCTTTCGATGCCTCATGTGAAAGTATTAATAAACGATAACAATAATTTTATGATATTAACACAAAAGCTTCTATACGAAAATCAGGCAACCGTTTAACCTTACCCTTTAGCGTATGTACCTTTGAACGGTGAATACTAATAGGTAAACCAGAGTATAACGATGTTGTTTTTTAGTTCAACCTTAGAACGTTTATATATTCTAAAACGGTGTATAACTTTGGCCACCATCACGTTTTTTGATGTGCGAAAACTTTTATTTCAGTCGAAAATACGAGCATCTAGTGCCGATTAGCGAACAACAACTGAACAACTTGAAAAATATTCGATTTGTCGGTGGACATGTTAATATTGAACTCGCTGATTTTGTTGGAAATTTACTTCCGCATTGGCTTCAATCGGCAGCGTTTTTAGAAAACCTACAAACTATTGATGGCCGCGATCCATATTTGCTCAGGTCAGCAACGTCTCAGGATTACAGCTGGGACAGGCCCGTAGTCAGCTTACCTTGCTAGGGGGGCTGCAAATTGTTCAGGAGGGGCATACAAGGGTTTTCAATACGAGCAAGGTTGAAAATTTTTGGCATCTAACAAACACGTAAATATAGCAAAGTGCTCAGATATTCAGGCAAAAAAACGAAACCAGTATCGAATTATACACTAAAACTGCGTTTGGCTTTTCGTTTGTTTCGCTCCTGAGGTTTTATTCTCAGATGGTAATTTATTGATTGTTTTTAAAATAATATCAGGATTTTTAAGACCAAAAATCCCAATATGACCGAAACAAAAGACCAAATATAGCGTCGTATCTAACCTCTTCCAAAAGCGCAGTCAATTTGATCCAATGGAAAAATGCCCCCCTCCTCCTAGGACTTGACAAATTCATATTGATAGTTTGCGAACAGAGACAAACTTGGGCCCTTCGTAGGCCAAAATCCGGCCTACGTCCATGTGGTCTCGCTTGAATTTTAGAAACCGGTTTGCGCTCCACATCGCTCATACACCGTTCAAATATTTGGGTTTGAAAAGTTTACGACGAATTTCAAACGGTGAAGTCAAAATTGTTTCGAATCCAAACCTGTGCTATTCGGCTTCTATTCCATGGTCAACAATTGCGCCGAAACAACGGGCTAACTCCAGTGTTTGGAACCGTAACCGAGATGAAAGATTTTGTAGTAAGTATATACTAAAAGTTTTAGGCTACGTATTGTGGATAATAATATGTGTCCATAGTGTGGATACCAAAAAAAATGGTCATTTACCATTTGAAATACTGTATAATGTTCAGAATTAAATTATGAAGTGGACTCGGTTTATGAAAAATTTAAATTTCAGCCAAGTAGTTTAGTATAGGTTTAAAAATTGAAAAAATTTAACAAAATTTGCAGTTATTTGTCTCTTAAATCAGCGGCTTGATTTCGTTTCGCGGTATGTTTCGTTTTATAAGCTTCACAATCTTTCAGTTAATGTCAAAATTTAACCAACTCACAACCAGTGACGGATCCAGGAATTTCTGACAGGGTGCAGATCGGCAATTGTTACGAAACGCAATTTTTACTGCAAAATATTGTAAGGTAAACGACCTTTTCTGAGGGAGAAAACTGAAAGGTAGGAATCTCACCATTATATCGCTAAAAATTTTCTGACGAAGGGGCGTACTCCTTTCTGCCCCCTCTGGATCTGCAAGTGCTCACAACTTGCATTGTGTTTTTTGTTTAATTTTCAGAAGCCAAAAAAGAAACTTGCAACGTGGAATGTGATACAGACACCGGATGCTGGGGTCCTGATCCGGATTTCTGTTTTCAGTGCAAACACTACATTCTGAACAAAACTTGCGTTAGAGACTGCGATGAGCAAAACGGGTTCGTATAACCAACTTAACCCTTTCGGTCAACAAGCAATACACACACTGTGAGCAGTGTTCAACATTTATTACTTGTATATACGCAGTGTTAAATCTCCACAAGACGTGAGAACCCCTCGGGCTCGAGCGGCAAGCTTCTATAGCTCAGTGGTCATCGTAAACGCATCCCACCCGTGAGACTGGGGTTCGAATCTCACCTTGAAATGTCATATCATGTGAAATTGCAAATATTTATGTGATTTGAAAGGGTTAATGAAAAAATTCTTACTGAGTATCTATAAACCTATTTTATAGTTCGCGCAATTAGTGTTTAATCTTAATTTGCAATATATTAGTGTACTTTCATAGCGCTAAAAAAGCCTGACACAGCTAAGACTAGAGCTGAATTTCAACATTATCAAAACCGATGATAATATTTTAAATCATACCGAAATAAAACTAAAGCATATGTGATTGAGAGATAAATTTTTCATACAGTATTTAAAATTAACTGTTCTATTTTCTGCGTTTAAAACCTTTGCTGGTATATATTGACTGAATTGTGCCCCATAGCCCACTTAACATGCTAGAGCTGGTTGCAACGAATTTTTAAACGGGCATGGGGTGATTTCACATACCAGCATGTTTGCAGTTTTCCACGCAGTAGAAAGCTATCCCCTCAGAAATGGCCAGCCGCCGCAATAGTAGTATAAGCATATTCGTAAGCGTAAACCTAAGCCTAAGTTCAAGCCCAAGTTTTGAACTGTGTCGGGAAACTATAAAAGGCCTCACATAGCTTACAACGGCTCTTACATTGTTAGAGGAGCAATTGATCTATCCGAAAAGAGCCTCAGGTTATCTTTGATATTTCGGCCAAAGTAAAGAACAAAGGCGGAACAGTATTATAAGCATATTCCTAAGCCTAAGCCGAAGCCTAAGCGTAATAATGAGCATATTTCTAAGCCTAAGGCTAAGCCTAAGCCTAAGCCAAACAATAATTTAGTCCAAAGCTTAAACGTACTCTTTTCTAGTCCCGCAGAAAACCGTTCCGCCCCTGATCTTTACATGGCCCGACATTTCTATAACGTAAACGGACACAGCGAATATTTTGTTACATTGCTACGGCCCCCAATTCAAATTCTGTTAAAAGTGTCTCAGTGAACAGTAATAAAATTGAAATAAAATACAAAATTCAATTATTTTTAGCAAACTTTTGGTCGACGCAAAGCGAAAAATATGTTCAAATTGTCACCCTCAATGTGTTCAATGTTATGGTGAAGTGAGTATGGTTTTGTTAACGTCCAACTATTTTATACCATTAACATGACAATCAATTTAACACTATTGACAAATTATTATTTTTTATTTAACGGCAAGGCCGGCGCTAGGATACTTGGCCCTCCCGCAAACAGGTCCCAGGGGCCTCCCAATTAAATGTTTCGCAGCTCTATAACTTCGTGGTTCGCGAAAAAAAATTAGTTTGCCAAGATGAGCCACTCAAAGATCGGGTTTCCCCAGTTTTGGGTATGGGGGCATATCCACGGGCACTGATCTTACATGGGATCAAATTTTCGGCTAAAAGTTACTAACTTCAGAGTTCGCGAGCGTTAAGCCTATACCATCATCTGTCGACTTTAAGAACAAAACGGTGAAGCGCCATGAGCTCCAGCGTTATGCTCATGATTTGCATTATTATCAGGGCACATTTTTGCATCTATTTTGTAATGCTTTTCCACGTGATCCAGTGCTGACCGTCACCGTAGAGCAGCGAACATAAATTGCCGCATGATACCGCATAAAAATTTGTATACAAAACGTTTGTCGGCTGTGACGGCACCGTACGACAAGTATAGGGGCACCCATGATCATACCACTTCATTTTTACAACATTAAACTGTAGTAGGAATAAATGAAACCCATTAACGAACATACAACGATTCTTTTGCTTTGAAATGATATCAGTTGATTTTAGGGTGCAAATAAATGCTCGAAGTGCCGAAATTTTAACGAAACTCGAACGTGTGTTGAAAGCTGTAGTTCAGATCATTATGCTACCCCTGATCGCCAATGCTTGCCATGTGCGCCGATTTGCCACAGAAATTATTTTGACGCTGACTACAAGTAAATGCGGTTTGTTAATGGTTGTTTTGGTGTAACTAGTAAAATAAAACACATTCTTCAGCTTAAAATAATTAAAATTTTATTTTATTTTATCTATATTATTTAAGCTAGAACGTCCCACATACGTATTTTGGACATCGTTCCAAGTGAGTTTTACATATGCAAATTAAGTATAAATTTTTATATACTTGAAAGTTGCACATGTGTGTAACTGGGGATTACTAGTTATTATTATTATTATTATTATTATGATTGTTATTATTATTATTATTATGATTATTATTATTCTATAATAAGTGTATTAAAACTGGTTCAACTTTCAAAACGGTCCGAAATCAGAAATTTATGACAAGACTATTGTTCTCTTGTATTTATCTTATTAATATGTGTTTTGCTGTTTGGATGTAGTAACAGTAAGGTTGGCGGTATACACGTGTTGGGCCGTGCGCGCCGGCTGTCACCGTTAGTCACCGCACGGTATTGTACGTGAGTAACTCGCGTAGGACACCGCATGGTGACTGATGGTGACGAACGACGCCGGACGATGACACACGGTGACGGATGACGTCAGATGTCATCAAATGTATAGCGTCATCCTAATCTGTATTAAGCGTCGTCAACTTTAATTCGTGTACGCAGTGTGGACATCGTTATTGGCAAATAATAGCGAAAATTTGTTTTAATTTTTGAAATCAGTAAATTTTAGAGTTTGTGATGGTCCGGGCGACTTTGCAGGCGTCGGTGGATGCACCAAATGTACGTATGGTATACGATTAAAATCAAAGAATGTATGTTTTTTCCGTTTTATTAGTATAATAATGGATTGCTTAGAAAATGATTGGATAATCCCAATTTCGGGATTCTCTTAAGTCGCTGGCGGACTGCCCAACACATATTGGGCAGAGTCAGAAATATTTAGAGAAAGCAAACGTTTTTTGAACAAGTTTGCATTATGTTTTCTAAAATCAAGCATTACATAACCTCAGACGCAGGCGGGATTACAACATATTCCAGCGGTGTTTAGCTTCCAATACCCTTTTATGGCTTAAACGGTTTTTGATTTATTTGTTCGTATAGGTTTACAGATCACAGCACACTTAAAGTCGAAACAGGCTGATTACAGAGCAAACCTCGCGAGCAAAAAGTCAAACGCAACTTCTTTAGATACAAAATAAAATGTTGATTTTGCGTTTAAGTCTCGCATGGGAATCGATCAGAATAATTTTCACACTAAAAAAGCACAGCGTTTGCATTGAGCAAGTGATAAAATAATTTAACTTAAATTTGCTGCAGTTTAATTGTTTGGATTATACATTTTCAGCTCATTCAATGTGTATCAGACTTAGAAAGTTCAAATTGTGGCCATTACGGCTATCAGGATTACTATGTCACCGTTCCTGAACTGTCGTCTGTCAAGCATCGCGTTAATGATTACGTGAGTATTCTCGCAGTTGATGAAGGTTGTGTCGGTCGTAGAATAGAAGGAGTGGATCCAGGGAAGTTTATTGGATGCCAGTGAACGTCCCTTCGTATCATTCAGGATTGGCAACTTTACGAGCATTAATTGATCGTATTCATTATTCTTTGGTTTTTTTATTCAGCACTGTAGATTTTAACGTCTGAACTTTCCTTCAATTTCTTCTGGAGCCGCCGCTGAAAAGCAACATATTTTGAAAATTCAAACATTATTTGCTTAAGTTTAACGTTTGACACAATGTAATGCAGAACGAACGCTTCTAAACTGTTATGTTAGACAGGGGCCGATCATGAAACACATTAATTGGAAGGTAGAGACGTATAATTTTATGACGATAAATTTCTTGAGGGCGAAGATCTTACCATTTTAACACAAACAATTTCTGACATTGTTGGGGCGTACGCCCCCCCGCCCGCTCTCTGGATCCGCTAGTGATTTTAGACTCAAATTCAACGGCTAAACGCATTGCCGCTACGGGTGCGTATTGTAACACAGTAAAATCTCAAGGAGGATTTTTCAGAAATAACCCAAAATTGTATGGACAATCTGCAGCTTGGACCCGTGTTCATTTAGCGTGCTGCACCTATCGCCAGTTCGTGACAGGTGTTGTAGCTTTCGAACCAGTGACTGATGAAGTTCAAAAATTCAGCACATTTTTCGCAATTTGACCAGTCCTCCGTCAGTATAAGTTTTGAAATTTGCAATTACAAAATTAGTGTCAATTTGAAAATCTATCGCTAACTGGTGATATATACATTTGAGAATACTGGTTTAGACCCATGTATAGAACAGAGCCGGATCGTTTTTCGGAGGGGCTATAATAGAGTTAGTTTTGAAATTTGCAATTACAAAATTAGTGTCAATTTGAAAATCTATCGCTAACTGGTGATATATACATTTGAGAATACTGGATTAGACCGGATAAGAAGGAGCGGGTTGTTTTTCGGAGGGGCTATAATAGAGTTAGTTTTGAAATTTGCAATTACAAAATTAGTGTCAATTTGAAAATCTATCGCTAACTGGTGATATATACATTTGAGAATACTGGTTTAGACCCATGTATAGAACAGAGCCGGATCGTTTTTCGGAGGGGCTATAATATATTGTGAAATCTATCGCAGGGAAAATTAGAGAATGGTTTAGACCCATGTATAGAACAGAGCCGGATCGTTTTTCGGAGGGGCTATAATAGAGTTAGTTTAAGCTTTAGACTATTTTTTCTTTAGGCTTAGGCTTATGCTTAGGAATATGCTTACTACTACTGTTCCGGCCCTGTTCTATACATGGGCCCGGGTTGAGAGGACTGAAATTTTTCATTCATATCCATTTTAGGTTTGTGAACAGTGCAACAAAGAATGTGCGTCTTGTACAAGTCAAGGTGTTAAAACAACGCTGCACGGATGTGTTTGTCGTAATTTTTACGACGTTTCACGACAGGAATGTGTGTCAAAGTGTGGAATGTACGCTTCAACGTCCAGTGGACATAGTATTAACTTATCGCTGCTGCCAATGCTTAAAGTTCAAACTTTTTTAGCTGTTATTGTCTGTCTTACTTGAAACGATCGGAACATCGGACCCGTTTAACTATCCAGCTGTAAACGTAGCTGCGGGGTGATCTCGAACCGGCAGATTTCAAAAAACCTTAAGCCGACACTGTACCAGTGAGCCACGCAGATTGGCTTGCGTAAGTTAAAATATTTTCACCCGGATACGGTTAGCAGATATATTTGTCTCATGTTCTAGTTGTGAATCATGGCAAAGCGGTGGCGGCCCATGTAAAGATCAGGGGTGGAACGTTTTTCTGTGGGACTCTAATAGTGTAATCTTAGGCTTTAGACTAATTTTTTTGCTTGGCTTAGGCTTATGCTTACTGTTCCGCCCCTGTTTTTTACATTGGCCGCGGCGGCAAAAATGTTTTCTTTGACCAAACTCCGTTTTAGAAATCAATACATTGGATCATCAGCTACGCCGTTTGCAGTCATGAATGCCAAACCTGCTATTGCCAAGAACAACCGGTGTTATCCGTGTCATCGCGAATGTATTGGATGCACCGGCCCAGGAGCTGATCGTTGTTTACGTTGCCTAAATAGAGCCATCCTTTCCTACAAAGATTCAGCCGGAAATGTAAAGATTTTGGTGTTGTTTTTCATATTAAATATTTTCATTACTTAATGGTTTATAAAATACCGAAGCGGGTTTGATTTTGAAGTGCAAATTACTGCGGTTATACACTGATTTTATGTCTTGGGCGCAGTCAGGATCTCTATATGGCATTTGCCAAAGCAACTGCTTTATAACAGAAATAATTGTTGTCACAACCATTGGAGGGGCTGTTCGTCCCCATGATTTAAATTCCGTCTACGCCCGTAGGAAACAGGGATTCAACACGATATTTCAGTATAAAAATTACCTGCTCACGCGTCAACGATTTTCTTAATACAGCTTCTATGTCAGTCGACAGCATTTATAGTATTATACTCATTATGAATTCGCCCGATGTTATTTTGAAGGGCGTAACAATAGTATATTCATATTCGAAAACCTAAGCGTAAGCCTAAGTCTCGCAGTTATGATACACGTTTAACTAAAGTCTAAGCCTACGTCTAAGCAAAAAAATAATCTAAAGCTTAAGCTTACTCAATTTAATAGTTTGTTGAAAAAAAAATGATTCGCTCCTCAAAGTAACATGGGACGTCAAAGTTGACAAGTACTCACAATTGTGTTCTAGTTCACATGCGTCTATGAGTGTCCTAATAACAAGCCATATCTGGTCGATGAAAACGGAGTAAATATTTGTGTGCGGCATGATCCAAATAAAAAGTATACACAAATCGTTGTATTTTGTTGACTTTTGTGCATTTTCCGCTAGACACGCTTTTAAGCTTAATCTTTATTTCTAAGCGCCGGTTATACTTAAATCAAGAAACTTCGCTGCAGTGAGCAGTGCACATGAACCGATTTACATATAACGGTTTTGAAAATCATTGCATAAGTTTGTAAGATAACTGTGCGAGATTTTTATTATCAGTTTAGGAAAAATTCGTATGTATAAGGTTGTAAAATTGACAAGTATTTTTAATCAAGCTACTGTACAGGTTGCATTTTAAAAAGTTTTATTTTGTCATCGTCTAATATTGTTTCTAGTTTACAATTAAGCGTATGGCATATTAAACCAAAATATATAATTCTAATCGTCAACACTGCCCGGTTTTCAAAAACCCTATGGACAAAAAATCACAAAAGTGGTGTTTGAGTAGTTTGAACCCTGACGCGTTGTTGAGCTACGTCCGTGATTCTAGTTCACAACCAAAACTCGTGTTACGTTAATATTTTAGCTTAATAGCATGTAATTGTATATCTTCTTCCTTTCTGAATTCTAAATCAAATTTGAACGACTAGATTTAAACTTTCCGTTGAATTGATTAATGAATATTTTTTTCAGGCATCGAGACTTCAAAATTGTAATTGGCGTTGTTTTCGTTGTGGTTTTTGCAATACTGATTGCAGTTGCGTTCGTTGCGTATATGTATCGAAGCAAAGTGACGTTTCTGCAAAACTTTTGGAGCAGCGAAGTAAGCACAGGCTCGTAGTGCATGCAGACTAGACAGTTTAAAATTGTTGTATTGTACCTTAGTGCAATTTCAAAAACTGCTAAGAATTGTATTCTGAAATTTAAATTAAGTATTTAACATAGTGCAAGATCATAAAAACTTACAGTTCTAGTTGGTAGCAAATTATTTTAAAATGATTAATTTTCAAAATTTACAACTTATCCTTAATTTTCAAAGTGAAAATCTTGATTGTGTTTGAAAAATTTTATTTGACCACTACATTTTAGTTTCTGAAATGTTACACAGTAACTGAAAGCTTTTTAGCTATTAATTTTAATTTGTCAATTACTGCTTCCAAAAACATCCGAAATACAACTACTGTCAGCTGTGTGAACAACCATATCTTCCAGTGAACACGGATCTTGCGAATGTTTATTTGATTTTAACAAACATAAAAATATGAAACGCTGTTTAGCCCTTCCGGCTAATTGTACGTTGACATTGGAACTAAGCTTTAGGTCAAACCTGGACATGAAGCCAGATAGTAGCCCACAGGCATCAGCTTCCTTAAAAATGTCCCGCTTGTTCTTTAATAAGTCGTCTGAAATCCTTGGATGTTCCTTCTTGGAAATTTTTAACTGATCTTAGCAATTTGAATTGACTGCGAAGTGAGATCAAATCATTGATATTTAAGAAACCCAGTGACGATAGTTTAAAACCAATGTTGAATCCGAATGCAAGGCCTGATATGGCGCAACTGCGAATAATCTGCGAGTCTGAGCTTCAACTCGGACGCCAACTCGGATCAGGCAACTTTGGAATTGTGTACGAGGTGAGTTACAACTCAACCCATGGATGTCAAATGCGGTTTTAGGAAAATTTCTACCACGGCAAAATTCAGCAGTGGTAAAGTTTGTCTCCGAAAAATCAACCACAACAATTGGTCTTCGTAAATGTTGCTCACGACAATTCGTCACTGAAAGCATACTTTTAAAAGAACTATCAAGACAGGAGTATAAAAAACAGTCTACAAAATACTGGAAAAAACGAAATAAGGCAAAAAAAGTTGCGATCCCAACTCACGGCAACATCATTCGGTTGTGCGTGGAAGGTTAGCGAACTTCGGTAATCGTTCGGTAACCAAGTCGAACATAATGGTTTTTGAGGTTCACCTCTATGTTGTCTTGCATATTGTTAATAGTTATTGCCTGGGTTTCCGAGACCCTACTGAAGTACGACGTAGTACTTAAGTATGGGCTAAGTAATTGCTTAACTATTTTTCTGTTTTTCAAAAGCGTACTTAAGTAAACACTTAAGTCGCTGACTTAATTTGATATACTACAAATTAACCGAACGGGCATACTAACCGTGGTCTAATTGAAATTGTACACTCATGACGCCTCCTTAACATAAAGCAAAACTCCGTTATTAGGCCCTTATTTGGCTGTGCTCGAAAATTTAAATATTTACTTAAGTTGGAGACTTAAGTAACTACTTAAGTGTAACTTAAGTAAATACTTAAGTAAGATTTCACAAACACAGCCATTAACTGAAGAATTTCAGAATGCAAATTTAAAATTTCTACTGAAGCGAACGAGTTTTGCTTCCCTCATTTTCGGGACGGAACACTGCTTTTGAGCATTTTTAGTTCAAGATTTGGACGCATGCCGACAGTCTGGACCGTTCCCAAACTGCGCGCCCGAATATACTAATGTTGGGTTTTCAAGTTTATCACTGTAAAAGTTAAAGTAGCGAGTACCTACTATTCAAAAGCTGGCATTAACCGACAATATGAACTGCGAACTATTTTTATTTCAGGGCCTGTGGAATCCGCCGGGCGAGCGAGTCAAAATTCCAGTAGCGATCAAAGAAATACTTAACAAAGGTTATCAACAACAAAATGCGTCACAAATGCTGGATGAAGCAAGTGAGTGAATAGTATTTATCATTTGAAAACTGGCTTTATCGAGTTGACCACAATGTGTTGAGTCAAGAGTCAGTTCCATGGTGCAAACAAGTCGCACCCACCCTTAAATAGGAGTGCTGGCCAAAAACGCAACGTGCACTGGGTACATTCTTTTCTACACAAAATGTAACCAGTGGGCACTATTGTAAAGAGTCATTATCGACTCTTGGTTGAATCAAGAGTGGATGATCACTCTTTATAACACGAGTGTGCAACTGGGTACATTCTGTGTATTAAAGAATGTACCAGCACGCGTTGCATTTGTGTTCGACCCCCCTCAATCAGGGGGGGTTTAAGCAAGAGATTAACAATAACGTATGCTTCCTTAAACAAGGGGGGTACAATTTGCTCCTAGCATTACTACGATATAAAACTGCATAAAGACCCCCTAAACAAGAGGGTAGACCAAAAACGCAACGCGTGCCGGGTACATTCTTTAATACACAGAATATACCCAGTTGCACACTCTTGTTATAAAGAGTGATCATCCACTTTTAGTTGAATTAATTGCAGCTTCTCAGGCTCTCGTAAAACCATTCGCCGGTCTATTTCGTTCAGCTAAATGTCTACCATTAATAGCATGCTTTTTTACTTGCCCGTATTTTCAAATGTGTGTATCACTTATAACCAAACTAAAGATAGAATTCGGTATGGTAATTAACTGTCTTTTGTCGAACTTACCAAGCAAGATTGAGAACCGTAGCGTATGGTCCGTCGAAGGTTTCAAGAAGTATATATTGCATATATTGTGTAGCACATATTACCTGTTAGCACTGGCTTTAGTTTCTGGTTTCCATATTGCCAAGTAAAACAACAATGTTAGTCACAATTATTGAGTTTTCAATGAATTTTGACGAGCGCAATAGACTTCGAAAAATTTCCATTATTTAAATACGTTCTAGAAATATAAGAAAATTAACCAAATGATGCCTGCAGTCATGCGCTTGACGACAGGTAAACATTATTCAACTGGATCAAAGCCTTCTTGCAGTTGCATCCCCCAGCCGAATGTTGCCATAGCGCAAATTCCAGCATTTCTTAAATAATATTTCAACACTTGTAAATTTTAAGGACACATGGCGTCGCTAACGCATGTCTGCTTGGTGCGACTTATCGGCATAAGCCTTGGCAGCCGAACTGCAATTGTAACTCCTTTGATGCCGTTGGGAAATTTGTTGGATTACGTCCGAAAACATCGTGACCGAATTGGCAGCTGTGCGTTGTTGAAATGGTGCTATCAAATTGCATCGGTAACGCTGAAAAATGCTCCAAAGCAAACAGAGTACAACTGGAGGTCTGCCTCCGGCTCCGGCTCCGGTAGAATTTTTACCGGAGGTTGTGGCAATTTTGGTAGTAAAATTTTGTGTAATTTTGCAAAATTTATCTGTTTAGCGCGTTTCGGTTTACTTTTGTCACAATTTTTAGGGAAGAATTTCAGAAATTTCGCGGAAAATTATCGCAAACTCAAACAACTTAGCAACATATTGCAGATATTTATTAAAATTAAATAACTAACCCCCATTTTCACTAACTAATTTCGCCTAACCTCTGGCTACGGCTCCGGCTGCGGCAAGTTCCGGTGACCTGCTGCATCGTTTCCGGTATTTTTCACCTCCGGTTGCACGTTGAAAGCAAGGGATGCACGTTTTGAAGTGATGTTTTCAGAATGCAAGTATGTTATTTGTTTTTAGTTTATATCCGTTCAGTTGAAAAAAGTACAACTACGACTGATTTAGATTTCAACAGGGCACCATACCAGTTTATACAGGGTATTATTATATAATTGAGCAATAGACTGTATAAGCTTGTTGCAAATAAGCGAAATACACCAAACTATTCGAAGTCGTAATATACAATGAAAATTTTTTGAAAATGATTTACATTTCAGCAGAAATTTTAAATTAGATGAAAAACGGTCGCTACGAAAATAATATACGCACCATTAAGTTTAAATTGGTAAACTATTTCACGTTCTGATGGGTTTTCTGTTAAAAATTGACTATTCTACATTAAAATTTCAGGGCATGGAGGCGTTGGAATTAAATCATATTGTTCATCGCGACTTAGCAGCTCGAAATGTACTCGTTCATACTCCGATTCACGTCCGGATCAGTGATTTTGGACTCGCGAAAACACTCGATTATAATAAGTCTGACGTTAATGGTAAAGGAGATCAAGTAAAAAACCTTTATTCGATTATGCTTCAACTTTATGAAATTTTCGGCCCATGTTACTTTATGGGGCGTCCAAGATTCTGGTGGGTCTATAAAAGAGTGGGTTTAGATTCTAGATTACATTTTTTGCTTATTCTTAGGCTTAGGTTTAGGCTTAGGCTTAGGAACATCTTTTTGCAACGTTTAGGCTTAGGCTTAGGTTTATGAATACGCTTAATCTACTGTTACGCTCGTAAAACTAACATTGGCCAAATTTTCAATGCAATGATTTGCGCCTTTGTGATTCGAGTAAGTTGATGTTTTTAGTCAGAAATTTCACAGAAATCTTTAAGATGTGTTTAAATGATGTAGCGATTTTGCAAACGGTAAACTGTTTGTTTAGAAAACGGTTAAATAGGGCGTACAAGAGTAAAATTTACAAAACTACCTGATAGCAGGGTGGTTTCCCGAACGTAGTCTTTAATTTCAATGTTATGGCATCCCAAAAAGACAAAATAAAAACTGAAATGATAGACAAGTTTCGACTATGGTGGGTAATAGTTGCAGGATCTGGTTAAGTATTTTTTTATCTGACGCAAACCGCGAACAATCACACTTGTAGTCAAAACTGAATGTTGCTCTTTTTAGGTTCCAATTCGCTGGGTGGCACTAGAAAGCATTCAAAAATCAATTTACAATCATAAAACAGACGTTTGGTCTTATGGTAAGATTTTTGTCTGCAACATGAAATTTAGATATAAGAGCAAAAATGACATTTTTACATCGCGGCCGTGGTTTTTTAATGCGAATCCTACAAACTGTGACTGCCTATTTCGGCTTTACTTACAGCGCTGGTTCCAGCAAGTTTGACGGGTTTCTGGCGAAAGTAATATTGACATTTGGGCACGTGTTACTTTAGTGGGCGTAACGGTTAATTCTTTGGTAAGGTAAAACTGTTCGTTATAATACAGCTTATGATTTGATTTAGGCTTTGGAGACCTAGGCTAATACGTTACACCATTATAAGCAACGTTGGTCACTATTTGTAATCGCTTACATCATGGTATCGCTACATACAGGACAGCTTACAAGAGAGGATTGAGGATACGTAACTGCTTCAAAAGTTCTAGAGACAAGACAAAAATTTTCGTAAAAAATTAATACAATAATGTTCTAGATTCTAGAGGTTTGAAAATGTATTTATCAAATATGCCATTTGAAAATATTAACATTCTGCCAACTTTTTATTTCCGGAGTAACACTGTGGGAACCATACAGGACAGCATACAAGACAGAATTGAGGGTACCTATCTACTTCAAAAGTTCTAGAGACAAGACAAAAATCTTTGTAAAAAATTATAATACAATAATGTTCTACATTCTAGAGGTTTGAAAATGTTTTTACAATACTATTCTAGATTCTAGAGGTTTGAAAATGTTTTTATCAAATACGCCATTTGAAAATATTAACATTCTGCCAACTTTTTATTTCAGGAGTAACGCTGTGGGAACTGTTTACGTTTGGCGAAACACCATACAGTCATTTAGGACCTAATCCGCACGGTGAAACAATACGAGAGTTCCTCGAGAGTGGTGAACGCTTAGCGCAGCCGAACATTTGCACGATCGATGTCTATTTGATTATGATCAAATGTATTAAATAATGTTTTTGAATTTACTTTTTCAAACAATAAAAAAAACGGCACCGTCCAAAACAACCACTTCGCGTTAGGGGTGCACACATGTTGCAAGCGAATCACCCCCTTTTTTAATCTAAAAGACCATAAGTTTAGTATGGACGAGTAGAATATCAACGCGTGTCGGGCACATTGTTTTTTACACAGAATGTACCCAGTTGTATACACTTGTTGAAGTATGCATCATCCACTCTTGATTTAAACTAATTGTATTTGTTTATTTATTTATTTATAAACTTGTGTTTCAGGCTGGACGGTGGACGCACAAAGCCGACCTTCATTCACTGAACACAAAAATACGTTTATGTCAATGTGTGAAGATCCGCCGCGATGGCTTGTGATTGAGGTAGGTTGTTAGTGGCGTATACAACGAGTATACAGGGAACGTTTTTCTTCAAAATTGCTGTAATTATATATTAACCCTTTAGCTCATGGAGTATACTATGAACAACTAAATACAAGTAATATCCGAGCAACACAGACACTGTGAGCAGCGCAGTGTTTAAGAATTCTGCCATATATGCGCAGTACAAAATCTCTACAAGATGTGAGAGCTTCCTCGGGCTTGAGCGTCAAGCTCCTATAGCTGAGTGGCCATCGTAAACACCTCCCACGCGAGAGACTGTGAATCGAATCTTCCTTTGAAATTACATCTCATATGGAATTGAAAATATTCATCTGAGAAAGGATTAATATATTAAAATTCGCCCCTTCATTGCTTTTGCAATTTATTATACGGGTTCTTTAGGTTTTCGCCAGCTGTGTGATCGTTAAAATTTTTTCCGTAATGCTTTCTCAAATGAAATTCTGGTTTCGCCCGTGGCATCATCAGCACGATCAACCTTTCGGGCAAACTTTTTAATTATAAAACACTGAATATTTCAGAAAAGGTGCTTGTGTACATTTCAGGGAGACAAACTAATGCGACTGCCGTCATATGATTCATCCGATCAGAACGATCTCCTCAGTTCGCTACTTCTCGATTCAAGTACATCAATAGAAACCGCATCAGAAGATACAGAGTCCAGCAGAAATCGGTCTACATGCATGGGAAAATCGACAACAAAGTTTCCCATCAGTCTGGCGACAATGGTTGTGCCAGCAGAAAATTACTTTTCCGATGCTGCTAATTATTCTGCAGACACTATGACGCCGTGTTCGCCAATTTCTGCTACGGTATCGTATAGTTTTTTGTATCACAATTTATTTTTCACAATCCCCCTAAATCTAAGACCAGTATTCTCAAATGTGTATAGTACCTATTATCATGTTAATTTTCAAACAAGCGACCAGAAGCAGCTACAATGTCAAACTTGGCTCATACGAATACGGGCGTAGTGTCAGGTTTGCATTTCGGGAGGGGTTCGGTGGGATATATCAGTATCCCATCTTATGCTTCCCAGCGGCCCAGCACATGTAGAACCAATCATGTGAAATGCATATAAACTTATCAAAGTCCACTATTGGCCAATTCGAAATTTACAGGATTTAACGTCAAATGACGATAGGTGCTACATACATTTGAGAATATGATCATGCATGACAGCTGTACCTCGTCCGTTTTAATAGTAATTGTTTCAGTATAATCACAGAATGCTGCGTGTTATTAGCTTTATGTTCGGTGCACGTTGTTTTTATTCCCCAAATGTTTGGAGGATGTTCAAAATTCAACACATTTTGTACTTAAATTAACCTACCTTTAACCCCTTCTCACATTGAGTTGCCTGTAGGCAACCCAGCGCAGTGTATATACGTTAAATTTTAAATAGTATATATCGCACCATGTTTAACAATTGCACCACATATACATAGTACTAAATCACCACAAGACATGAGAGCCCCCTAGGGCTCGAGCGTCAAGCTCCTATAGCTGATTGGTGATGGTATCCGCCTCCCACTCCAGTTACTGGAGTTCGAATCTTAGCATAAAGTATGTCTCAGGGGAAATAGAAAATATTCATGTGAGAAAGGGTTAAGTAGATTTTCTGCCAGCAAAAGCCACAGTTCGCTTACAAGAAAACCCATTCACTAAAACTCGCAATAGAGTCCTATACGTACCTACGTCAAATAATTGTACTTGTGAAACATTGTTTCTGGAGTTAAGTAACGTTGAGCAGTGTGATACAGGCGAATTAAATTTAAAAATTATTAGTTAACTCTGTTTTTGAAAAATTTTATATTTATAGCCACCAGGTCGAGGCATGGCAGCGGCACAACGTACAAAACGTCAGAATTCTGGTAACAGTATGCGGTACCAAGCAGAGCCTACAAAAACATGCGGTACAAATATTTATATATACGTCATTCGCATTTTACATTTACTGTAGTGACCCGAATAAGAGAGGGGCAGATATTTATTTGGCCTTTCCAGATGGAACCCCCTTGTTATTCGATTACGGACTGTTATTTATTCTTAACTCACGCTCCGCCACCCTTCTTTACTGATATATTATATATCCGGTACTGCAACTATCCATTGAATTAAACGTTTATTTGTCTTGTGTCAATATCTTGAGCGATGATGCAAGGTTATACTTTAGGAATGAACTTTCAAAATTTAAGTACGCTTAAAAGTTTCGAAATCAAATTATTTGGTTCTGGAGTAATTTATGCCCTACAATTAGGAATAATTTACATTTATAGACTCTATTTAGGGTTTAAAGACTCTACCCGCATACGCACTCTTATTAGGGATATGGACTTCTAATGATTGGTACGCAAAATGGGGATACCCCTCTTATTATCTCCTTCTTATTCGGGTCACTACAGTACCACCTGGGCTACATTATCGAAAATGTAAAGAAAACAAATATACTGTTTTAAAAACGGATCAATTAACCGTGTGATGATTTTCAGAAACTCGGTTTTCCACTGCCCCAGTTTTTGAAAATAGTAATGGAAAATTGACGTTTCCATTTTCCACATGCTGGGCGCAACTAACTGGATGATGTATAATTACACCAGATGATACGAGTTTGTAACATTATCGAACCAGTAAAGTATATATTTTGAAATTTCGCGTACTGTTGTTGAAGCGAGTAACGTACCCAGAAGCTTTCGTCGTAGGAGTCCGAGCAATAATACCACACGTCAAAAATGCTCGCGAGCGAGAAACCTAACGCAATTTTAGCACATGGAACACAAAATTTTACGTTAGATCCATGATGGAGGGGATCTACACTGCAAAAAATGGTGAGTCCAGTTTTCGAATTTGACTCAGTTTGTGTAGTCCCGTAGAGCCAATTTTGGAGAGAGTCAACTTGACTCAGTATTTTTACAGTGTAGGCCTGGGTGGGGCCCGTCTTGTAAGTATCCGTCAGTGGTTGCCGCCTAATGTTATGTAGCATTTAAGTTTTTACCCTGCGACGATGGACTTCTTTGAAAACATGTCACTACGATGACTAATGTTACTCAGTTTTAATGCATAGTGTCATGATTCAAATGAATTTTTTACTGCCTTGGGGATTAAATTAGCCTGTAGTTGAACCGTTGGACTAATATGTAGAACAGAACCGTAAAAATAGCATAGGCATACTCCTAATCCTAAGCCAAACATAAACAAAAAATAAGTCTAAACCTTTAGCCTACTCTATTACAGTCCAGCAGAAAAAAAACGTTCCGGCCCTGATCTTTACATGGGCCAATTGTTGTTTACTCATATAGATAACACAACAGCAATAGTTTTCGCTTAATCTGAAGCTATCGATAGCGTATGATGATATATGGGTTTTTATTTTAAATGATATCTAGGCTTCGATTTTGATAGGTTTCGGCGTAATCTTAGGCTGCTTGGCCCATGTAAAGATCAGTGGCGGAACGTTTTTCTGTGGGACTGCAATAGAGTAAGCATAAGCTTTAGACTATTTTTTGCATGGCTTACGCTTACGCTTAGGCTTAGGAATATGCTCATTCTTATGCTTAGGCTTAGGCTTAGGCTTAGGATTAGGAATTTGCTTATAACACTGTTCCGCCCCTGTTCTCTACATGAGCCGGCTGCTTTACGAATTTTAGTAAATATAGGCATGACTAGTGTTTAGTTGAGATATGTATGGTACTAGGTTTAGATTCGAAATTGACCAGAGAAGATAATCGTTTATCGTGTGACCAGAACGAAATAGATTTATTGCATACGACGCTATATGAAGAAACTATTGATGAAGGCAAGTTTAAAAAACACATCAGTCTTATGATTGTTGGCCTAACAATAATTGATTTAACACAAAGTCTAGGCGTGCCTTGTCAAATTTAATACGTCAACTGACCAAAACCATCATTGTGAAAATGTAATATTGACAAAAGCTAATCTCCAGCTCAGCATTTTCAAAACAAAAAATATCCAGGGGTATTTGGAATTGCAGAAAGTTTACAACAGAGGGACCAAAAGTTTGTCTGAAGGAAAACAAAATAATTCAAATGTAATCCGTACGTCGTGGGTTTGAGCTCCACCGCATCTGCAGCAAAATTTTCGTAAAGGGATCTGTATGGTACTGCTTAACTTAGAATTAACCTCTACTCGCTTAGGTATAGTATATACAGTATACACTCTAGGCAACTTAGTGTAAGCTGAAAGCATCATCGGGATTGAGCGTCAAGTCCTATTGCTGAATGATGATAAAAGCCTTGTACACAAAATACTTGAATACAAATTCTAGGTTAAAATATATTTTAAATGAAATGACCAATATCCATGTGTAAATGAATAGTCTTTATGCCAGCGTTGTTTCTCACGCAACACACTGTGGATTAGTTTAAATATTTCATCGTGGGTAAAGTTACACACATTTTTCATATTATCCGCATAGCCCGTGCCATTTATAAATATTTTTTCAGACGACGAAAACAAATCGTTTCTTCAAAGCGACACCGGTAACAGCAGTGGTCTGCGAACATCTAGTTCCACTTACTACAATACTTGTGATCTCTTGGCACCTGGCACGGCTTATTCGACCCAAATAATATCGCGAGAAAATTCAAATCCAAATGAACCCGAAAAAATTGTAGTCATCAATCCAGAATACATGTTCGAAACTTCCCCAGCAAAGAGTTCACTTACTACGAGCGATTCAACAAAATCGGAACAACAAACAAAATCACTGTCAGGCGCTGAATGCAATGGCCAATGTTTACCATCGGTTGATGCTATGGATTATTTGATTCCAAATAGCGGCTCGGCTAACGACGATCCAACACAGCAAAAGCGACTACAACAGCCCATGCAAACTGAACCAGTTCAAAACAATAAACTAATTAATTCGATAAAAGGAACCTACCAAATGCTGATCACCAACAGTCGTTCGAAGTCAACTTCCAACAAAATCCCAAACTCAATCCCTCTACAAAACGGCGTTGTAATTACAGATTGTGTTGGAGGAAATGCAGGAACTGAGTTGTAAATTGTACATACAGTACTAGAATATTAAACGAAAGGGGCACATCCAACGTATGGTTTGTGTACTGTCCAAGAAACTTCTCGCACTACGAATGTACAATCAGATATTTAGGACTCATTTACGCATCCTAATTAGAGTAATTGAGGATTTATGGACTAATAAATAATTTTGGACTATGTCCATTTACAGACTGTAACTATGGAAATTAAGTTCTTTTGATTCAAACTCAAAATAGACACACCGGACTTTTCGTATCTCTCCCTTTCATTCGGGTCATTGCAGTAGGTAGGCTCCAAAATTACTAATTAGTCCATAAACTTTGATAAACCCTATTGGATTGCGTAAATGCTTCCTGAATTTAGACTAAGTTCAGTCAAGAATTTGGTTCGCGGCTCAGAGTATTATGTTATCTATGATCCCCATGAACGGTATCACAACAATTCGTCAGAATCTTTTTAATTCGAAATTTCATCGATTTGACATTTCGTTAGCCATCACTATGCTTTGACTTACGCATAGGATTATGCTTAGTTTGATTCACAAGCTTTAGCTCACCGTTGCGCGACAAGCTGTCGGGCGACGAATTGTGGTAGATTCACCTTGATCACCAAGACTGCATGATCCTGTTTTCGACACAGAATGCAACTTGGGCCCATGTTATGATCAGGGGCGGAACGTTTTTCTACGGGACTACAATAGAATAATCTTAAAAGCTTTACACAATTTTTGCTTAAAAGGCTTTAGGCATAAATTTTTACGCTTTTTAATCTTATATGAATATGCTGATACTACTGTTACTGCCCTGTTGTATACATAGGCCGCAACTATCCATTCTGTGTAGAAAAAGATATTTAGCGCGTTTCACATTTTTAGCTTACACATTTAGAGCGACGGGGCGTTGCAGCAACCAACTTCACATTTTTCCGCGACGTTTGCCACTGTTTTGCAAGTGATTTGCTGAAATTCTGTATAGTTTTTTGCATTTTCCGAGGCAAAAAAACGTTTTTCCTTTGTTTTTTCCGGCGGCCAACTCAAAATGTAAATTGTTGCAGCGTTTTGAATGCCATCGAGCTGGTCCAACTTAGATGAATTTTTTCTGTGGTTTATCAACAACACTGTCTGTTTTGTCTGTACAATGATTGCGCATACGGATTTTGTTTATGCGGGGTACACGTTATAACTGGGGCAGCCCGGAACACATTTTAAATCCATGTTGATTCGACGTGAACGTAAAATATTTTGATCTGAATAACAGTTATGTAGACAAAATGTGAATGTCCACATGACGTTGGTTTACAAATCCCGGATCTCCAGTAATCATCGTATACAAAAAACCATATGTCACATGGCTCATGTTACGCTGAGGGCCGTGTCGCTGTCCCGGGACAACAACAAACATGCTGCTTTAATGTCTTTGTTCATATGTACATATAGTTTCATAATTTTATATGGTTATGTCAAATCTTCGTTTTAAAATTTATATATATATTTATATATGTGTAAACATATCTGTATAAACACGCAATAAAGGGGTTAGGGCTGGGCGTTTTTAGGTGCAGGCTAGGCTTAGGTAGTCTTAGGACTACGGGTAAGGCTTATGCTAAGGCTTACGCAAAGGCTATAGCTTAGGCTTACGCTTACGGTTTGCCCCCGAGCTGTACATGGGAACCAATTTTGTTAAAACTACGAAGAAATTCATGACAGAAATACTACCAGAGCCAGAGTTAAATCAACTAGAAGTTGTGCGTTATGATGATCGTATTTCTGTTGTGTTATCAGCGCACTGAATTAACGCAAAATATTTTTAGAAATACCGCACACCATAATATAAATAACAGTAAACAATATATCATACTTTTAACATAGATTTTACCATGTAAAATGAAATTATTAAACATCAATAACAAAAACATCTCTTCAATATTCAACGTAGGTTTCTGGTGGGTCTATAAAACAGTAGGTTTAGGGCCCATATTCTCAGATGCATATAGAATTTATCACCAGTTAGTAATTGGTTTTCAAACTAACGAACAGGTGCAATTACAGATCTCAGAATTTGCACAGTAGCAGAGAAAATCGAAAGCAATAAATGTCCTGAATTTCAAACATCACTGTTCCCTGATTCGAAAGTTACAAGGCCTATTGCCAAATGGTAATAGGTGCTACATACATATGAGAATACGAGCTTAGATCTTAATTACATTTTTTGCTTAGGCTAAGAACTCATTTTGCAACGCTTAGGCTTAGGCTTAGGAATACGCTTAATGTACTGTTACGCCCCTTAAAGTAACATTGGCCCAAAACCGATATATAGTGTAGTTATGAAGCAGAAGTCTAAAATTACTTAAATCACATGACGACGAGCAACGCTTGAAAAATAAGTTTTTTTGAGTGTTCAAGTAAAACAACTTCAACCCCGTATGTATTAATTTCTTATACTGTAGCATATGTATTTATTTCAACAATAAAAGTATACGTTTACTAGGTCCAAGAGTAATATTCTTCGAACCAATCATGCGTTTTCGACTACTGGTGGCACTTTGGGAGCTGTTTTCTGGGCATGGTTAATTTTATCACCAAGACTCAAAGCCATCCCTTGCGATTTTGCTCGAATACGAATGTGGCCAGAAACTGGTGTTTCTGGTTCGCCAACCGCGCGCTCGATACTAACATTCGCTAATGCGTCTTCGCCAAAAATGGAATGCGCGTACAAATTTGCAGCCATAAATCCACAATCGCCGTCCAAAGCTTTAGCAGGGGTCAAGCATTTCATGTTGGTCGATTTGACCAAATATTCCACATATCCGTGCAGGTCACACATTGTTGTATTTACCGCAACCTGAAATCGGTAATTATATTATCCATATTTACGCTTAAGGAAATTATGCTGTTTAAAAAACAGAACATTTTGTATTAACAACTTCAGAGCTTAAAATCAAAGATGGGATTGGTGAAGCTTATGGACTAATTGATAACACAGTAACGGACAATCATGACACAACAAAATGTATCGATTAACCTTATTTTCCCATTCGAACTCGGCCCACATTTGTCTAAATTCTTGATCAGTGCAAGTTGCCGGCTGTATGTAATCCATGATATCAATATGAATATCGGATAAAAATACACAATTGCGATCACTTGTCGATCCTTTCACGTCATATACGATGCTGCCAAATATGATGCCGTTTTCAGTCGATGCAACCTTAAATTTCGACAAAAAACCCTCCTGAATGAACAATAAACGGCTAAAAATAACTACCTCACGAAATCACCAAATGGTTGAAGCTATTTTTCTTAGTTGAAGATTGAAGGCGTGGTAGAAAATCGCACCACGCAATTAGCTATAAGTTTCGTTACATTTATTCTTATACCTGAAACCTGAAGCCATTTCTTATTTAAGCTGAGGTCAAAAATTCCACCGTAGCAATTTTTATGCTTTTATATTAAGTAACTAGTTTCTGCTTTTGTAGTACGCTCATCTTTATACAGCACAAATTACCAGTTGATGATTGGTCCTATAATTTTTAAACCAGCCAATAAAGAGCTTCAAAATTTGGCACATTGTTGCACCTGATTGGCCCTACTTACTACTGAGTTTGACATTTTCCAACTTCGGTTCACCTGGTTATTACTAACTGGTGACAGGCGCACATAGTTGAGAATACGGGCCTAGTTATAGGTTGACTGTTGAAAATGCCAAATTGAAAATCCTTAGCCTATTATATTACATTGGTATGTTTGAAACAAAAATAAGGTACATTATACCTTCACGTTCGCTTTAATATTTGTAAAATCATTCGGTGCAAGAATGATGCTTGGCGGCTTTTCAACAAGTTTAAGATCGCCCAATGTTGCCAATTCAAGCGTTACATTTTCAAGTGTGTCAGAAGTTTGATTCACTAGCAATACGTCAAGAACAATATCGTACTGATTGACATTGACGTACGCTTCTGCGTAAACTGGGTCCGAAAATCCTAAAAAACAACTTTATCAGTCTTATTTAGCAAGTTCTTTGTATACCAAACATGCAAGACAGAAAGAAATGGAAACTATTGTTTAATAACTAAGACACACACTAATGCATAAACTATAAACACACATACATACTACGAGGCAATATACTGAAATGCAAGTTCTTTAATATCGCAAAGGAAAACATGAAGGTACTACCAAGCGCAAGAAAAGCGCCAGTTGATGTAATACTGTCCCACGTTATCAGATAACGCCATACAAGCCAAACTTACCTGTCAGCTGGTTTACTTTTCCAAGCTTTGACGTCGCAAAATCAAGGCTAGTTTCTGGTTTTGCTCCTGTGGTGCCTAACGCTTGCGATAAACTCAAATCGAACAAATTTTCGCCGCCACCCATGCCAAATCGACTGGCGAGTTGAGTAAATCCAATCGGTGAGTCTGCTTGTATTTTGTTCTGAAACATAAAGAAACGTACACATATCCTGCAGCGAAGAGCATAAATGCATTCATACAAAGCTACATAAGCACAGACAGCATAGCCTATGAAACATCTGGCAACATACAGATTCTCTGAAATATTTAATGTATTATGATGTCTTTTTCGACTAGTTAATCACCCGCAACAGTTTCAGCAAATTTTATTCTTAGATCACAACAAAAAATTTCGCTTAAGTTTTCTTAAAGCGCAAAAAATCCACATACTCTGAAAATTTTTCAAGCAGAATATTGGACTCGTTGAACTATTTCCGCCAAACAGTTTGGCGAATCTCCATTGTTATTACCGCGTACCTTTTTAGCGGCATCATCTTCCCTGCAATGTTGCTTGTTACTGATCGGGTTCGCGTCTAGCATCAAATCCAACGCTGTACGGCACCGCTCAACAAACATCGACTGTGCAGCGGTTGGTGTTTGCTCTGCAAGCACTTTGATACACATCGCGAGACGGTCGACATCGTCTTCTGTGATCGCTTTTTTTGGTAATCCTGTAATTAAAAACATTAACAATTTGGAACAGGGTTATATTCAGTAATGCCAAGGATAGCAGGAGAGTGGAGATCCCAATTGAGATAATTTTCAACACATACAATTTAGTATGCGATATACACAAATTTATTTACAAAGTATGTCGTAAATTTTGAGTAACTGTTCACGATAAGCTGGGTTCTTCAATCTGGTTGCTGAGGTTTTCGTGTATATATGTTTTACTCCGCTATAAAGCAAGTTATTCGTAAAGTTTCCAACATCTCATCAAGACGGTTGTACAAGAGCTGTGCAAAGAAAAGAGGGTGCGGTAGGCTGGCCGCTGGACCATTTTGGAAAGGTAGTTTTCAAGTGCCGGAGCGCACGTACCTGATTTGCCCAAATGAATGACGCAAGCAAGTATGAACATCGCTTCGGCTGCGATTCGATTCTTTTTCTTGTCATCTTCGCCTTTCAACCTTTGATAGTTGAGAGCCAATTTCACTAATACAGTTCCAAGCGCGGCACCGACAAAGAAATCGCCATCCAATAAAAATTTACGCAAGATTGGTTTTTCCTCTTGCTTCGCAGATACCGTATTTCTGTAATCAACAGCCAGCCATAGAGAGCTAGTGGTAATTTTCATAAACATTCAGTTTTATAACTATTCATTAATTACATATAAGCTGAGATGATGCCTACAACGTAAGGTACGATTCACAATAATTTTGTAAGCAGTATCACATGATCCGTTACAACGCATTGTTAACATAAGGTTATTTTAAAAATCAATGTTATAAATTACTGTAAACACTAAAACAATGTATAAATTAAAATATTCTTGAACATCTAAAGAAAATTTCAGATTATTTTTATAATTATTCATTTATATCATGAAAGTTTAATATCTGATCTAAAGAACAAAGTGTAACGGGATATGCGCTCCGAAATATGAATTAAAATTACTTACGTGAAAACGCTTTGAGTTGCATAAGTTCCGTCTGCTGTGACAAGTTGTTTAACTTGCGCGCTCATAGTTGTATCTTCGCCACTTCCATCACCACCGAAAACAAATACAGAGCCAAATCATATAACACTTATTATAAATTTGGTGTTTCATAAGTTCAATGAACAATGAGAACGCCCTAATAGTTCTCAAAATTCTGAGATAAACGTCAAAGAAAAATCACGACTCGGAAACCGAACATTTTATGTAACCAATAACCCATGCAATGCAATAAATCAAGAAAAAAGATGAGCCATAAAAATAAGCATAGCTGACGACATAGCGATATGCCAAAACCAGTATCACCTGGGCACTTTATCTAATTTAAATTCCAAACGTTTCTCAACTGAGGCAATAATTTGTTCCCCACTAGTATATACTTCGGCTAATTACAGATGATTTATCAAGTGCAGCAGAACGTATACGTTAAATTTTTTGTTGCAAAACTCAAAGCCTCAAAAAACCGTCATACAATATAAAACTACAAAGTTCGAACGAACTCTATGCAAACGGGAAATACCACATAACCATAATCATGCAGTCAGACAGGCAAACAAACCAAAAAAGCCCAAAACAATTTTATCCACAGTAAGCTCATGTGATACACTGGATATTATTGTATCCTGCATTATCACTGCGCTGACTAGAAAAAATACATATATTGAATGGCAATGCTAGTTTCCAGTCTATTTCCAGCCAACACACAAACAGTCGAAAAATGAGGTTTTCGTCCGAGCGAAATTGTTTTATCTGTTTTTCATGTGAATGTTAGTATTTAGCGTTCACATACATAAAGAAAAACGTTTATAAAAACCAAACCGTTATTTACAGTATGTGCACAAAATTCTTAATCCATTTAGAGAGAACCACTAAACCATGTGCACCCAAATTAACTCGCGATACCCCCATCACAGAACCACAGCGGTGCCCTGTTCGATTGTTTCTTACCTGTCATCTCATGATCTTAAATAATCAGGAAAACATTATTGTGAAAACACCTTACAATTAAAATGCTAAGTAAAACTTTAAAAACATATATTCGATATTTTGCGATAACGTTACAGATTGTCCTCGGTTTAAGTTACTTACTACATTACGTGACTAAATCCACGGTACTTGTCAAATACAGCACGCATGGAATACAACCTGTTTTCTAGAAGAACGGTACAGCTACAAACTAAATCGACAACCACAATAAAATCAAACTAATTCTAACACTAACACAAAATAGCAAAAAAAATAAATACAAGTTGAAATATGTGTCGTTTATTCTAAGCAAGGTTCACTACATTTAAGCAAGGAAAATTTTCCAGTTTTTCTCCAACTACACAGCTCGGTAGTTTACGGCCATTTTGCAAGTTTCGTTTAAAAAACAACATTTTCAATCCGAATTAAAGGACCAAAATTTTGTCCGGTCAAGGTAAAGCACAGAAGATCCATTTTCTATTCACATATCTGACGTGTTGCCCTAGTTGTTTGTTTGTAATAATCATTTGTTACAAAGAAGCGCTGTAATTATCAGCATTAAATTCGGCAATTAATTTAAAACTGAGTCACAATTTGTACTATCAAGGTAAAAACGCCAACCTACACTTTACTCGTCGTGCATTATTAAACTTTAGACTGGCGACTAACCGGCAGCTAATTTTAGTTCATCGTCAACAATTGGTAAATCGCCGAGTGCCTGACGAACAAGAGTCATAACGCTTTGTATATTTTCTTGACTTGTACAATATTCACCTAAAATTTACAAAAACACCACAATGCAAACAAACAATAACAGAAAAAAACAAGTCAAAACAACGACCCACAACACAGGTTCGGTTCTCGTTATCCGGAAGTCAAACAAATAAACGAATCATTTTATTATTGCAACAAAAAAGCACAATTTGCAAATTATTTCCTAGCATAGATTTATTATAAATATAAAACAGTCTTAACTTGCATCCATTGCCAAACAAACCTACCCAAATCGCTAAGCAAACCTACCCAAAATCCACAATGCGCCGCGAAAAATCTTCAAATTCGTAATCGATCCAAAAACTTCCATTAGATTTGTCAAAATTTGCTGACGCAAATGTGGAAAGCGATTGATTGCTTCACGAATGAACACCAGCACATCGTTGGCGGCGAGTTCGCTCGAATCACCTAAAATTCAAAACAAACAAAAACGCAAATGCGTATAGCGCGAAAACTGTGATTAACCTTATAATAAGTCGCGTACTACTATCGAAGCCCAATACCTTCAAATATTTATTCAGCTTCTAAAAGCAAAGATGCGCATGATATTAAAGTATGGTAAATGTTCTGATACGTTTTACAAAGTCAAAGGATGACCAAACCAAAAAAATAACGTAGCAAATACGAGATTCCACTTTCATAAAACAATTTGCCTGGTTTATACCAAGGTTATAATCTATCTCAACGAGTAAAAGCGAAACACAGAGAGATAACTACAGAACGACGGCATATAAAGTATACAAAGTACATAGGTACGTGCCTTACAGGAGTGCGATCATATTGGCAATACGGCAAAGAGTAAACAAGTTTTGCTTTTCAAAACGAATCTTAGTCCTATCATCTAATCACAAGACCTTACGTATCTTCATGTTATGTAAAAGTAATCATTGAAAGGTTTCATTATTAATTGAAAATACCGGGATGTCTACAAATTTCACCTTAAATACCGGAAAAATAAGAAACCTATATATTAATACCTAAGAATTCCATCAAAACCGGTATAATCGTCGCGGCTACGTCAGTGAACTTAATTGAAGCTGAATGGAGTGTTCTAACTAACAACTGTCTAAAACAATTAATAAAACTTAGCAAATTAAAATGGTATATCTCTCCGGGTTGCCTTTGCAACTAACATAGTGCTACTAACAACAGTTACTATCAAAATAGTCATCAAAAATTTAAAATTGGGAAGATTCGGTGGTAGCTTTTCAAGTGCTACAGGCGTTAAGAGATCCAACTAAATATGAATACTTATTCGACACCGACAGTATCTAACCAATTTCAGAATTACACAAATGTCACGGACAAATACTCACTATTCGCGTAACAAGAATTATTTTAACTAGGGCGATGGTCTATTGTAACTTAACTCAATATTATTACTTGCTGTTTCAAGCAGCTACGCCGGCTTACCTGTACTTGTCAGTGTCGTCCTGGTCAACAGTGCCCTGCGTGCGACTAATTTCCTTCCGCAAACACATCACCATTTCTTCAACATTACGCGACGAAACTAAATCCAGGGCCAAATTTAATGTTTTCTTGCGAACCTGTAAAGAAAATTTTCTAGTCTCCTTAACAGTACTACTGATACATTCGAAACACTGACATAAAATAAATTAATTTTGTGCGGAATGGGTGCGATTTAGCCTACAATCTGATTATAGTATAGCGTATATACGCAGTAAAATTTGTTACTGTTAAAATTCGCTTACAACACGTCCATGGCATAACGTACAAAGTAAAATTTGTTTTACTTTTAGAATTCGTTAGCTTCTAGAACAAAATATCTTTGTACACTAAATTAATTCTCAACGTCACACCTCTAAATCAGGAGACGCAAGCACTCTCAAAATATCCATCACAAGGTCTTGAAGGATCTTTTCATTTGCCGGAGTTGTTTTCAAATCAATCAGTCGGTCAAGAACAATCAACTTCACATTATTGTCGCTTTCTTTTACAATTAACTCTATGTAGCATTGTGCCGCTGCCTAGAATTTGCGCTTTACCACAATAAAGGAATGCTAAACAAATCATTGCTGTTATTGAGGCGCCACTAAAAACTTTGATTCCATATCCAATAGGTGTATTAAATACTCATACGAATAAACATGGTAAATTTAACACCGATAAATTCAAACTACGGTTGGAATACAACATGTAGATCCTTAACGCAAGCAAAATATTTATCACTTTATAGGAAACTAATTATTTCTTACAAAACAACTCTGCTGCATTCATTTAGGAAAATTTGCATTATCCGTTATTTTCAAATAGTGCCTTGGTTGGCTACTTACTCTAATCGCAGTCGGTGCTGTAGACAGCGTCACAAGAGTTCCGGCGGCTTCGTAACGCACAGCGGCACTGGTTGATTGCAGTAAGTTGTACACGCATCGAATGAAACGGGCACGTTCATTCGGATTCGCATGACAAACTTTATAAATCAGCTCGACAATAACCAATTGTAGAATTTCGCCAAAAGACGTTACCTAACATGAAATTAAGCTAGTTGAGTTAAAACTGTTACAAAATTTTTTAACAAACTTATCGATATATTCGGCAGTGAGAGCTAATAAACGAGCCTCTATCTTCTCATTTTGGGGGGTTGCTTAAAGGATGAACCAGGCGGAAAACTTTTGTGCAACCAAAGAATGCTGTGACAACTTCCGCTATACAATATGCACTCTCGTGATATATACTAATATACTACGTTGTCAGCATGTTATAAACTTTTTTAAGGTGTAATATGTGACATAGAAGTCGTACGATATCCACCAACTTTAAATAGTACGGCATCAACCGGATGCCGACCAAAAGTGGGAGACTTGGCTGTGTAGCCCCCCCCACTCCAGAGAGAAACCAGATCAGATAGTTACAAACCTGTTCAATATTATTTGACAAATATTCGAGTGCTCGCTGTTGATCTACATGCAATAACATCATAAACGCGTTTCGCTTGCATGACATATCCGCTTCGGCCTCAAGAAAATTAGCCACCAATTCAGGTGCGTCAGGAATTAGAAATTCGAAATTACGATAAATAGTGAAAATTGCGAGCACAGCATTACGACGAACGTACGAATGTCTGAAAAACGACAGTAATTTGTTTTCGTACACAAAACCAAACGTCGTCATTGCTATCATACGTACTAAACTAAAACGCTGGTGGAACTGCAGTAATCGCCCGGACCTAAAGTAAAGCGCAGAATTCGGTCCAGCTTGCGAGAGCTAGATAAAGTTCCCTTAGGCAGCTAGCTTCTAGTTGCAGCGTAGTAACATTTAATTGTATAAGTAACTGCTAACACCAATAGACAGCTGATGGAACTGAAGACAGTTAAAGCTGCGGGAAAGAATATATCGTTTATGCGTTTGAAAAGTTTCCACCCCACAACACACGTGTCTAGGACATATCAAGTGATGCAACGATTGTTTCAACATACCTGTGCTCCAGACACGCTCGTATGGCTGGCATCAATGGTTCCAACAATTCTGGCTCTTTCAATTTACACAAAAAACGCAACGTTGAACCGCGGATAAATTCATTTGGATGTTGTAAGTCTTTACGATACGCGTCGCAAACTAAAATCATTTCTTGGAGTAATCGGCCATCAGGTGATGTTTTCGGTACTATTTCCCAGAAAATCAGTAACAATTTTTTCATCAAATGATCCTGAAAACAATAAACACAACACATAGCCGTTAAACATCAAATTACATGGTCGCGATTGCTTTCGATTAACTTCGCATGTATACCTAACATTTCTGTTGGACAATGAGTCGCGATTATAAATGTAGAAAATACAAACGCACACTACGGCATTGCTGCTTGATTTTAGTTAGGTTGTATTCCGAGATTCGAGTAAAACAAGACATACTAATGCAACAACCAAAAAATATTTAAATCGACAAAAACTTAACTATGCTGTTTTACTCGACTTCAGAAATCAGTATCGACTTATAAATTAACGACACCACTCAACGATAATACAACTAGATGTCTCTCTAGGTGCTTTTGTTACATGACGCTTTACCTGCTCAATTTCGAGTGGAGGCCTCTAAGTATAATTCTAAGTATAATTTCAAACCAGGAGGATTTGGTGACGTGGGTTAGGCCCCACATCCCACACTACCTAAATGACAGTGAACGCCATACGTACGAACTGAAACTGCCTCAGTTTACCTGCATTGGCAAACAGAATCGAATCACGTGCATCAACAAGCCTTGCCCAACCTTTTCGCCATTTAAAATCATATAAATCAACTTCTTCACAGAATTGATTTTGTTTTTAGTTTCGCCTAAAATTTATTGATTCCGTCCATACAAAGAATACGCATTGTTTACGACGTAGAAGTATATAATCTTCGTAACAAAGAGGAAAACGTGGACACAAAGACAGCAATGCATATAAAAAGTTGCGGACTACCTTATGTTTCAATTTAAAAACGTTCTTTTACGTTTAGAAACGAAATCTGACAATGAATGCTTAAAGAAATTCATGTAAGAATGTGCCCATTTATGAGCATCGGTAATATAGCACTTTTCGTGAGCGTTGGCATCAGCACTGCGAATAGTTGGTCGTTTCACTAATCACTTGTTGGCTAATATGCGTGCGTCTGGTCAGAAAACCATGAATCATGATATTTTTTGCGTTTGTGTTTGAAAAATTAAGTGAAACGAGTCATTCTCGTAAAATACAACCGTTTATGGTAGATAGCGATGTATATATAGTAATCCCAAGATTGTTTAAACATCATGCGTTACTTCTGTTAAATCTAGAACCGGCACCGACATCGGTATCTGCAAAATTTGAAAACAAGATTCAACAACAAAACAACAAGCCATATGACGCCGTTTTCTCCGGCCCCGGGGGTTGGCGTTTCCCGCATGACACAAGACAACACAGTAGCGCAATCCTTCTCTACCTGCTCTCTCCAACTTGCCTTCAGCCTTCCTCTCGGCATCACCCCCTTCCCCTCAAACTCAAGCGCCTGCCTAATTCCGCAACTCTCATCCTTTCTCAGAACATGCCCAAACCACCTCAACCTGGACCTTTTCACAACGGTCACAATGTCGTCCCTCATCTCCAGCCTTTCTCTCAGAGCAGCGCTGCTCAGCCTATCCAGAAGCTTCACCCCACACATGATACTCACTATCGCTCTCTCTGCACGCCGCGGAATACCTTCTTCTTCCTTCTTCAGTAATCAAGTCTCGCCTCCATACAACATCGCCGACCGAACACAGGACTGATATAACCTTCCTTTCATCTTCACAGACCACCTCTTGCCACACAACACACTGCTCAGGTCGCGGAACTTCATCCATCCAATCCTCACTCTCGCTGTCACTGCATTTAAGCAACCTCCACCAGCATTCAGCCTGTCCCCAAGGTACACGAAACCCTGCACTCTTTCAATTCCGTCTTTCATCGTCTCCTCTACTCCCGTAGTTGCAGCGCCATTTACGCACCTCCTGCAAACAAACATTCCATTTACCCTACTCAGCAATCCCACGACTCCACTGCATCGCTTGTGCACCCACTTCCTACATTCAACGCACAACACCGAGTTTGCCTTCACTCTTCCATCACAAACGCCACATGGCTCAACCTTACTAACAACCTTCTCGCCACCTTTACCACTGACCATCATCTTCGTCTTGCCCATGTTCTCCTTCACTCCTTTCTTCTCAACTGCTTGCTTCCAGTCATCAAACTTTTTCTGCAGTTCATCAATACTCTCCGCCATCAAAACCAAATCGTCCGCATACAGTATTTCGAAAAACGACCCATCCATCACGTCAACACAAGGGGGACAACACAGAACCCTGGTGCACTCCCAGTTTAACTTCAAACGCGCTCGACAACTCCTTGCCCACCCGAGATCGGCAAATCACTAGGAAGAGCAGTCTTTCTTTCAACTGAAATGGGCACCAATCAACTCAATAACGGGCACGTAAAAACGGTCACAACATCGCAAACCAACCTTTTTCTAGTTCTTCCTTTAACTGAACTTCAGAGAACTGTTCACTATCTGTTGCAACATTGATCAATGTGTAGCAAGGCAGCTCGGCTAAAGAGGCCATTCCACTTAGTACGTATATGTAAATATGATTAACCTTTTTAGTTTACTACAATAAAAGCATCGGTGACGCGATTTGATTTTAGGAGATAACCCACACGAAAAAAATTGGCCGTAGTTTTTCGCTTAATGGAATAGTCTTCAAAACAGTATTGATTGGAACAAACTATCACAACTATAACGCCTATAAAACTTTATATTGCAATAAAACTATAATAGGTATATATGTATATAAAGTAGAGATGTGCCGATACCAAAATTTTTGCCGATCACGAACCGATGCCGATTCCAACTTTAGTACACCAGATAGAATACTACATTACATTATTATATGAAGGCTCAGACCCTAACCATCTTAAACGATTATAATTTTATAAGAACGGTCAATTTGAATTAATTTTTTCAAATACAAACGCAAGAAGAGTTACAATTTTCCTGAGAAGATACACTGGTGTGCGCCCAGAAATGAAATTGATAACATTTCATCTAGGGATGTGCCGATACCAAAACTTTTGCCGATGCCGAGTCCAACTATAGTACACCACGCTTAATTTACAGACAGGATACTACATTACATCATTATATGAAGACTTAAACCCTAACCATCACAAACAATTAAAGTTTTATAAGAACGGTTTATTTCAATTAAAATTTTTCAAACACAAACGCAAGAGAGATAACAGTTCTCCTGACCGGACACAGTGATACGCGTCTAGAAATAAAATTGATACCATTCTAACTGACTGTTATGTGCAACTTTGGCAAAGAATGGGAAATTTTTTTCAGCGCCGACGCCGATGCTCACCAAAAGTGCTGGTTATTGTCGATGCCGATTAATCGGCACATCCCTAAGTTTATTGAGTTTACATGAATACTGTATGCAGGTCTTGCAGTATTCGCTGAGTTTTATTTATCGCTGACGCGACGGTGGCAACAAAAGTTCAAATTCGGCTTGTAGAGGATGGCCGATTAATAGGCATCAGTATCGGTAATAATCGACATGTTTCGTAAGCATCGACATCGGCAGTGAAAAAATGCCGGTTCTTTGCCAGTCAGTTGGAATGCTATCAATTTCATTTCTTGGGACATATCAGGGTATCTGATCAGCGAAACTGTTATCTCTCTTATGTTTTTGTTTGAAAAAATTAACTTAACTGATTCGTTCTCATAAAATTATAATCCTTTATGGTGGTTATGTTTTAAGTTTTCGAGGCTTTCCTTCATTATTGGTTAAAAATTAATAAAAATTGAAATATGCGTTTTTTTAAAAATTTCATATGTTCGTACTCAGAAAGATGTGGCGCGGCAGAAAATAACATTTTATCAAAAAACTTTTATATTTTCTGATTTTATCAGGTTTTTCGCATCTTAACAGTTTAACTTACTTTTGACCGAAATTATCAGCTGTATGTTAGTCTAGGTAGGTAGGAACCGGGAATTAAGACCTTTTCAACTAAACAGCTGGAAAAGCGGCGCTGTTACTATTGCTCCACGTAGCCTGCCTCTCCAACTGCTTCTATCGTCGACTATATATGTCGACGGTATGCTGCCGGAAAAGCGGACTTCCAGAGCGAGGATCGAACTCTCAGCCTACGAATCCTTACGCGAGAACTGTACCAATGCGCCAAGCAGTCCGCTTCTCCTACTGATTCTATCGTCGACTATATGTCGACCGTATGCTGCCAGCCAGCATACATACACTGCATGTCTCACATGCTTGCACTGTACAATGTGAGTTGCTTGGTGCGGAGGGTTTGGGAAGCGGCAGACTCCCATGCTGTTTAGTTTTTCTTTACAAATGCAGGGGTTCATGGGGGCGGCAGCTACACTAGAATGCTTTGAATAAAACATTGCTTACTTGACTATACGGCTTATAATTAAAGAAAATCCCTGAAATGTTTTGAAAATAAGAAACGAAAAAAGTCAGAAAAATGTCGAAAATGGTATATATATTTCCTGATCCGCCGCATTGAGGTGAACACGAAAATATCAAATTTTTCGCAAAAAACCATTTTTTCATTTTCATTAATTTTTGACCCTATAACAAAGAAGTGTCGTTTGCGAATACTGACGTAAGCTCGTATCCTATTTGTTCTCTAAGCATTGTGTACTAAAGTTGGAATCGGCATCGGTATTGTCAGTCTAGGTATGAACCGGGACTTCAGATCTTTCAACTAAGCAGCTGGAAAAGCGGGCTTCTGGAGCGGGTATCGAACTCAGCCTATGGATCCTAAGCGAATATCCTACCACTGCGCCACGCAGCCCGCCTGTCCAACTGCATTTTTCGTCGACTATAGGTGTCGACCGTATGATCGCGGCAAGCATACTACACAATATGCATTGCACATGCACCAGAACAAGCATGTCTCACATGTTAACAGGTATCGCCAAAAATTTTGGTATCGACACATCATTGTGACATGCGGATGTATAGAGACAACTAATATCCTCGTGCTAATGCTGCACGTCGGTAAAACGTTGATGCGTATGTAGTGCCTTCATATGCAGAAGCGGTAAAAACATTGAAGAACCAAGATGCATGTGTATGTCAAGGTTCTTGTAAGGCATAAAAACAGAAGTACTAGCAGTTGATCGTGAGGCAGCGTGGCTCAATGGCTAGCGCGCTGGACTGATAATCTCTCGCACCTTTCAGACGCTACAGTTAACAGCTAGCCGAAATTTTGACTCTGAGGCTATTTACCAAGAAATTTTTTCTTACAATTTTTATTTCGTTTTAACTGGTTAATTTCCACGTTTTGGGTAACTAGCTAAGTTACTTTGTGTTCTGTAGAAACAGTTTGAGCATAATGAAAGAAACAAAGCACTTGATATAAAGAGTATTTCTATCTTGATAACGGTTGGCGTAAATATTCTTTCTGCAAATAGTGTATTATTATTTAGAATTCATAGCCTGCTGTTTTACATCATTTACCAATGATCATGGCAATTGTAAACGTTTAAAATACGCTCAATTTTTAACCTTACCTAAAATTCGCCATCGCTATGCATTTTAGTTGGTTTGTCGGCATATTTTAAGAGGTTAAAGGGGAAAACATACACATGCATCTTTACGTAGAATAATATTGTAAGCTGTGAACAGAGAACTACTTGGCTAAAGATCTGAATTGCGAAGAGCAGGAGTTTTTAGTTCTGGGTATTGGCGCGTGTTGGTATAAGTTTGACGTGTGCAACTGGGCACATTCTGTGTAAAAAAGAATGTACCAGGCAGGCGGTGCGTTTTTGCCCTACCCCTTTAGAGGGGGTACAACCGGTGCGAATCGTGAAAGTTTATGTATGCGGCATCAAACACGCTCTCCTTATAGTTTAATTTAGGGTTATTGAATGTGACAGCGACCCCCCTCTAAGCAAGGGGGGTAAGCCAAAAACGCAACGCCCGGTGGTACATTTTGTACCATCCGGAACTCAAAGAGTAGCACACTTCTATTATGCACTGATGAATGTATATACATTTCGGTACCCTAAATTTAGAGATTAGCGTTCCGACGCTTTTCTTTTTGAATTGATTTCAAATTTAAACATATTACATGCGCACATTGTGACATGCAAATGCATGGAGGCAAAATAAATCTCATACTGTGCTGCGCCGCATAAGTTGAAACATGAATGCAGATGTAGGGCCTTTTAATGCATCAGCAGTAAAAACGATGGAAGAAACAAGATGCATCTGTATAATACTGAGATGTTCTTATAAGGCATAAAACAGAAGAAAGCAGCTGTAGAATGTACGGCGGCGCGGATCAGTGGCAAGCCGCTGGATTGACAATCTGTCGGCGATGGGTCATGAGATGGAACCTCGCAGGAACGCCCATCATTTTCAGCTGCAAGAAGTCAGAACTAACAACCGTTGGTACTTTAGCCTACCAAATTTGCGACACATATAACGGAATAGCATGTTTCACATGCTTACAGGCACAACAAATTTAAATAACTTATAAGTTAAAGGTATATATATAATTGTTTCACCTCACTAAAAAGTTTTGTTATGAAGTTGTCATCGACCGAGGTCGCGGCTGAAATTGACTTTCAAATACCGTCATGGCAAGTTGTTCTCAATGCTTTTCAATTATGTAACAATCAGGATGCGGCCTGATATTAATTTACCGGAACCGGACGAATATTCATATTTTTCCGGATCAGGTACCAGATTTCGATTATTATGTATGTTAAAAAAATTATTTTTCGCTGTATTTTTAGCGTGTGCAATGTTTTCGTTTGTTATAAATGTCATAATTTCTGTGCTGGTGATAAACTGAAATTATTTAATGCAAAATACATTTAAATCTCGCAGGCTTGCATAAGTTATAAGTAGCTGAAGTTAAAAGTAGCTGAAAACGTATCAAAACTTGAACTTCTTGACTTCCCAGGAATTTAATCACAGCAAGATGTTCAAGACGCTCACTTGTCAGATGGGGCTCCACAACCGCAAATATCCGGCATTCGGTAGATTTATAATAGATACCGGAATCGGATATCAGTTTTGCCGCATATTTAACCGGAACCGGATATCCGGCCGCACCCTGTTACAACATAGGGCTGGATATTGTGTAAATTATTCATATGTATGTACGTAAACGATAAATCTTGATCTCTGAACGGAGTAAGTAGAAGCATATTTTGACAGATTTATCTACTACTTATATTTTGTTGCTCGTGTAGATTTCTTTTAGATAAATAGTATATACGTAAGTATGTGTCATGTTTTAGGGCGGGAATCCCTCCTAATGGAGCCCATTTAGATGTGCTGAAGAACGACAAATTAATCCAGGTACGTAGTTTACGGAAGCAGCACGCGAAGATGTTTATATTTGAGCTTGTTTCGATTTTCCTTGTCGATGCTTCAGTTATTTTTAAAGCGGAAATAATTCTGGATTATGATTACCATCTTAACATCAAGGTACAACTGATTGTTTCGACTGTTGTTCGCAAAAATATAGCCAAATCCGCAATCGTTTAAAGCACGTTCGAACACGTGCTTTCTTGATTATTCAACTGGGGGTTCGCTACTGAGGGGGGAGGTGGGGAGCCCCAACGTACCAAGAGCCACCCCCGTTTTTGACTATGTGCTTATTTGTAGGCGTAACTAAACGCTGTCTTGTGCAGCTGAGGCAAAATTGAAAATCCTGCAACCCCCACTCAGAAATTTTCCCTGGTTGCGAATCGTGAGCCCCGGTTAATGTCCCGCACCCCGCTGTGACCCAGCGAATGCCCTGTTCATTACAGCACAAATAAATACTGATACAGCAATCGAAAATGTACATTCTAAAATAGGGACGTGCCGATTAATCGGCATCGGTAATATCGGCAGTTTTCTTGAGTATTGGCATCGGCACTGCCAAAAAATTGCCTATCTTTGGTCGATGCTTTTTGCATTTAACGGAGAGTTGGAATGCAATCAATTTTACTTGTTGGCATATATCAGTCAGGGTGGCAACAAAAGTTCGGATTCGGTTTCGGATTCTGCAAAAATGGAAGTTTCACAATCGGATTCACTTTTAAAAAAGCCGAATACGGCAAGGATCTGCTTTCAGGATCGTGTATTAAAATTAAAATAAGCAAAATCTGAAAATAAGAATCGGCATTGGCACAAGTTTTGCCATCGGCACATCACTATTATTTCAAAACTATATATGTATCATGCCAGCACACTGCGTACCTAGATATATATGCATGTACATACCATTACCAGGGTCTGTCGTCGAATTTCGCCTGAGTAAGAATTTAGGACATGAGTCATAAGAACGTTTTGAAAGTTTCAAGAATTGCCTCAAAGCGCTATTTTATGTTTTGGTTGAAAAATGAAACGTTGGGTCTAACCAAAATTTGCTATTTAATATATTGTAACGTAAAAATGAATATAAGTACATTTTTACAAATTGCATGACCGAAACACCGGATTCTTCTCCAGTTCTTCAATATGCATCTAGTCAAGTAAAAATTGCATCGAAAATTGTGATTTCGTGACTAAGACTCATGCCTCGGGACATCTCTGTCGTAGGTTCAATGTTTAGAGTAACAGGAGCTATACTATCATATGTTTTAACCAAATGCTGGCAGGTTCAGTTCAAGCGAATGTGCTACGTATATTAGTCCTGAGATCCTAGAATAATTGGCAGTGCTCAATAATAAGTATGTAAGATCAGCTTTTAGAAGCTAATGATCGACGAGAAGCGTTGCTACTTTTTCGGCCGAAATCCGAAAATGTGTGATTTCACCATAGATCATGCATCGTGTTCCCGCGTCCATGCTGTTCTGACGTATCATCGCTTCTTAAAACGAATGTTTTTGATGGATTTAGGCAGTAGTAAGTCATAAAGTAACGTGGTTTACACACACACACACACATATATATATATATATATATATATATCTGGCTTCTCCACAGCGGGGGGGCCAGCACTTTTCGAAATTTTCATTTTCCCCCCGGCGAAAATTTTGCCGCCCCCAGGAAAGCCCCCCGGCGAATTTTCGGCCGCCCCCAGCAAATTTTTTTGCTGGGGGCCCCCAGGACGTTCCTAGGCCAAAAATTTTCAATGATAGAACGTAAAGACCTGGACTTCTTTTGAGGCGGACATTCGGCAAAGTATGATTTTATATTACGCTGAGTACTCATAATTTTTAATAGCGTTACAAATACCCGTAGTAACTAATACAATTCAATAATGAACTGAAAAAAGCACAATTATATAAAGACCGTTTCAGGACATACAGCATTCGAAAGTACCTTGCAGCAACAAGTTCAACCCGCCTGAGCCTTATGATAAACTGGAGCTGTGACTAATATATACAATATATGTTAATCAGAGTTTCAATTATAGATTATCTATATTTTATATAATTGTGCTTCTTTCAACTTCTGGTAAAGTTTTAGTAATATTAGTTAAAATTATTGTTTTTAGCGTTTGCGGGAAATTTTTGTCATGTTCAGCGATGAGTAATCTTCAGTTGAGTTGGAAACACGATCTAGAATATAAAAAATGGTCCAAAAAGTCGGCTTGCAAAATTTTAAGCCTGCTCCCCAGGACCCCCCAGATCATCTGGGGGGCCCCTCAGGAAACGCCCCCCGGCGGAAATTTTCAAGCTGTGGAGAAGCCAGTATATATATGATCATCTATGGGTACATTTTTGCATTTCAGGAATGGTTCGGACTTTGTATGTGTGATGTTACACTGCAGTGCATAAAGTTTTCAGATTTTAATAGTATATACTTTGTGGCTGCAAAACTGCAAAACGTCGTTTTTCAGCTCTATCGCTGAGTATACTACTTTTGCGGTGTTATCTGATCATCTATAAATTTTCTTTTCGCAACGGGAATACGTGCAGTGCATTGATTATTCTGTTCTCTATTGCAATTTCTTTGCGTTCTAGCTCATGGTACATTCATCGGTAAGGTTCTGCTCGAAAGCCGAAAACCAGAACAACTGATGCCTGACCAAAAGTTTCGCTTCGGAGCATCTTCTAGAGCTTATATTTTGCGGTAAATATGGTAGAATAGTGACTTTTACTTATATATATGTGTGTATTATCTGGTGTTGCGATATTGTTTTAGCAATTTGATGATTCGTGCATCTGGGTATTGTATTCATTAATTATCATCAGGTGTGCCAGAACCGTGAACATAAGGTAATGACATGACAGAACTCGTTAAAATTTTTTCTAGTTTAGTATGCTGCAAATTTTCGTAATTGTTCAGTGAGAAACCGCAAAGTGCCGCACCAAATCCATCAGAAGTTCAGCAAAGCGGCGATAAAAAGACATATGCTACATTGCTCGGATTGCCTGAGAAAGAAGAAGAACTCGATGTAACATATAATCAGCAACATACTTGAAATACTATGTTTATTTCGCTATAAGCAAAATACTGACTAATTTTAAAGTTTTCAAGTAAACTTGCTCAGATATATAATTAGGTGAAAATATATTTGCAAATGTATATATTATTTACATTTACCTTTTCACTCGAAGTAGATTGAATTTGTGATGCTAAATCTGTACAGGATTTGTTATGGTTGTGTCTTGCAAAGTTTATAAGAGAAACCTGAGACTATTTGAAATGATTTTGAACCCCCATAAATTAACAAACGCACCGGCCGAGTTTGTTCTTGTTAATTGATCATTTAGATTTTCAAAATTGTTTTTCTACTTGTGGCTAAATTTGTCACAGTGCATCGTATGCAAAAACACGCTCTTTGATTGTGTTTATTATAATTTGTTGATAACTCTGTCATTGCAGTTTGTTCTCACCAAGGGGTTCTTTTTCTTTTTATTGTTTTGTAGAATTTGACCGAATATAATACAGCTGGTAATCGTCGAGTTTCTTCGATTACAATACCTGAAGATTATTTCACTCAGTTCAGAAAACGTAAAAAGAGCGCACACGTTTCGTTTTCCGAAGAAGAACAAGTTATCAACCCGGGCAAGTGTTGTCGAAAATCGTGTTTACCATAGCTAATAATGAGCCTTTAACTGATATTGATAATTCTTCCGGAATGGGTTATTTGATCGGTGATCTGTGTTGTCTTGTTTCATTCGGGAAACACCAACCCCCGATGCCGGGGAAAACGGTGTCATATGGCTTGTCGTTGTTGTTGAAGCAGACGATATTTGGAATGCAACTCTGCTTCTTGTTCCGCGATACATTTGCCTTTTTGTTTATGATAATATGATAACGTTCCACTTTGCTACCTGATGTATTGTTATATTTTTTCTGAGTTGTGTTTATTTTATGGTATTTGTACTGTTTGTGTTATTCGTATGTATTTGATTTTTTACATTATTTCTAATATTAATTTTAGAAGATATCGATCCTTCGGTTGGTCGGTTTCGCAATCTCGTTCAAACTGCTGTCATTCCCGTCAAGGTGAGAAGTGTATTTGTGTAGAATTTGAGCTATTTCACCCAAGAAGTTGATCTTAATTTCAACAGTGGAATCTTTGTTTTCGTTTCAGAGGTTGTAATTGTTTTATGAAGTTTGGGCGGAGGGCTAAACAAATAAAAAGGTAAAACTGTTCCACAGTCTCATTTGTTTTAGTTTACTAACAATGACTTTATTTTCGGATTACGAACAAACGGAAGTATTGTATATAATTTATCGGGGGCGTGAGTTCAAGAATGTATCCGAACACATTGGCTGTTTACTCATTCTGTTATAATCATTGAAATCGTGTTAAATGCTGTATTATTTTTAGCGCCAAAAACTCGACTCGGGCTTTATTCCGCAAGGCTCACATCTTGACGATTTACTCAAGTCCGACATTGGTGGCGTGCGTTCCAGCTCAATTCATCACAGTATAACTCCATGTGGTGTAACGCGCCACGGCAGCCATGAAGAATTTGACAACAGCAGCGCAAATGCAAGCGGGGGGCTAGGGCTAGGCGCTTCATTTGGACCGATAAGTGCTCAGCTTGGCCTTCGACTGCCAAATTCTGCACCCGAAGTGGACGAAGCTCCCCCAGTCGAGGTGTATCCAGAGCTAGTGGTTAACAAGCACGTCGGAGTTGTGCCCTCTGACTCTTTAAAAACAAGCGGTGTAACGATTTCGTTGCCTCCTGGTTCGAAAGGTAAATACTGTTCTGTATTGGTTTGTGTGATATTGTGATGGATTCAGATATATCTACTATGCGAACATTGCCGGCAATGCTGCATCACTGGCTTAAGCCTATTCCTATTTCTACAGCCTTAGCGTATGCTTAAAGAAATGTCTAAAGCTTGAGCCGCTCTGTTGCTATTCTGCGGAAATAACTTTGCTAAAGCTCGCTTCGAAACAATTCAAACTAATTTGCGGTTTGACTTGAAAGCTACGTATTATTGTGCAAGATACAACCGGAGGTATATATCCGGCTTCCGTTGAAAATCTTCCTCCTTCATTGGTAGAGTTTGTACAGGGGTTTGTGGCAATTTCTGTGCTGAAATTTTTTATTTCACAACAATTGTATTGTTCGATGCGTTTGGCTATAAGCTTTTCACAATTTTGAGAAGCATTGTCTTAGTCACACTTTTGCGTATTTTAATTTCACAGGTTTCCGTAAATCGTTGTTATTTCAGGTGGGTCGTTTGAAGATGAACCTCAGAAAAAGAAATATGTCAAAGAAGCTTGGCCTGGCAAGAAACCAACACATTTGCTTGTGTAACGAATTAGCAGTATTTCGGTTAAGCACTACGGTTGACATGAATATTTTGGTTTTGCGTGAGGGAAAACAAACGAGCTAACTTAAAATCAAACTTTTGTACTATTGGATTTCATGAAAAATGCGATTAGCTCCTCGGTCACTTTCCTCCCAAGGTTCTTTCACTTTTGCAATATACTTCATCTGCGTTAGAACTGAGTCGGCCACCGCTCTTCCACATAAGAAAATCCAAAACTGTAGTTTTACCCCCATTAGAAAATGTATTACGTGCAGCTTTCCCTGGGTCGACTCTTGAATTTGGCCGCAAATTACCCTTGAAACCCTTTGAAATCCGCCGCAGGCACCCTGTATTTGTCAACAAAACGCAACTCGCTGTTCCTCTGACAGATCTATTAAAAATTAACAACCTGTGTCCGGCTCCGGTAGGAATTCGACCTCCGGCTCAAGTAGAAATGTTGCCAGAGTTTCCAGCATTTTTAGTGATTCTTTTGTGTTTTTACAAAAAAATGCGTCCTTTGGTGAGTTGGTTTGTACTTTGGGGCAGTTGTGGAAACTATTTCCGCAAATTTCTAGAAACGAAGGTTAAAACAGAATTTTTTGCAGCAACAATTCGTAGATTATTGCATAAAAAGTTAGCAAATTCATAACCGTTTTATTACCAGATTCTGTCACCGACCGGCAAAATTGATTTACTAACCTTTGGCTCATGTTTTATCATCTCCGTCTGACCATGGTAAATACCATTGTGTTAACATTGAAATCTAATGAACAATTTATAACGGTAATGGGTAGAACAGTTTGGTTTTTAATTTTTGGGCGAAATTCAAGATAAAGTATTTTTGGTCAGTACATTGTTTTAATATTTTGGCGCCTGTTTACTGCCTGTAAAATAATAAATTGTTAATTGTCTGTTTTACTGAAAAGTGTGTCCAGCAACTAGGGCCAATATTACTTTTAGGGTCGTGTCAGTAAAGCCTAAGCAAAATCTATTCTATAGGCGGTATGACTGGTCTATACATTCCCCTACAAGCAACTTTGTTACAGTTCCGCTATAGAACGCGACGCCCTAAAAGTAATATGGGTCTTTGATAGCGTTAACGCCAGCCAGTCGTCAAATTTATGATTCAAAAATATTTCATATCACGCCATAGACTTTAACCTGAGCTGCTTCAACAATGACCGTAGGATGTTTACGCCTTTTCTTTAGTATTCCTGCGCCCGAAGTACGAAAATTGTCGCATCGATGTGCGCTTGGATTCTTTAGGCAAATCAAGCGTATATGCAGAGGCATACGGGGAATACAAAGCACCCTGAAGCATGTATTCAAAAGCACAAAATGGCCCATGTATTATAGATCAGAGGCGGAACGTTTTTATGTGTGACTGCAATAGGGTAAGCTTAAAGCTTTAGTTAGACTAATTTTTAGCTTCGCTTAGGCTTAGGAATATGCTTATCATACTGTTCCGCCCTTGTTCTTTACATTAGCCCACAGATGTATTACAACCGTACCAACCAGTAAAACTCGGTGTCCGTTTTCTTTGAAATAAAGATTTTACGAGATTTATCCAAAACATTAAAATCTTAACGCATCCGCTATTTTTTTAATTTCTAAAAAGCCTAGTGAATGATTGTATGCCTTGTGTTGGTAGAAAAATAAAACATCTGGAAAATTTTCTACTTCTGTATCCGTTTCCGTTATTTCACTATCCGTTAACAACCTTGATACCAATCAGTCACGCTTTGTGCCAGATTGATTTGACATATCATGTTTGGACAGACAAAAATCGAATGTCATGTCGAGAATTCCACATTGCGACAAATTTTTTAACTGGCACAAAGCAAGAATTTCAACTTTTTACTTCGATACCGTAGTACAACTGGATGTCTGCCTCCGGCTGCGGCAATTTTGTTGACCTCTGGCTTCGGTATTTTTCACCTCCGGCTGCAGCCTGTTGGGTACAATCAAAAGGGGCAGTTTTGGTAGTGTAAGTTTTCAAATCTTATGCATAGTCTCCTGTTCTTTTGAATTCCGGTTGCGCCCTGAATTTTACGTTTTGCAATTCAAGAGTCTTGAACACATTAACGAGAGACTTAATGAACGGTCATAACTCCACTCTAAACATCTATAAAACCAGGGTTTATTTAGATTAACCGGATATTCGCCTCTCGTAAAAATCGGCGCCCGTTTCCATTGCATGAACGACCGTCAACTTGTAATCCAAAATTAGCCTTAGGATTGATTAAATGCTTAGATTTACTCAGAAGCTTTAGGACACTGCTGTGCGATGAATTGTTGTAGATTCATCGCTTAGATCGTTCAATATTTAAATGCTTATGTGCTGGAATTGTTTAATTTTGTGTAAAACAAATAACTATATTCAGCCAAAATCTTAGAACTCTTGGGTGCATATTCTTGTTATTCGTTTACACACTGAACCGCTTATAATTTGGGCATTCGATTGGCGGTGATCGACTGTTTAAGTTTCATATCGAATAAGCCATGGTTTACCATAATAAAATTCATACTGTAGTGACCCGAATAAGAGGGGGGCACTGACATTTATTTGGTTCTCCAGAGAGTATCCCCTTGTTATTCGGTTACTGACTGTTTATCCGGTATTCCAAATTCCGTTAAATTAAACGTTTATTTGTCATGTATCTAAAGCTTGAACGGTAATGCAAGGTTATACTTATAGAATCGTACTTTTAAATCCTAAGTACTTATGCTTTAAAGTTTCGAACTCAATTTATTTGGTCCTGGAGTCATTTATGCGCTACAATTAGGTATAATTGACATTTATGGACTCTAATAAGGGTTTAAAAACTAACCGCTTATGGACTCTTACTAGGGATACCGACTTTTATTGATTGGGACTCAAAATGGGCACCCCTAATCTTATTGCATCCCTCTTATTTCGGGATACTACAGTATACAATACACTTGGAATATAGGCTGAGACATGTGTTGGCATATTTCTGTGTGATTTTCAGTGTTGCGGTATAAATCCCCTGAAAAAGTTGCGACGGTGCACCTATACTGAACCTCCCCCGCAAAAATTGCACCAATTATTTCGAAATTTTTTCCCAATAGTATGATTTTCCCTGAAAAACACGTTATAGAATTGCTTAAAAATTGTGTCATTTTTTGCTCAAAATTGGTTATAAATATATATACATCTCGCAGTTTTTCATTAGAAGTATGTTGCTATTGTTGATATAAAAATTAAAATTAACCCTGAAGAACGGACATCTGTGTACCTACTGGAAATTGATCAGTATATAAACCTACTTACCACTAAATACGGTGAGCGTTTTATGCTTTTATCTTGCGTATTGCTTGACTCTTTTGGATTCGTCTTTCCAGAGTTGCAAATATGGGCAACGTATGCAGTAATAGCAATTATAGTTAAAAAATTTATTGCAAATGACATTATGGATAATTGACTGCAAAGGGTCGTTGCTATTCCAAATCAGTCATGTAGTTTTATAAATATATATTTTATATTATATACATATATTTATATACCTATCTACCGTAGTGACCCGAATAAGAGGGGGGACTGATATTTATTTGGCCTCTTCAGAGGGTAACCCCTTGTTATTCGGTTACGGACTGTTCGTCGTCTTAATTCCAAAAGGTTCTAAGTCCAATTTTTACAAAACTGAGTTTTCAAAACATTTGATCAAACAAAACACGCTGAATTTAATGGCGCAAAGAGCTAACGCCTTAGGTCTCTAAATAAGCAAATAACAAAAGGTGCTAAATACATGCAATACACGTTTCAAAATATTTTTGATTACAGCAAGTGCTAAAGTGTAAAGATGGACTTAGCACTTTTCGTCACTTCCGTGTTAAACACTCAGTCTGATCAAAAAGCTGACAAAGACTGAATATAAGACTCAAAAATTACACTAAGCCTATAATACATTTAGTGTTTAAGAGTTTGCCCCTGAAAATATCCGCATAATGCAGAAAACAAACATTTTCTTGCCAGAACAACAATAATCTAATTGAAACTACATAGCTAGTGAGTGTAAGTTCTTGATGTGATCAGAATCTCAAGTAATATAAATAATTGGCGCTGTAACCACGGTTAGTGAAGATGAACAAAACGAAACTTTCAATTTAGCATCAAAATAAAAATAAGCATTATTTTCTGTTCGGTTCTTACCCTGCTGCCTTAGAGTAAACTTTTAATGGTTTAGAAGTTTAAATATTTTATTAATGGATCAGGCTAAGTTTACTGCACAGCAAGTGCTTGAAAAGGTACTTGAAAGCGAATACAGTGATTCGGACGATGAAGGTGGTATTGAATCAGTGAACGAAACAGTATTACCAGATTCTGACGGCAGTCGTCATCATGTTGTACGGCAGCAAATCATTCACCGAAACCAGCAAAGCAAATTTAACCGCGTGCGTAATCCTGATTTTGTCAATGAGGACGAGAGGGCTCAAGACATAACAAGCAGGTCGGTGTCCGATTCAGAATTTTTAAATGATAGCGATGCAACGTATGTAATTAGCATGGGCGGTTCCGAATCAGAGCTCAGTGATTCGGACCCTCCAAGTACCGATTCACGTGGAAGTGATGTTGATAACGAAGAGACAATCAATTTAGCAAGTGAACAAAAACGTAAGCGCGCACGCAAAGGACATGCAGTCCCGGAACAGCGAAGCCGTTACTGCAATTCGGGAGCACATTAGTAAATTTCCGCTAGTACCATCTCACTACTGTCGAAGTTCGACTCGGTACCAATATCTCGAGCAGGGATTAAGCGTTGCGGAAATGTATCGAATGTTTGTAGAAGAACGCGAAGCGAACAGATTGCCTCAAATCAAACAACACTATTATTATCAGGTGTTCAATTCGATGGATCCGCCGTTGAAGTTTCACTGTCCGAAAAAAGATCAGTGCGCTATATGCGAAGTCTTACGTTTGCCTGGCGACGGATGCAAAGCCGCTACAGCGGAGGAGTTAGAAGAACATAAAATTCGTGTCATACAAAGTCGAGCACTCAAACAAAACTATAAAGCACAAGCGTTGCAATCTGAGGCTGTTGAGTATATTACTTTCGACCTTCAATCCGTGTTATATGCGCCTTGGTCTCCAGTCAGTACATTTTATTACAAACGGAAACTTTCCATTTTCAATTTTACTATTATGGACAGTGCAAAAAAGGGTTTTTGCTACTTGTGGCCTGAGCAAGAAGGCAAAAGAGGGGGGAACGAGATAGGCACATGCCTCTGGAGATGGTTTTGCGAATCGGCATACAAACGAATCGAAACGTTGTTCTTGTTTTCGGATGGCTGCTGGGGCCAGAACAAAAACAGTATGGTTTTAAGTATGCTTTGCTACATTCTGACATCCAGAGTTTTGCCGCTTCTTTGTGTGATAGAATATACCGTGCTGGAACGCGGCCATACTATGATGGAGGTAGACTGTATGCACTCAGTGATCGAAGGCGAGCGAGCACGTCGTCGTGCAATATATACAGTTGATGAGTGGTTTCACGTTATAAGGGATGCGATAAAAACACGCGAAAAACGAAAGTATAAGGTTCGTTTATACTAATAATAGCTTTGTAACACAAAGAGCAATTGCTGCAGATTAGTTTTAACATTATGTTTGAAGCAATCTGATGAATGTATTTGTCGCAAAGTTTAAACACAGAAGTAAAATAACCGCACCGTAATTTAACGTAATTGTCGACTAAGATTTAAGTTTTGTAAACGATGTACTAATACTTGTTATAAGTTTGTGTATAAAACATAGCAATTGAAGAATGTTCTGAATATAGATTAATTACGTTGAGCATTGGTCTCAGCTTAAAATTTTGCCATGAGACGTCAAGACTTAAAACTGCTGCTATGTCATAAAAATGACGCTTCAAACACGCATAATAGGTTATTATCATCGAACATTTGTAAAAACACACTATATTTTCGATCAGTACATGCGTTTTGTTGTTTTATTTGTCTAATTGCCATGACATTTTGAAAATAAAGCGAAAGATGACTTGATATAAGTGCAAGCTGATGGGGCCAACACAGTTATCAAATGTGCAAAGTCGCAAGATTATGCATTGTGTTTAGTTGTAAAAAGTGCTAAGTCAATATCGTCTAGTGACAAAAATGCTAAGTCCTGAAAAATACCTTGGGCGTAAATTTCGTGCAGAGCTAAGTCCATCTAGTCTTTATATTTTACAAGCCATAGGGAATAATGTTTTGCAATCTCTAATTTAAAGTAGGCTTTGGACTTATCATTGCGCTGTAGTAGCACGGTCTACAAATATTCAGTCATTGTTTACCAAATTAGAAATAATCATTTTTCTCAAAACGCACTTTTTGGACTTAGGCTGTTTTGGAATTGAGGCAACGTGTTATGTATTTTTAACCCACGCTCCGCCACCCTTCGTTACTGATATATATCCGGTACTGCGATTATCCGTTGAATTAAACGTTTATTTGTGTTGTGTCAATAGCTTGAGCGATAATGCAAGGTTATAAGTACTTAGGAATGTACTTTCAAAACTTATTAAACTAAAAATAGCTTCTAAAACTCAAACAAAAATAGAAAATAAAATAAAAAATTAACCAAAAAGTACGCTTTACAGTTTCGCAGTCAAATTATTTGCTCCTGGAGTCAAATATGCGTTACAATTAGGAATAATTGACATATATGGACTCTAATTAGGGTTTAGGGACTCTATCCGCTTACGGACTCATATTAGGGATACTGACTCTTATTGATTCGGACTCAAAATGGGGACCCCCCTCTTATTACTTCCCCCTCTTATTCGGGTCAATACAGTACGTAATTATATTGCAGACGTTGCACAAGCACGTCTCGACTTTGACCTCAAAACTGTGGTCATGGATCAAAACAACCTTTATTCGGCTCCGGGGTTTTGGCATTTGATCACTGCCCGTTCCCATTTCAGAATTGTTTTACGCTTTCTGTGAGTCCCTATGGTTGTTTATAGGCGAAAGTATATAACAATTTTTATTTTGTGAAACAGAAAAAAACAATGTCGCCAGAGCTTCCGCAATTTCGGCAGTTAAATTTTTCGTGTTTTATATTATAAAATGTGCACCGTTTCTTTGAATTTGTTTGGATTTCGGATAACTTTTTTTATTAATATTAATTGTTGAAATTTCTCAAATAAAAGATACTCGAAATATTATTTTTTTGATGATAATTAGTTTGATAAAATTTAGCAAATTTAAAATACGTAACCTAACGATATGAATTAAAACGTGAAAGCTTGTTGCTCACCGGTCCCAGCAAAGAAAAACTGTACCTCAGCAATTTAATGACCTTTCTGCAATCATTTTTAACCACGTTGTTCACAGCATTAAAACGCAAACTAAAAACATAATTTAATTGTGTTTAAGGTAAAACGACTCTGTGCATTATAAAATTAATTGAAGTATGAAGTGGTAAATTTGAAAAACATACTAATTAAGAAATTGCTCTTGCCCTTGTATGGGCGAATGTTCATTTTAAAAGCTAATCACATAAAGGCAAGGCTCTGACTCTATGAAATATTAATTAATCTAACCCTACAATATGCAGTTCCTAAACCTTTGTTAATGGTTTGTTAGAACCTAAAGTTCTGTAATTTATCTGCACTTAATACAATATTTTGTTATTGGTCGTTCAAGCAAAGAAGCGAATTACCATTAAATTAGGGTGTTATCGACCAAATTCATGCCCGCGGCTCCGGCAAAAATAGATTTCAAATGGAATTCATATTTGACTGTGAAATAAAATGAAAACGGGGATGTGACGAGAAACAGAAATATGCATAAGTTTCGAAATCCAATTGTATACTTTTTGACAAGCATCAACTTTTAAAAATGAACAAGTTTATTTGACTGAAAGCAAAAGGACCATCGCCAGCTGAGACTGTGTTGAAATAACGTAGCGTAAAGATTCAAGGTATTTCTAGTGAAAAGTGACGACACGTATGAAATATAATCTCTTAACTATATAAGCGGGGTTACTAATTGGTTAATTCGAATTAGCAGCATTTTCCTGATAAACTGCCATATGCTTTCCATTGAGACCATTGTTCTAGCACTCTACACTGTAAAAAATACTGAGTCAAATTGACTCTCCGAAATAGGCTTTACGGGACTACACAAACTGAGTTAAATTCGACTCCACCAGAGTCAAACGTGCGACTTAGTGAGTTGAATTTGACTCTGGCGGAGTCGAATTTGACTCAGTTTGTGTAGTCCCGTAGAGCCTATTTCGGAGAGAGTCAATTTGACTCACCATTTTTTGCAGTGTACCACTACTTGCAAAAGGCACGTTTTACGGAAAATTAAACAAAACATATACTCACGCTATTGGTATGAAGTAAATTTGCAAAATTGTGGCTCTACTGGCTCCGTATCATTATCTGTCAACCTGACTGACTGGTTTCTTATTCTGAAATAGTTTCATCGCTGTAATCTCCCACCTCTCTGTTGTTTTCTGGTAAATTTTAATTTCCGTTGCAGCAGGAAGACTATTATAAACCCCCTAATAATTTTGGCCATGTACTTTTCGGGCTGTAGTTAAGCGTTTCCTAGCCTAAGCCTAGCGTTGCAAAAATTGTTCCTAAGCCTAAGCCTAAGCCTAAGCCTAAGCCAGAAATTGTAATCTAGAATCTAAACACACCGTCGGCTGCCTTGTATGGGCCATAATTTTGATATATCGGGCTCGCGCCGTCTGTATGAATAGCGTCATCAAATGCTTTCTTCTCCGTCACATTAAGCAAAACGTTTAAATACGCCGGCGCCAGGTGTTCAAATACTCGATATTCAACGTAGTGGTGTCTTGCACACGATTGCCGGACATTCGGTATCGATATGCTGAAGTCTGATCGAAAGTAACATCTGCGTTTAGATTTCGCGAGCTCTGTGATCATCGGGTTGTGCGTACGAAAATCTAACCTTATGCATAGTTGTGAAAAATTTTGGTGTCATGTCCAAATCTAAATTTCACTCGTTTATTCTAAGGTTATGATATGTATACCTAACTTGACGCGTTTGTGGAGTTATATAAAAATTGTTTGTTCTCTTGTAAACATAAAAATTTCAAATTAACTTGGTTTTCAACATAGGTTAACTCAAAACGCGTCCGCATCCAGATTTAGGCTTGCTTGAAACATTGGCCAAGGACGAACTTCGCATTTTCCAACGTGAAAAACTTATGTCCAGGAGTGAAGTGCAGCCACTCCCGTATGATGGCTGGGAATACCAGCTGGTTTGGTAGGAAAATTCACAAGCATAATTATGACTGAAAAAACTTGGAAAGTTAAAAATTAAGACGCCTGGTTGAAACGTTAAAACATAAAAATATATATATATTCAAAAATTGCTATTACCAATTTATACCACATGTTTCTTTGTTTCAAGATATATAGTTGTCTTTTTATTCAATAATTAAATTTCTGATTTTTATGTACATATGTAAAAAAAGTTGCTCTGCGTTAGATCAGTATCACCCTGAGGAACTGAGATACTGTCGACATTTTCATCTAGTGAACCCGTGACGAAGCTATATAGTTCTAGATATAGCTTGTCATTCACTCTATCACCACTCAAACCTTTTTGCTCACCGGTTCTAATATCTGGAAACTCTTCGCACGTTTCAACCTGATGCCCATATTTATAATAAACTTTGTAGCAGTGCGGTATTCCCGTGAACCATGTTATGATTGCCAAATTACAATTGTGAAAGTTCTTATGAGTCCAATATAATACTCGACGCGCCTTTCCCATATTGCGTAGCCATGTAGAAAGAAATATCGAAAATAAATAAGCAAAAGTATTAGAAGTGGACTTGTCCCACCGTCACCAGTAAATTAATATATACCTGAAAGCCGGAGAGAATCTAGGTTTGAATTTCCCACTTTTCCAAACGTAACCTATACATCAAATTTTCAATATTTAAACTGAAAAAACCTAGCCTTATAATTTTTTCAATATTCCCGGTCCAAATAAACCTGAAGCTTGTGGTTTTTATTACACCAAAACAGTTACAATATAAACATGTGTTAGGCAGGAATGCCTACGCTGCGCTACTGGTTATAGATTTTCCATTTTAGAAAATGGGAAGCCCCTTCTATATATGAACCGATATGTCCAAGACGTTTACTTAGGGAGCTCGATATACGTATATCTTGAAATTTCAAAACAACTTTTTGCGTATATATACCACCTGCGTTCACAACTGTAACAAAGAGCACTAAAGCGGCATTATTTTATTGTCAAAAAAATTTATACACTAAAACAAAATATGAACAAAATTAATTTTGCTCAACATGCACGCCAGTACTGGCAGCATAGCATTCAGATAATCGGCCCACCCGAAATGTATATACATGGAAAAAATAAAATATCCTACCCAAACTCAAAAGACATAAAGCCCATTTTCCCGAAAAACTCCTGAAACAGCTAGTGAGTACAAACAGTTAGGAAACTATTTCGCTTAAGTGTAGCTCAGTTTGAACCAAAACACATCGAAATGCTGGCGTCACAAAAACAGCAACAGCTTGCTCATCATTTTATTTAATCTTGATTAGATCCTCAAATTCATTATAGGGTACACGAATGCTGAACAACTTTGTTTTAGGCATCATATGATTTGCTTCGCAGTACCCAGCAACGCGTAAACCACGGCGCCAACAATACACTGAATACCAGCTATTCTGAAAACGTATGCCCAACTGCCGGACCACTCCAAAATCCATCCGGCAAAATAGACACCGACAAATCCAGGGATTGCGCCAGCAACGTTTTGCAGACCTAAATTGAAAAACGCAAAATCTTGACAAATTTTTATGTTTAAATTATTGATATGATTTAATTACATTTTTTGAAATGAAATAAACATCCAGAATATTAGCCATGACGGCTATCTCCATTTTTGGTTGTCTGAGCCGCTCAGAATACTGTTAGTCAAAAGCTATCTGTACGAGGTATGCCCAGCATCTCGCCGCCCCCATTTACTTGCAGCCTGTTCTAGAGTGATTTTCGGCTAAGCGTAAGCGTCAATACCCAGTATAGATTAGAGCCCAGGAAACTTAGCACATCAACATTTTAAAGACGTCAAAACTTTTGAAGATACATTAGCTTAACTCAAGCCAAATTATGGCGTCTTGGACACTGCACAAAGTTTCATACCAAACACAGCCCCGGAATGATTCGGCGCGTAATCTTGTGGATTGACCGACACGCCTGCGTGATGAAAGCCTCGGACTAAAAGACCAGCAGACACACAAAACAGCGACATTGAAAAGGTACGAATCTCTGATATCAGGAACAAGCTGATGCTCATGCCAATAAGAGACGAACACTGAAAGCACAGATACTAACGTAACGCGCCTTCCACCAAGTAAAAATACTACGAGGATGCTGTAAGATTGCCATACCATTATGTTTGAGTTGTTAAAAAGAAATGCCATATTTCAAACAAAGAATCACTACATTGACTCTGAGCAAGTCTCTGTACAATTTTAAGCATAACAGGTTATAACACTTAATAAACTAACCTCCATAATTTTCCGTACATTGGTCACCGATATACCTAAAATCATCGAGGTACATAATTTACTGTAGAAAACGGCAATGTTAAAACTGTATAAACCTACTAGACTCTAAAATTATTGCAGTATAATCAAAGCTGTGATCTCACTTATGGTCCGAATTCATAGAAAAAAGTTCATACTATGTTTTAGGTTACTTATGTTTACACTGACATTAGTGTGTCGACGCAGCGTATGTATGTACATGTCACAGGGTTAGTACGTGGCACGCAGATTCGTAGACTTGAACTACTGACGTTGTACTCAATCTATTAAACGACACCATAGTACAAAAAAGACAATCAGATTAAGAGACTGACTATTCCAGAATCAGATGTATTTGTCATGAAGAAAATCACGAGCGGTTGTTAAATAAACACTGCGAACAAAACAGTACCTTTCCCGATAAGTTTTTCGGCAGCTACAGGCGAAAATACTGCTGTAGTAAATAGCGATAGATGTGGAACTACATTGTATATCCAACCCTGAAATATAAATACATTAGTAGAATGACAGGGACAGTAACCATTTGCTACATTTGAATAACTCTAAATCAAAACAATTAAAATTTCTTGGAAAGACATTTTTTGGTATCAATATTGACCATTGTATTAAACTCCTTAATACAATTTGCACAAATTTTGCAAGCCACTACGTCATTTTTGAGCAATGCTCCATTTCAGAAAGTACACAACAGCTTCGTTTCTGTTCATAAACTTTGTATATTAATAATAATTGAAACCTTAGTTGCTGATCAGAAATTCTGTTGTGAAACAAAACCCCACAACAACGGTGGTAAAAGGATGGCGAATGAATACGAATAACACCTGTGAGTAAACTAACTTGAGCATTTGGAAACGTTTCAGCAAAATAGGTTGGAAGCCACGAAAACAAGGTATAAAATGCGTATGCGCCGACATAATGAGCACAGACAGCAGCCCTGTAAAGCAATGTTTACCATAAGACTAAATATACAAAAAATAGCAAAAAATTCTCTTAATATACATCCACCATGAAAGCATTCTTCGAGTACTGGTAACATCACGCACACCATGTTGACACCCGGCTCTCGTAAATTCGGAGTTCTTCAAGCCAATCCATGCCGTAATAATACAGATCAAGAGTGGCGTTATGCTTTTTGATAATAAATTTTTAATGCAATCTGGCGCTTCTGGTTTATAGAAACTGACATAGTCATTTTTTGACTCGCAACGCCGTCCAGGGAATGACAGCAAATATCTAAAATCAAGCAGTACTATTTTCAGCGACTACTCACCAAAACGGCGCCCGAGAAAACAACTCTCTGAGCGGAACTGGGTCCACTATCTGCAGCGCTTCTGAGTCTGTCAACTTATGCTGCCGTGCGGCAGTGCTGTGCCTTGCGTCAGGCACAGAAGCTGATCTAGCGAACGGCGAAACCGGTTTCAGCATTTCGTTAGCGGCAAACGGTTGTAGCTTTGGCAGACGGTTATCAGCCATTAACAACGCATAAGATTCCTGGTCCTGAAACAAAGACTGTTGGTGTGGCTGCTGCTGATCATCGAAATCACCAAGATATGTAAATACTGAAGACGGTGATAATGAGATTGACGGATTGATATGAGGCAAAGTCGATTTGATCTGAGATGCCATCGGTGAGTCGGTACAATGTAACGGTTGAACGTTAATGTCACTATGCGGCATGGTTGTATTGATTATTGATTTAGAATTGTCAGTCATAAGGTCTTTGCTTGCAAGAGCTACGCGTAACTGCTGAGATACTGTATGATTGCCTGATAACGCAAAAACACCGAGTTACTATAAGAATGACAAAATCTAGCTATATATTTCATAGCACAATCAGCGATAAAAAATGTCGAAGCCGGAGGTAAGCAAATTTTGCCGAAGCTGGAGGTGAAGCAGGATTACGTAGTTTTAACGTTGCTCAATTTTCTACTTATAACCATGGTCTAAAAAGTACTGTCAAAAACTGATAACAGTTAAACGTTCGAAAATTGATGCCAAGTTGTAAACTCTTGGAAACACATTTTATCGTGCCGCGCGCCGGCGTCCGGCGGCGAGTATAGCGCATTCCTTAGTCGTAGATGTAATTGGTGTATGAACGTCGCTGAATGCTCGTGAGTGAAGCGAGAAAGTAAATTTCGGCGTTCGTCTGCAATTTTAAAATTGGAATTGCCAATTCAAAGCGTAAAGCAGAACAGCCGAAAGATCTCTCCACGTACGCCAATGGCTATGAAAATATTAATAACAGCACTATATAAAACAGCATTTACCTCTATGTTCAATGATGCTTCCATTAATCACAGTGTTATGAGAGCAGTTTTGCTTTTCCGAATCAGCCAGGTAAGTTGCCCTAATCAAATTTCGCAGGTAATGCCACCACAAGTAGCTAATAATCCCTAAAATATTTAATTTTGTAATAAACTTTAAATAGTATTTAAAACATGCTTTCGAGCAATCTATGAACATTTCACTTCTTTCTACGCAACAGCTTAGTATTAGCATCCCATATCAAATCGAGTTTGATTTTTCCTATGCTCAACACTGCATGTCCGTCTAATATAGGAGTTTTCAGCTTTTTGTGTTAATCGTTAAAATCAATTATTTTCTCACCAATAAAATAAAAAACAAATTGCCAACCGAAACGTTGAAGCAAAAAAGATCCAACGCATCCTGCGACAACAGTTCTAAAATTAAATTATAACACAATAAAGTTAACTCTCGCTAAAACTGGCAGCAACCACGTTGAAATACTCAAAAACCGTTTCATTTGAAATATATTATGCCCAAGCGCTTGATGTTTGGATTTCAACGTAAGTATCACCGGTAGTGAAACCAGAAATCGTGTGCAATCACAGCTGAAAGCCTAAAGCCAGTGTTAAAATAATTAACGGTCTTATTCAACTGAAATAGGAAACCTTACATTATAAACTTGCTAAGGTTTCGCTACAACTATATACTTGTTGTTTAACGGCGCACGACCAAAATGTTTACTAAGAGATATCGAACGACACTGGATGGCAACAACCACAAAACTACAGCTACATCCTTAGAGTGGCGCTAAATTTTCGTTGACACATGTTATGCAGCGAACTCCACGTACCATGCCGGGTGCCGTTTTAAAATAGTCTAAAAGTCCGGCTAGCACAACCTACTGAGCCTTACCCTAAATGCGAACCGGCTTGAACGAACCCAAATACATGGGATCGTTGTTTGCCATGCAGACGGCGACTAGTCAAACTTGCGAGCGATGGAAAATGCATTCCTTGCGACACGCCGAGAGCAACACGAATCAAAACCAAAAACAACATCGGCATAAACGAAATAACAGGTGCAAAGTATGCGACTCTGAATAATAGCGGCATAAACAGAGTACCAACGCCCCAAATTAACGTTGCAATTTGAAGCAAACGATCACCGCCGTAACGGTCAGCTAGACGGCCGGCTATTGGTTGCGTCAGCGCGTATCCCCAGAAAAACGACGATAGTATTGTACCCTGTATGTTATCAAAAATAGTAAGCGAGTGAGTTCGTTTTTTAGTCAGGGTGTGTGTTCAAATCAAGATTTTAAAACCTGAATACTGTTTTAAAATTGAACGCTTTTTGACCTCGCCGTATGTGCAATATTTGTACAACACTGCAAAAAATGAGGAGTCAAACTGACTCTCTCCGAAATAGGCTTTTCCGGACTACAAAAACTGAGTCAAATTGGACTCCGCCAGAGTCAAATTCGGCATACAGGAGTCGCACAGTGAGTCGAATCTGACTCTGGCAGAGTCGACTTTGACTCCGTTTGTGTAGTCCTGAAAAGCCTGTTTCGGAGAGAGTCAAATTGACTCACCATTTTTTCAGTGTACTGGTAGGCTACATCGTCCCACCAAAGATTCGCTTTATAGTTGTATACTATACATCCCTCTCAGATGAACTTGCTTGTTGTATTGATCAGTACGATGGTACGATGTGTGTGCATAGTCGATGTTTGAAATTTACTCAGGTTAGCAAGGCAAATTAACTCTAACACATTTACAGATTAAATCGGTGGTTGTTGATTAAAAATTATTTTAGACGGACAATTACCGTTTGTCCTTTTGACCAGCCATACGTTTTGGCCACGTCAACTGCGCAAATGGGTAACGACACTCGAACCGCATAACACGCAAGTGTACCCACAAATAAGGTGGCTGACCACTGCCGGGTTTCAGATCTAAAATGAGTCAAATGTATGGCTATAAATGAAGAACGCCTTTGCCTTTTATGCATTGCTAATATGCGTGCCAGCTGACTTCAGATTAGACAACACAAATTTGGAATCGTAGACTGTTATGTTTGCCAAGAAGCGATCGAATATCAGTTCCACACGGCAGAGTGAAGTATATGCTAGAAAACACCGTTAATACTAAAATCATTGTAGAAAAAAATTTATATCAAATCATTACAGCAAGCAGCACTAAATTTGCGCGATTGTAAAAGTTTCACTTTGTACTATAATAAATAAAACACTATTTCACTAACCTTGACCATATATAAATTCTTCGGCGGTTATTCACAGCCTTATCACCGGTATGCAATTCAGGCACTTCTGAACTTTGGCTTGTCATAGATGAGCAATCTGTAATCAAAATTAAATTTAGAAGCGAAAAAGCGCCTCTAAGACGTAATCAAAATGCCAATTACAATAAAAATTTCACGACTTTCGGTTCAATTTTAGGCATTAATTTTAGCCAAGTACCAATCAGAGATACAATAAATATGAGCGCTAATATATTAAAGTTTGTCTGAGTGTGTATTGCCAAAATTTTCAATCTGTACGCGCCATAACCCTAATCATACGCTTCCAACTGCCAGGGATGGGAGTCTCGGTCTTGGTCTCGGCAAGTCTCGGGATTTAGCAGGTCTCGGTCTCGGTTTTTTGAGTCTCGGTGGTTTGGAACTGAGACCAGAAGTCGAGAATTCAGCAAATGCTGGTGAACCTATACTAAGTCGAAGTTAACCCTGGTGCATACTTGAATTTCAGTATGGCTGTATTGATGAATAAGTGATGTCTGCTGAATACAACTTCGCTGTAAATCTGTGAATTTTCATGGTTACGCAATATTTACGAGTAGACAGATATTAAGAAAATCACAAAAAACTTTGAAAACCGCAAAAACCTTCAAAAAAGAACTAAACTATTTACTTTAAAAATTCAATTTTTTTCGATAATGATCAAAAATTGACCGAGACCGAAACTTTTCTTGAGTGGTCTCGGTTGTCGGGTCTCCCTCTCGGTGTCGCTTTTTACCGAGACCGCCCATCCCGGCCAACTGCTGCAATTGTTTCAGGATTTTGGCATTCTAAATGGTGCGTTTACATCATGGGGGTCCGATGTTCACAGTACTGTCATGTGAAAAAGTGACCCCCATTAAAAAGAGACCACCCGGTCATTTTTACACAGCCAATACAAGAGTGAAACATTGACCTCCATAAAAAATGACCCCCGTTTCAATCGAGCCAAAGCTTGCAGCAGGAATGACTAGAAGCAGTTTACTAAATAAATGTGCTAAATATAACGCCCTTCCCCCTTGGTAGACGACCTCATTGAGATGTTGCCATTCAATATGTGCACTTGCAGGAGCCTAATGTTCACAAAATGAAATTGGGCACAAATAGCAGTTGTCCTAGTTGTTTTTACTTGTTACGTTCTAAGTCTTTGCGTTTCCGACCATGTAATTTAGTAATAGTAACGTTCCTTAAAGCATGATTGCGTTAAATTTGGTATCGACGTTGGCATCGGCATATGTATATACGTTTGGCATTGGCATAATTTGAAAATAAGAAAATATCGGAATTTGCAAAACTTTGGAGTCGGCACATCATTATTTTCTAGTTGAGTTTTAGACATTGTACACTAACATAGCCCACATATCTCAAAGAAAAACGACTAATAGTTCACACGTTCAGTACTCAGAAATAATAAATTATCTCGAAACCATTAATATTGACCTCGGCACTAGCTCGGGGGAGTGCACTGGACTAACCTCAAACGCCCACCAAAAAATTGATTTTCCATCGCAAAAGGGCCTGAAGTTGGATTTGAGGGGGTTAGGGTGCAACCGGAATTATAATTGACCGGAACTGGGATTTGAAAAAATTACCGGAAACGGAACCGGAAAATATTTGCTACCGAAAAAAATCATTATAATTTTCATTATTGTAATGTTTATTGGTGAAATAACTTTAGTTGGAGATAGGTATTCACTTTATCTATTGTATTTTAGATTTTCATAACCCAAAAAAGTGAAATCTACGTTCGATGTTTTAGTTTCGGTGATTGTCAAGGTTTGCATACTATACTAATGAAATTTATTTAATTTTTACCGTCATTTTGTAGTAAGATATCTTATTTCGACCGACCAAATTTTAATACTGGAATTTTTAATTCCAGTAAATTTACCGGAACCGGAAGGTAAAAAATGCCGAACCTGCGACGGGAATTGCGGTTGTACCCTGGTAAAGTAAAAATATGGCCTCAGTCGGAAAGGGGAAACAACACAGGCTGGGAAGGGAAAAATTTGGCACGTCTGGGGAACCGGCAAACCTGTCAACCGTACGAGTCCAAAAAGTTTGCACCTTATGCTCAATTCAAGTGATAGCGTACAGTTATTCACGCTTATCTGACTTCTCGCTTGCTTAACTCGCAAGGTAACCGTAGGGAGGTCGAGGGACCTTAACAATTTTAAGCAAAATTTTTTGTTATATAAATGCTTGCTATTCAAGTCAAGTTCCGATTTCAATATGAATTACACATTTAACTGGGATCATTATTTCAAGTTTTTATCCATACAATGTTCTATTTTACTTATTTTTTCATTTACACCACTACGAATATAATAATGTACCATATGAAATACGCCGGAACGCTGCATAAAACACGTATATGGAGCTTTCCAGCTTTAATAATATAGATGAAAAGATAATTATTCACTTAAACGTGTTAGCAAAATTCATTTCCCTCAAACCCAAACATAAAACTTACCGTAAAAAGCCTAAGACATTTAACTAATGATACAATGGTTACATAGTGCCAATAATTTAATTAATGTACGCTGATATCGGCCTGCACATATTAAATTATAACAGAGAAGTACATTTTAACGTCTGCAAAAAGAACACATCCTATGTATGGGGAGTCTCCCCGATCGGACACGGTTTCCTAGTTGATTCTTATTGATAGAACACCCACTGCGCCTACTCTCGGCTATTATAGTAGTTATTCGCTTAAATCATGCGTAAATAAAAAAATGGGCACATATCGAGATGCGTGCGAGCAGATACCATAAATGCCGGAGCCATATATATATAATTTAATGTTCGGCCAGAGCCGTTACAACACATGTATGACAGAGAAATATGTAAAAGTAAGTCAATCAGTATTATGGTATCTGGTATAAATACAAATAATGATTTTAATTCTTTTAAAGTTTTTACGAAACGTCCGGCGAGTTAAAATGCAGTAGCCAGATTCTACTTTTTGCCGGAACCAGGGCCGGATTAAGGTGGTGGGAGGTCCGGGGCCCATATGACCAGGTCTGGGGCCCGTATGTCTAGGAGGCCCGGGGCCCATCCGACCCTTTTAACCATAATTATTTTAAAGAACTTGCTCAGCATTTGGAAAATTATTTTGTACATCGTTTTATATAACCCTGCCGAACAACGCAATCAATACTTTCCAAAAATGGCGTAGCGGTACAACCAGCGTTAAAGTAAGAATAGTCAGCCGCCCCAAACAGGTCCGAGAGGGCTCCCCAATGGAATGTTTCACAGCTTGTATAAACTTCGTGGTCCGCGAAAATTTTTTGTTGGGTTGTTATCAATTGAATCACATCGTGGTTTTCGGTTGGTGGGAGGCCCCTTTTGGTGGGAGGCTCGGGGGCCCGCCCCCCCTTTTTAGTCCGGCGCTGGCCGGACCAGAATATGCTGTCGCACTATCTGCAAAATTAAAACTCAATAATACAAAATTAAATATTATCATACAAAACCTGACAGCCAAACAAGGTAGATGCTAGCTCTCGACTACCAACTATTGCATTCAGAATTCAAAACACATCGGACTTAATAAGCCAAAAGCTACAAAAATACAAAATTCATTGAACTGTAATAATGTACAGCGGCAGACTTAGAAATATCTAACGGGGGCCCCAACAAATATAAGTGATGGGGAAACCCTCTAGAGCGAAGCGAGGGCGAAACCGAACTCATCGTAGCGCCAAATAAAGTTTAATACGAAATTTTCGTTTCAATTTCTATTGTGGCAATGGACCGGGGTGGACTTCACTGAGATTCTTTCGTGTTGATACAGCGAAGTTTTAACATTTATAAATAAAGTTCAAACTGTTTTGTTATCTGGTACAGCAATAGTATTAAATCGGAATTTTATGAAAACAATAACAAAACAATTTTGTTTCAAATACGCTGAAACAAGAGAAATACGACACAATACGTATATACGTGTAGCTATGGCGCATTCTAGCTTTTTACAGGAAGAAAAATTTCAGTCTATCGGCCGTAAACAACCTGCTTAGAGTCAGAGGCGTAGCCAGAGGGAGGCAAGGGGGCAATGATCCTCCAATGATTTGGAAAATTTTTCTAAAAATATTCTCCAGAGAGATACTTGAAAAAATCTGCTTTTAGGGTTAGTGCAAAACGTGCGTCTCTGGTATCATAGTAATACGAACACAAACGTACATCGTAAGCAGAATTACCGGAAAGGAAACGGGAGCCCTGCGAACTGCAGCGAGTTTGGACAGATCGCATAGAGATCGATGAATAAAACGAATGCCATGGCGAATGCAAAGAGCTTCATCGCGAGTCGTAATTTTGTTCCTGCATCGGAAACGTCCAATATTGAAATTTTGCCTTGGAAGTCTCTTATGCTAAAATACGCGAAGTTTGCTTTGCTGTGTGTCATCGTGTGCGTTATATATGCGAAATAGGGACTGGCGCAGCACGGCAATTTGCATACGATGAACGATGCCGTAGGGTGACGGACGGCACTGCACAAGTATACGTATTTTAGGAATGTGTCAAAACCAAAATCCTGGCTGCGACCAAGCTTTGATTAGATGATGCGGTTCGAAATTGTTTTTCACTCTTCACCGATGCTTATCGGAAAAAACCTGGAAACAAAAAACCGTGATGGACGAAGGCCGCACTCCTACCCCCGCATCTCACCAGCTGAATCAAAGCAGTGGGATTTCTCCATCTATAGGGTTACCGGAAACTTGAATTTTATCCCAAAATGGAGGGATTACATAAAATTGGCGGGATTAAATTAAATTGGCGCCTATGTTAAACAGTGTTAAAGACTCAATTCAGACTCGGGTTCTAAAAATTACAGGACCCAGATACTCACGGTGTAACTAGAAAGTAGGCGCAACCGGAATTCCGGTTCCGGCATTTTTTCACCTTCCGGTTCCTGTTCCGGTAAATTTTTACCGGAATTAAAATTCCGATATTAAGATTTTCTTGCTGAATATTAAGATATTTTACTAAAAAATGACGATAAAAATTAAATAGATTTCATAAGTATTTTATGCAAACCTTCACAATCGCCGAAATTAAATCATTGAAGGTAAATTCCGCTTCCGTGGACTATGAAAATCTAAAATACAGCAGATAACGTGAATACCTATCTCCAACTAGGGTTATTTCACCAATAATATTGCAAAAAGAAAATTAAAATGAATTTTTTCTTGTCATGTATTTTTCATTTTCCGGTTCCGTTTCCGGTAATTTTCTCAAATTCCGGCTCCGGTAATTTTCTCAAATTCCGGCTCTGGTAAATTGTAATTCCGATTGCACTCCGGTAATTTTTACCGGAATTAAAAAATCCCGTATTAAATTTTGGTCAGTGCAGATTAAGATATTTTACTAAAAATGACGATAAAAATTAAGTAATTTTATTCGTAAACCTTGACAATCGCCGAAAATAAACCATCGGAGATAGATTTCGCTTCGGCGGATTTTTGAAAATATAAAATACAGCAATAAAGAGAATACATATCTCCCACTAAGGGTTATTTCACCAATAATATTGCAAAAAAAATTAAAATAATTTTTCGGCGGCATGTATTTTTCATTTTTCGGCTCCGGTTCCATTTCCGATAATTTTTCAAATTCCGGTTCCGGTAAGTTTTAATTCCGGTTGCATCCTGATATATCGGTAAAGCCAGCCGACAAACAAAATCCTTCCTCCCGATTTCGCTGCTTTCGCCACTAACCAAGCTCCTTATTCACTGCCAAAACTCAACGCAGGTCTACAAACTGCGAGTCACCAACACGGCTTCAAGAAGGGGCACAACACGACCACTGCCCATCACGCAATAACTAGTCAAATTCGGAATGCTTTCAACCAAACCAAGCCATGCTCACCCACTGTTCGAGTAGCTTTAGATCTCAGCAAAGCATTCGACACGGTCAATCACAACCTGTTGCTTGAAGACCTGCTGACCAGTACCCTGTCTAACCAAGTCAACCGGTGGCTCAGCAACTATATACGCGGCCGGCAAACTTATGTTGACTTCAGAGACGCTATATCAAAGTCACGTGTAATGAAGCTAGGTGTGCCACAAGGGGGCGTGTTTTCATCTCTATTATTCAACCACTACCTCTGCAAAATATCTATGCCCCACCACATGTGAGTTTGGTCTCGTATGCTGATAACTGTTCCGTTTTGCAGCCTGGCCCAAAGGTCAGTGTGCTTTGTGATGCCATCAACGATTATCTCCAGACCTCAAACGCTTGGTTTACTGTCAGAAACCCACAATTGTATGCTGATAAGTCTACCGCCACCGTTTTACAACATCGACCAGGGAAGTAAATAGACAACTCGACATCCAAGTGGCGGAGAAATTTCAAAATGCAAACATTTTTGGGCAAACGCACTGGGATAACCGATCACTCAGACAAAGAATGGACTATCACGGAATGTCATCTGATGACAAACATCGACCATCTACACGCTGAGACCGCCGTCCTACCTGTGAAGCAACAAACACAATCTGCTGTGATGTCACCTACTTTTATCATCCTTGCAACAACGTCACGAGCGAATCCAGAGCACCACGTGCCATCCGTCCGAACATGCGCACCACTTTGGGAGTGACGTAGCAAAAGTAACTCCCATGCATGGCATCGACGTCAACAACAACAACAACAACAAATTTAAGGTATACGGTTGTAAAACATTTTGACATACTTGAACCTATAGGAAGACGGGCCATTGAAAAACCACATGTCTCGGAAACGCAGTCAAAACAGAAATGTAGGATGTAAAGTGATGACGGACCGGCGATTACAGTAACTGGGATTTATCGCCACAGATAAGAGTCTCGGTCTCGGTGTCAATCTCTGTGTCGGCACGTCTCCGTATTTGGCTTGGTAGGTCTTGGTCTCTGATTCGGTCTTAGTTTTTGAGTTTCGGTGGTTTGGAACCGAGCAGAAGTCCAGGATTCACCAAATATATCGCTGTATTGTTGAAGTAAGTGATGCCTGATGAATAAAATTTCGCTGTGAATCTATGAATTTTGATAGTTACGCAATAATTATGAGCAGATATTCTTCAAAAAATGCAAAAAACTATAAGAAACTAAAAAATTGCAAAAAAACCGATTGGAAATAATTTTTAAAATTTGAAATTGACCGAGACATTAGGCAATTGTAAGGTCTCCCACGTCGAACCTGATGTTGGCGCGGCATGCAGCCACTACGGCAGACCACTTTGTCAGCGTTGCCAAGACCCACCATAAGAGACTACTGATGCGTGCACCACTACGACACGCATCCCTGTTTATACCCCAACTTGACCTGAGAGAGAACACCTGGGGATCGAACCTGTTTATTAATCAAAACGAGATGGCCACCCATGCCGAAACTGTTATAGCAAGTAGGTTTGGTTTTCGAAAATACGTTTAATGGAATTAACGTTGCTGTGCGCCCGGATGAATAGCACGAATAAATAATCAACACGTAATACACACTGTAATAACTGCACGGACGAGACGACCCCTCTCCTAGAAGTACTGCGAATTACATGGTTTTTGCCCTAAATTTCTTCGAAACATATGGCCACGCCGGAGGAATCGAACCATGGACCCTCTCGCTCGCGAGTCAAGCGCGCTACCCATTACACCACACGGCCGAGATAACCATATTCCTGAGCACACTGGTGTGCGCCCAGAAATGAAATTGATAGCATTCCAACTGAGATTCGGCAATTTTTTGCAGTGCCGATACTCACGAAAAGACCCGATTATTACCGATGCCGATGCCGATTAATCGGCACATCCCTAGTATATATGTGTCTTAACATTACACATTCTGCACATACTCAAGCTACACCACGTATACCCACATTTCTCCGAATCCATGGGCCTGAAATTTACAGCGTACATCTCGGTGGGCCCTCTATGTCAGAACTACACGGTCGGGACGACCTCTTTTTTAAAGTACTGCGAATATACATGGTTGTTCTCCTTAATATCTCCGAAATATATAGCCACGCCGGGCATCGAACCTCGGACCCCTCGCTCACGAGTCAAGCGGGCAACCTATTACACCACGCGGCCGATATCATATTTTCCTCCAGTACTATATGTGCATGTGTATGCATATGTCGTACATTACACACTATGCACATACACCACATATACCAACACACACTGCATGATAGCTGCGTAATGAACAAGAAGACGATATAACAGCTAGCACAAGCAGCTCCAGCAGTGCCGCTATAGCTCAGTTGGCAAAAGCGCCTGCCTAAAATTGCTGGTTGAAATTCAGCCGTGGCCAATTGGTTCATCTACTTCGCACTAACATAACACATACGTTGCGCTCAAGAAAGAGCATCCTTTCAACAGAAATTTTGCACTGGAGTTAAATGACTTAACAGTTTTGCAACCAAAAGCATTTTTATCACCAGAAATATTAAGTTAAATTACTCTGCTTGACTAAATGTTTCAAGCATCGAGAATGCACGTTTTTTGAAATTACTCTGCTTGACTAAATGTTTCAAGCATC